>CM068984.1:11814509-12414509 GCA_035357415.1 Ophraella communa
TTTGTTTTGATATAGTCTGTCATTTAATCGCAAACGTATAAAAAGATAGTGGCGCCCTCTTTTCTTGTATATTTCCTTTTCCTTCTACTATAGGCACTAACATGGAGTCGATCCACCCCCTGTAGAGAGTGTTTCTTAGCCGGGAACTCTTCTCTGGGAGAGATATTGTCTTTGTTACATGGGATTATCCTGAATGTATTTCTATCTACGATAAATGTGTAATGATATAGAAAAACCAGGAAAGAACTTTATGGTGCTGATCTTTAAAATTACTTAATGTATTTGTGATAAATATTTAAATAGTTTAATGGAGAATTTCCAATATTGTATTTGCTCATTAATAACAATTTATTTGTTTAGTGCTCTTAAATTATTTCACAAGTAAGGGTTTGTTTAGGCGATATTATTTTCAAAAGCTTTTTTTAACATAAAACAGCTTTTGACAAGTTATAATTTGAATTTTGATTTATTTTTTCCAATAGTGCCTGATGTTTTATGCAAAATAGATTTTTTTATATTCTGCACTTATAAAAATCTTCATTATAAAACGCATTTGCGTATCGTAATGTAACTTTTACGCACGCAAATTTTTGTTTTGATTGGTTGGCGACATGAGTGAAGTATCTAATGAAAAGATTATTGACAGTGACATTTGTGACTATAATAGCAATTTATTAATTTTATATTGTTCTTTAAGAAAGTTTTTATGAGTATGAATATCATCTTTTTCTTATATAATATATTATTATTAGTGTATTAGTCATTTTAAAATATTTGAAAACATTAACATTTCATAATTTAAATGTCAAAACTGTCAAATGTTATAAATTACACAGTGCTACCGATATACTTTTTAAAATCAAAATGTTCGTAATTACATAAAAATAATAAATTAATTTAAAAAATGATAAAATGGCAAAATATAAAAAAATATTATAAACAACTTATTTCATATGGCTGTTGTGGCACTCGTTCTTTAAAAAACTCATCGCTTTGCGATTCGTTTTTTAAACTTGAACTCGTGTCATAACAGAATTCCATATGAAATGCGTTGTTTAATATACTATTATTTTAATATCTTCTCATTATACAACTATTTTTTTGCATTTTAATAAATTGGAATTTAAGCAAATACTAAAGTAACAAAACTACCTTATAAATATTCAACTTTGATAGGTTAAATACTTGGATAGGTTTTTTGAGATTGACATACCTTCTATCCAAAACTGTTTACACCTAAACAGAAATACTTTTATGTCTAACACCCATTTTTAGGAGAAACAAGATTAAGAGGCTTAAATCTTTTTGAACTTCAAGCCGCTGTTGCAGAAATTGGTCGACGTAAGACGGATCAAAATATTGTGTATGCTTCTTTATTGGTAAATATAATAACCTTTACCTTTACTCAATGATAAACAGATTTAATTATAAAGAATTATGAAGGTTTATTTATAAATTTTTGCTCTTCAACGGTACTTTGAAGTCAGGTCCCAATATCTCGCGTACACAAAATGCCAAGTTTTGGCCATTCTCCGGTCAGAAGAAGAAGTGAGATTCTTTAATTCATTTCACCACTTCCTACATAATCACTAAAATCTTCAAATTCCTATTAGTCAAGTTCATAGTCTCATTTTCATTCCACTTCTTCCATCAATTTGGAAAAGGTGCAAAATGTCACCCCTGGCGTATTATATCCAAAGCCACTGACCTCAAGTATGATGAGGATTATTACTCCATCCAAAACCACATAGCAAACTCCCAACACCCTTCCTGCAATACACAAATACTGCACAAAATGCCCCCAACCGGGTCATCTGTCTGCTGAGTGTAGGTTTAAAACTCCAAACCTATCTAACTTGCAGATAACAACCACAAAGTCCCAGTTCCACGTCTCTTTGCAGTAATTACCAAGGACCTCACGTCATCTATTATCCCAGATGTCCCAAGCTTATAGAAACCCTTTCCCGCCCACAGCGAACTGCCCCATATACTTTGCCAAATGTTATTCTCTACATCTCGCAACAAATGTTCAAATTTTTCTAATCACCCCTGTTACTATCCCGTTAACCCTCCCCGGTTTTAGGTTTTCTACAGTTTCCTATATTAATGTCTGGAAGGAAGGGAATAACATAGCCACAGCTCTGTGCCCACTATTCCAGGAAGTTAACATCTAGCTCATTCCTAAATTTGAATGTATTATCTGAGAAGATTTCTAGATTTCGTTTAACAAGCCCCAAAGCACCCCAAAAGATATTCTTCGGTCGCCATTATTATAAGGCAATATTTTATACACCAAATTACTCTAAAATCTTAAAATTCACATTCATATTTTATCAGCAATACGACTTCCTTTTAAAAACAAGAAATCAAAAGTTTTTGAATAATTTATTAAGATTATACTGTCGTTTGGAATTTAGGTATCTCTGAATTATACTAATAGTCCAGGCGTGCTGTACCAAAAAAATAAAAAATACGGAATATCTGAGACCTGGAATGTAACAGTTGGAGATGGTAAAGGGGCTTATAATACATGAAAAAAAAATACATTAACTATTTCAATTATGATCATAAACTTTTTAGGGGTGAAAAAGGGGTAAAAAACTGAAATATTGCTGTTTGCGGCTAAAATTAACGTCAAAATGAAAAGTGTCCAATAGAAAAGTTGTAGATCATGTAAAAATCTAAAACTTTTCTCTTGGTAATTTTCTCACATAACCTCAATTTTTCGAGGAAAATGGAAAAAAACGATTTTTGGTTTTTAATTTTTAATTTTCCCACGGATTCGTCAATCTTGATGAAACTTGGTGAAAACTTACCTTTTTATGTCCAAAATAACCTCAAATTTTCTCAACCTTACATAATAATTTTCCGAGAAATTTGATTTTTCTAGAAAAAAAAATTTGCTCGGAAAATATTATTGGAAAAGATTTTCCTGAGGTTCATTTTTTTCGTTTTTACGTCTACTGTCATATGAAATAAAAAAAAACACCTCTCATTTAAAAGTGTGCTCAAAAATGAAAAAAAAGCAAAAAATGAATTTTGCAACAGCTAAATTTGCAATAATTGTTAAATTTTTGTTATAAAATATTAAAAAATGCAAAAGCCGACTCTTGCATTACATTCTATGGGAAAAATTACAAAAGAAAATGTATTTCATTATTTAGTCGGATTTTTATTTCATTTGCAATATTATTATAAACACTCAAGTCTATTAATGAAGTTAATAATCCGAGCGGGGATTTCATGGTTTTTACTATTGTTGTATGATGATTTGTTTATATTATAAGGTTTTTCATGAGATAAATCGATTTGTTGATAATTACAAGGCCCAAATACCCTTCCATTAGAACCCTATAGCCCAATTTTCATCAAAATTTCATTTTTCTTTGACTTTTTGGAATAATTTGTTTATTTTTAATATAATAATAGTTCGGTTTTAAGTAATTCGTAATTGTAATTAAAAAATATATTGAAAAGACAATATTTGGTTTGTTACGAATGATCGTATATTTTGTATACTGAAATGTTGCAAGGTCAAAGAGAAAACAAAAGGCCTACGCCCCTAGGCTAGTTAGAGTTGTCATGTCTACACTTTGTAGACTATAGGGCTCTGATGGAAGGGTATTTGGGCCTTGTAATTATCAACAAATCGATTTATCTCATGAAAAACCTTATAATATAAACAAATCATCATACAACAATAGTAAAAACCATGAAATCCCCGCTCGGATTATTAACTTCATTAATAGACTTGAGTGTTTATAATAATATTGCAAATGAAATAAAAATCCGACTAAATAATGAAATACATTTTCTTTTGTAATTTTTCCCGTAGAATGTAATGCAAGAGTCGGCTTTGGTATATTTTAATATTTTATAACAAAAATTTAACAATTATTGCAAATTTAGCTGTTGCAAAATTTATTTTTTGCTTTTTATTCATTTTTGAGCACATTTTTAAATGAGAGGTGTACTTTTTTCTATTTCATGTGAAAGTAGGCGTAAAAATGAACAAAATGAGCCCCAGGAAAATCTTTTCCAATAATTTGTTCCCAGTAAACTTTACAGTTGAAAAAAAGAGATTTTTCCAGAAAAATCAAATTTCTCGGAAAATTATTATGTAAGGTTGAGAAAATTTGAGGTTATTTTGGACATAAAAAGGTAAGTTTTCACCAAGTTTCACCAAGATTGACGAATCCGTTGGAAAATTAAAAATTAAAATCGAAAAATCGTTTTTTTTCCATTTTCCTCGAAAAATTGAGGTTATGTGAGAAAATTATCAAAAGAAAAGTTTTAGATTTTTACATGATCTACAACTTTTCTATTGGGCACTTTTCATGTTGACGTCAATTTTAGCCGCAAACAGCAATACTTCAGTTTTTTATCCCTTTTTCACCCTTTTTCACCCCTAAAAAGTTTATGATCATAATTGAAATAGTTAATATATTTTTTTTTCATGTGTTATAAGCCCCTTTACCACCTCCAACTGTTACATTCCAGGTATCAGAAGTTCCGTCTATAAGTACAGCACGCCTGGACTATAAAATATCAAGTACATTACGAAATATTAAACATTAATATTAAATTACCAAAAAACATGTCATTTAATAAGCAATTCATTTTATACTTTTCTTTTGTAATATTTTCTTTCTCTTATACCTAATCAAGTTTTTTAAGTAACGTATTTTATTTTTTTTATTTAGAGTAAGCAGGTCGTCAAAATTGTATATTTTTCCTGCTGTTAATATTATTTAACATTTTTAAATTATTGTGAGTAGCTATTGTAGTCATTCCACAATTTTTTTAGTTTAGGTTAAGTAGATATTTAGATAATTTTTTTTTAGGAATCCAAAAAATTGTTGGAAGAATGTGTTATTCTTTTAAAACACGAATCTGGCACATTACTGATTGGGAAAATATACAAACAAGCTGTGAGCAATTTAAGGGAACTGGAATTGGTGATAGAGTTGATTCCAAAATTATAGCGACAGCTCAAGTAAAATTCGGCAATGTGGGGGTATTCGCCGACGATCTCCGATCGGCTCGCGCCGCAGCGCAGTCGGAGAATTCTAGTAGAACAATTGCTAAGCGGATTCCGTGTGCGGTGTTTCTTAGTCCCAGCGACAGCTGGGCCACTGGAATCTATTTCTCGAACTGGGTAATCGCTAGCGTTCGAGTCGACGGTAAAGATAGGTGGGAAAACCGTAGCTGTCGCGATAATTTTGGAATTAACTCTACAGACTGTGCAAAAGGCTATGGGAGAATCTCTAGCTTAAGCTATACAACAAAATAATGTTTCCATGTTTTTTCCTAAAATTGTTTTAGAATGTTATATAGTGTGTAATATTGTTCTGTTGTTAATGCATTTGTAAAGTGTTTTGTAATATATAAGTAATAAATTGTTTTTACTGTTGCAATATTTTTATTTGAAACTTGAAATGTCTGACAGTTATTATTTTAGAATTTTTTTTGGTGTTTTTAAATATTAGACTTGGTTAAAATATAATATTGGTTAAATAGCTGAATACCTATACAGTGCGGTTCTAAAGTCCCTTCTCCCCCATTTATTTTTTGAACCGTTTGAATTGGAAATTTGAAATTTTGGGAAAGTGAACTAGGAAATGTAAATTACTTTTTTATAGATAGTAGGTGACGTAACAATAAAAAATGGCGGACGTGGGCCCTTTTGGAAGATAATTTTAAATGGCACCATATGGCAAGTAATACATCATTTAAAAGCTTGTTTCAAACCCTTTCCAATGATACCAAAAAATTAATTCTTCTTCCTTATATAAATTATATAAATAATATGTTCAAAATGTTCACCATCATTTACTTCCTGGCAGTAAAAAAGTCTAGCAGAAAACTCTTCCCGAACGCGTTCAAGTGTCTCTCTAGAAATTAACCTGCATTCTTCACTAATTCTTCGCTTTAATTCGTCAATGCTCTCAATGGGTGTACCATAAACTTTTGATTTTAGGTACCCCCTACAAAGAAATCTAGTGGGTTCATATCGGGAGAACGCGCAGGCCACTCTATTGGACCCCGTCGTCTAATCCACCTATCTGGATATTGTTCATTTAAATAATTTCTAACAGGTTGATAGTAATGGGGAGGAGCACCATCCTGCTGAAAAGTTATTTCCATATCATGGAACTCGTCAGCATGATCCTCAAGAATCTCTAAGATTCGGGGTTCAATACCATTCTGAAATAATTCCAGGTAAATTTCCCCAGTTAAATTTACGTTTAAAAATATAGGCCTAACAATGTAGTTTCCCAAAATTCCTGCCCACACATTCACTTTTTGAGGAAACTGGGTGTGACCTTCATAAAAAAGGTGAGGATTTGTGTCACTCCAGTATCTTACGTTCTGTGTATTAACTTTACCGTTAAGAAAAAAAGAGCACTCATCACTAAAGCAAATTGTTTTAAGATAATAAGGATCCTGTTCTATTTTATTTCTTATTTGCTCACAGAATTCAATTCTGCGATCTGGATCATCTTCTGTCAGCATATGGAGTATTTTCATTTCATAAGGATGAAATTTTTGTTTCTTTAAAACTCTTTTTACAGTTGATGAAGACACTTCACAAGTTTGTGCAACATTTGAGGTGGATTGTATGGGGTTGACTACCATTTCGGCAACTATTTCGACTTGTTTGTCTTCACTAATTCCAGGTCGACCACTTCGCTTAGCGTCTGCAACGTTTCCCGTTCTATGAAATTTATCTAAGAGTTGTCTCAGGTACTGTCTGGATATTGGTCGATCTGGATGCCTTTCATTAAAAAACCGTTCGGCTTCATGCAGATTAGTTCTAGCCTCACCAATAATTAATATTGCTTCAACTTTTTCCTGCATAGTTCACATTTTAAAAAACTCTTATTTATTATTAACGGATAATTTACTAAATCACAATAATGGTAAAATTTTATTATTTTTACAAATTATAATTAAGATATGAACCAAAAAGAAATAAAAATAAAAACTTTGAATTTAAACAAGAATAGTATAGTGCCAAACGTTTTAAATTTTTAGTACGCCAGTTAATAGCATTGTACCTACATTTAAAGCAAAGAATTCGATTTAAATAAAAAGTCGGTAAAGTTTTTTTTATTACGAAGAAGTAAATGGTGAACATTTTAAACATATTATTTAATTTTTTTTATTATTAGAACGTATTTTTTTACCAAATAAAATATTTAAAAACTTTAATAATTTTATAATTTTGGGTTGAAAGTTGTAAATAAGGAAGAAGAATTAATTTTTTTTGGTATCATTGGAAAAGGTTTGAAACAAGTTTTCAAATTATGTATTACTTGCCATATGGTGCCATTTAAAATTATCTTCCAAAAGGGCCCACGTCCACCATTTTTTATGATTACGTCACCTACTATCTATAAAAAAGTAATATACATTCCCTAGTTCACTTTCCCAAAATTTCAAATTTCTAATTCTAACGGTTCAAAAAATAATTGGGGAGGAAGGGACTTTAGAACCGCACTGTATAGTTTGGTTGTCTCTGATATAGTTATTAGTTGAACGGGCAGCACCATCTATGAGTAAAATTCTGTGGTAAATTGTCAATAAAGTTAGGCAGGTGCCTTCCAATTTAACCTAGTTTATGATATTCCATATAGTTAAAAGAGGACGATTAATGAATAGTGTTTTTATATCGAAAGGAATCATTTAAAAAAGTGCGAATTCTATTTAGTATTTACCAAGTTCAATGGTCAGTTCTCAAATTTAATTATAACCAGATATTATAATATTTTAAAACAAGAAAACAAAAATATAATTTCTATCTTATACAGGGTGTTTCATTAAGAATTATCCATATAGTAACTGGAGAAACCTCAGCACTAAATATAAAGATTTAGGCCAAAACACTCAAATAAAATATTCCTCCTAACCGAGATATAGGGTGTTTTATTTTAACTATTCTAAATGATTGTATCCCATACTTTTCATACCTTCCAATAATTTTTGTTCATACTTGGCAAAAAGTTTACACATATTAGGTTACTTTAAACAGTGGTAAATGATATTTTTTCTCGATTACCAGAGGCGTGCGGTAGGGATGGATACTTTCTTTTATCCCCCTACAATTTACACCACTGTCGTAATAATTGTTTCTGCATGTCACTTTCTACGTAAATATTATTCTCTTGTCTCTTGTCTGTGATGAATGATGAATACATAAAATAAACGTACTGAAACAATTATTTATTTAGACTACTGTAAAAAAAATTCTAGTCAGTTAACATTATAGTAAATTTTCCAAGTGGCCTCCATTGACTTCAATACATTTATTAATCCTTTTGGAAAAATTTCTCCTAACCTTTAGAAATATGTTGGGTTGATTAAATTATTAAGGAATTATTGGAATAAAATGGATATTTTAAACATTACCTTTAAATGCAAATAACTCTAAAACTACTCACTCTATCGTATTGAGACAAGAGGATGATATTTAGGTAGAAAGTGACGGAGAATTAAAAAAACATGCAGAAACAATTATTACGACAGTGGCGTAAATTATAGGGGGATAAAAGAAAGTATGCATCCCTACCGCACGCCTCTGGTAATCGAGAAAAAATATCTTTTGCCACTGTTTAAAGTAACCTAATATGTATAAACTCTTTGTCAAGTATGAACAGAAAATATTTGAAGGTGTCAAAAATATGGGATACAATCATTTAGAATAGTTAAAATAAAACACCCTATACCTCGGTTAGGAGGAATATTTTACTTAAGTGTTTTGGCTTAAATCTTCATATTTAGTGCTAAGGTTTCTCCATTTACTATATGGATAATTCTTAATGAAACACCCTGTATAATAACATATTAAAACCTAACGATTCATTTGGATAATTATTAGGGACTTAAAGCAATTCTAAAAATTTATCACTTATCCTTATCCGTATACGTAACGTAAAGGAGATACGTAACTAAGCAAAAAGAAGCATAAAGCAAATGCGTTTGTAACGTAACGTAACCATTCATGTGTTTTAATTTTTAACGTAAAAAATAAGCCCCGATATCTACCTTAAAAAAATAATGTCGTCATTGCCACTGTAAAATAATCTTATTCTTTTTAAATCCATTATCGCATGTCACAGAAATGTTTGTTATGATTGATGAAAAGAAAATAAGGTTATGATTTTTGAGCATACAACATCACTTTTATCGCTAAATTATTGAAAAACGCGATCACGGAACACATTAATGTGATACGTTACGTTAGATACGTGTGACGGATTGATACGTTTCACGTAACGTAACGAAACCCACGTATCGCTTCTGCACATGCGCATTGCAATACGTATACGGATACGTAGTGATTTTTAGAACTGCTTTAAGTCCCTATTAAGTAGGTACATTAAAACAGTCTTGGAAAATCCCTTTAGGTATTTAATAGACAGTTTATACAGTCCGAAGAATAAAATGAGCTTTAGAATACAGTGAGGACGTAAAGGTTTCCATAAATTCAATATTTCTGTACCAACAAAAAATCCTCGGGCAGGTCGCTTAGGTACGCGTCGGTTTGTATAATTAGAAATACTAATAACGTCAACATTTTCATGTACAGGAAGTCATCAATGTTTCTTCAAATAGGACGCTAGTATTCTTTTTTCGTTTTTGAATTCCGCTTAAAAAACATTTTTAAAAATATAAGACAAAGTCTAAAACTATTGAAATTTATTGTACTACTTTTATCTTTCTTAATACATATGCCATACCTGTGTTGACCTATTCTTTCGGCATTTTACAATGGACAAAAACCGAATTGGAAGATATTCAGAGAACAACCCGGACTATGATGACAAAGTACAGATGTCACCATCCAACATCGTCAGTGCTTAGAACAATACTACCGAGAAAGGAGGAAGGAACAGATAAATAAATTACGAGACTTCTTTATCGCAAAATCACTGTCATCTAATTTACATAAATCTGTCATAGGAGCAGATAAGAAATACTCGCCTCTAAATTTAGCAGACCCTTATATGGACTTGGAAATAACTACAGATGCTGAAAAACAAGTAAAATGGACCCAAAAAGCTCTACATCATCACAACCTAAACCAACCACACATTGATAAAATTGCATCAAATAGGTGGCTTGCTGACGGTACCTTGTTCCCAGAGACTGAAGGATTTATGATGGCCATTCAGGATCAAGTAATTAATACTAACAATTACAAAAAATTTGTTATCAGGGACCCAACTATTACATCGGACAAGTGTAGACGGTGCCAACAAACGTCGGAAACCATACAACACATAACATTAGGATGTTCAACCATAGAAAGAAATCTAAATCGGTGCTGTTAACAATGTTGCAGTTCCAAACAATAACAACGTTTTGGATAAGTATAATGAAAATATTGCAAGGTACACCGATCTTGCCATAGAGGTAGGGCAGATGTGGCATGCAGAAAAAGTGGAGGTGGTACCGATCATCGTATCATCAACTGGACTCATCCCAAAAGTCTTGAAAACAGTCTTAAAAAACTCGATCTTCATAAAAACACTTTTATTGACTTACAAAAGGCAACAATTTTAAATTTATGTCACACTGTTAAAAACATTTTAAATATGTAAATATTGAGCCTTGTTCATTGGGATTGATTACAATTAACAAGGAGTGTGATTTCCAATGCAGTTTAAGAAGCAAAAAATATTTCTTATCTAGTAAAATTTAACAAATATATCGATAGGTTTATCTTCTTTTTATGGCAAGTGAATTTTAACACACAGCATTGTCAATTTTCTAAAGATTTTATTGTGTGGTGTGAACACCCCGTATATTTTGTATACTTAATTAAATTGTTTATTAGAAAATTAGTTTGTTTATAGTATGGCACGTTCAATGCCAAATCGTGTCTTTAAAAGAGGTTGAATAAACAAAAGATAAACATAAATACACAACAATGCGTAGACGACGGGTTTAATATATGATATTCACGATCAAGTTCACTTAAGTTAATGCTGATACAGCATTAACTTAATTTATTTATAGTAATTAAATTGTAACATGCTTGTCGCCTGTTACGTACTCATTACTATATAATACCAATCACCGTACCAATAGCCACTCCCAATACACCCTTATATATTACAGTTAACTACATATTATAGAAACCTTTTTACCGACTCATATTTGAGCACAATACACCAAAACTTGACTAGCGAGTCAAATTATGGATTGGTACCCTTGTGACAGCACAATCCCCGCCCTGTCCAAAAAGTTAATAAATACGCTGAATATTCTTGTTTCGCCCTTTTTGCTGCACTCGCCCACTTGAAAGACAACGTTTTGACGCCTCATAAGCGCCCATGTGCTTTGTGGCCATATTTTTTCGACATTGGTTGACGAAAGATTCAACCCCCTAAGTTGGAGTTAAATCATCCCTAAGTTGGAGTGAAAACTACCTCTAAGTAGGAGCCTGACATCTCCAAGTTGAAGCCAAGCTACAATTAATCCAAATTAGAGCCCAGTTGCCGCCTATGTGTAGACAGCCCTTTGAACCACTTCTGAGACAAGAATAGATACTATTACATTTCGAGCAGCCAGAACCATCACAGAACTTTCATCCATCCATAAAGAAGCTGAAGCCGCCCTTCTAGACAGCACAGACATTCAAAGTTAAGTCCTCTTTTTACAACTCCAGTTCACTATCAGCAAGTACTTATATTCTCAATAAATAAACAATAGCTTTAACAAACCGTTTCATTTGTATACCTTAGACTATAAGTCTTAAGGGTGTAGCGTGGCCGGTATTTCATTTCAAGTAGCTTCTTCATTTGTTTAATTAAAGTAATTACAAGGTGTTTCTATCTTTCTCACCTTAGTTTTTGTATAGTTTTTTGCTTAATCGTTCAAAAGATAGTGGCGCCCTTTTTACTTATACATCACAATCCTTCCTATAGTGAGCATTAACTTGGAGTCGAACCACCCCCTGAAGAGAGTCTCTTAGCCGGGATCTCTTTTGAGGAGTTATAGTGTTGCAAATTGGCTTCCTGCCTTTTTGGGACAGTTATTGCTACAAATTGGCGCCTTGCCTCTTTGGAAGATTATTGCTGCCTCTTTGGAAGAATATTGCTACAAATTGGCGCCCCTTGTTATTGCTTTGCTATAGTTTGGATTGAGAGGTATATAAATTTTTTTGATTCATTTTTGACCTCAGTATTAACTTTTGCTATAGATAATAATATTCCATATTCACATTCAAATGTTTAATGTGAAGTTTTTCGTTTAAAACTGTCACTTGGAGGTGTCAGTTTTTCTTTGTAAATGTCATTCAATAAAGTCCCTTGTTCTTGATTAAATTTTTGAATTCACATATTTAACAGTGGTGTCAGAAGTGGGATAAAGAACCTGAATTCGATTCAAAATGGCATTGCCCCGAGAATTGCTTGATGCGTTTACGAATTTGTTGACCGATGCAGTCAAAAATTCTGTAGCTGCGATCGCCGAACAAAGGCATGAGAATGGAAACATCGGAAACGAAGCGATTGAACGACGGCCACCAAATTTCACGATCGGAGAGTATCGCGCGTCGGATGAAACATCAGTGGCGGACTATTTCAAGCGTTTTGATTGGGCCTTGGATTTGAGCCGTATCCCTGTGGAGCAGCACGCAACCTACGCGCGTGTGTACATCGGAACGGAGTTGATAAGTACATTAAAATTTTTGATCAGCCCTCGACAAATTGAAGAGCTCACCTATGATGAGATTAAAAATACTCTCGTTGCTCATTTGGATCGGAAGAGAAATAAATTCGCTGAAAGTTGCAAATTCAGAAAAATCAAACAAGACGCTGGTGAGTCAATTGCAAATTTCGCTTTAAAATTACGAAAAGGAGCTGTCCATTGCAGTTACGAACAATTTCTTGACCGAATGCTAATCGAACAATTTTTACATGGCCTGCTTTCACGTGATATATGCGACGAGATTATCTCCAGGGATCCAGCTACGTTTAAAGACGCTTACGAAATTGCGCAATCGATGGAAGCAACTCAGAAGACAGCAGACACGATGGGTGTCTCAGAAATGCCAGCATCATCGGGAGAATATACAAATAAGCTTGGATATTCAGTTCCATTGGTGAAAAAAGGAAATTATCGGATAAATTCACCCCCAGTTCATGGAAGAAAAGGATTCGATCGGAAGGATCAAGGGCAGAAGTCACTTTGCTTCTCTTGTGGAGGTCCTCATTTGCGCCAAGATTGTCGTTTGCGAAACGCGATTTGCAATTTCTGTGGAAAAAAGGTCATATAGCGAAGATTTGTCGGAGTAAGTCTACAAAACAAGATTCAACCCACTTGATGGAAGAGTTTGAAGAACCAGCGCAGTACGTCGAAGTTCTCGAAGACTTGAGGGATATTGAAGATGTGCACGTGATTAAGTCAACGAGAAAACATATGATTGATGTTGAAATCAACAACCATCCTTTGAAAATGGAGTTGGACACCGGAGCACCGTGTGGGATCGTCAATCAGAAACTCTTGTCGTCTTTTGCACCAAACATTCCATTGCAACCAACAAACCGACGATTTGCTAGCTACACTGGACATCCTATTGGATGTGTTGGTTTTGTTCCGGTACTTGTTTCGGTTGGAAATACGTCACGCAAACTCAACTTGTTCGTGGTGGACGGCGATTACGATCCCTTGTTCGGACGAGAATGGATTCAGGAGTTTGTCGATGAGATTGATTTTCGCAAACTGTTTTCAGGTATTCCTGCCATGCATGTGTCCACTGTTTCTCAGTTCTCCGGTTTGAATGAAGATGAAAAGAAGAATCTGGAGCAATTGTTAGCCAAGTACGATGACCTGTTCAGCGCAGTCCCTGGAAAAATGAGTGGGCCTCCAGCTACGGTACATTTCAAACCAGATGTAACACCTGTGTTCTGCAAAGCGCGTGAGATCCCTTTAGCTTTGCGAGAGAAGTATGCCAAGGTAATTGATGAAAAAATTGCTTCAGGATTTTACAGAAGAGTCGAGCATTCAGAGTGGGCTTCAACGACTCATGTAGTGGTTAAAGAAAGTGGTGCTTTACGAATTACAGGAAACTACAAACCAACACTGAATCCAAGGATGGTCATTGACGAATATCCAATTCCGAGAGCAGATCACTTGTTTAACCGTATGAAAGATGCAAAGATCTTCGGTCACGTAGATATTACAGATGCCTATACACACCTTCCTGTTGATGAGAAGTTCGCGGAAGCATTGACACTCAACACTCCGACACATGGATTAATACGACCTGCAAGAGCGGTTTACGGTGCAGCAAGCATTCCAGCTATCTGGCAAAGAAGAATGGAGGAATTATTACGAGGAATACCAAACGTGGTGAATTTTTTCGATGACATTTTGATTTTTGCTGACACGGTTGCGAAATTTTTAATAACATTGAAGGCAGTTTTGGAACGAATCAAGTCTTACGGATTGAAGCTGAACAGGAAGAAGTGTGTCTTTGGAATCACATCGGTCGAATTTTTGGGTCACAGAATAGATGAGAAGGGGATTCACAAGTCTGAGAAACATGTTGAAGCTATCCGTAAAGCACCAAAACCAACGTCACCAGAAGAGTTGCAATTATTTCTCGGCAAAGCAACGTATTACAGTTCTTTCATTCCAGATTTGTCCTCCAGAGATAGACCTTTGCGAAGCATGCTAAAGAAGGAAACTTTCGAGTGGACGGTAGAAGCTAATAAAGCCTACGATGACATCAAAGGAATTCTGACTTCACCGCAGGTCTTGATGCCGTATGATCCTGATCTTCCTCTCCTGTTGGCTACGGATGCGAGTAAAACGGGACTTGGCGCAGTGCTATCACATCGTCTTCCAGACGGGCGAGAACGTCCAATCGCGTACGCGAGTCGTACTATGAAAGCTCCAGAACAACGTTACCCGCAGATTGACAAAGAAGCGCTCGCTATAGTTTGGGCAGTACAGAAGTTTTTCCACTACTTGTATGCAAGACATTTCATTCTGATCACGGATCATAAACCTCTCACTCAAATACTTCATCCCGAAAAGTCTTTACCAGTGTTGTGCATCAGCAGAATGGCCAACTATGCAGACTACTTGGCGCATTTTAACTTCGACACTGAATACCGATCCTCAAAAGCAAACGCGAATGCTGATTACTGCTCCCGTGCTCCTTTGGAAACGACAAACCATGTGGACGAAATGAGAACTGTCCAAGAGAAAAGAGATAGAGAGTTAGACGATTTCGACTTCTTCGTTTTGCATCAAGTGGCACAGCTCCCGGTGCGAGCTGAAGACATAGCCCGGGAAACTCGAAACGACCATCATCTACAAAAGATCGTGAGATTGCTGGAAGATGGACAGGATCTCAGTAAGCACGGGTACAAACCTCCAGAATCAAGATACACGTTGGCAGCAAGTTGTCTACTTCTAGAACACCGTGTTGTGATTCCTTCATCTCTAAGATCATCGATTCTGAAAGATCTACATGCAGCTCATCAGGGAATTGTGAAGATGAAAGGGTTAGCTCGATCATTCGTTTTTTGGCCAGGTATTGATGACAACATTGAAGAGTTGGCAAGGTCATGTAGTGAGTGCGCCAAACATGGCCATGCTCCTCCGAAGTTTCGAAAACATCACTGGGAGTACCCCAGTGGTCCTTGGGAAAGAATTCACATCGATTATGCTGGTCCGGTTGCTGGTTCGATGTTGCTAATCATTGTGGATGCGTACAGTAAATGGGTAGAAGTTAAAGTAACTTCGTCGACAACTTCAGCAGCTACTGCGAGGATTCTAGATGATCTATTTGCAGCTTATGGGGTCCCAATCACTCTGGTTTCTGATAACGCTCCTCAGTTTACCTCGTCTGAATTCAAGAAATTTCTTCAAATGAAAGGAGTCAAGTTTCACAAGTTTATTGCACCTTATCACCCTTCAACTAATGGCCAGGCTGAACGATACGTCCAGACAGTGAAGGATGCGCTTCATGCTATGGATACGAGACCAGGAACGCTAACAGAAAATCTGAACGAGTTTCTTCGTCAGTTTCGAGGAGCTCCTCATGCAACAACGGGATGTTCACCAGCTCAGCTCTTCCTGGGTCGAGATCTGAGGAGCCGACTAGACTTGACCAGACCATCCCAAGCCATGATTAAAGGTCATTCTGTTTGTAATTCTGATCCGATTGTTGGCTTTCGAACATTTGAACTTGGGGAGTCTGTTTATTTCATTTCAGGGAATCCTCGAATGGATAAGTGGATTCCAGGCACGATCGTGCGGCGACTAGGGGATCTGCACTACCTGATTGAATACTGCCGGAAGGACTTTAAGCGACACGTGGATCAAATTAGAAGTCACTCAGGTGTCCCAAACGTTATGAACAAGGGAGAAAATCTACAAAATGCAAGTTCGAAGCAAGCGCGTTCAGGTCGGCGAATACGGGTATACGAGTCTGTAAGAAGACCAGATGCAAGTTCGAAGCAAGCGCGTTCAGGTCGGCGAATACGGGTATACGAGTCTGTAAGAAGACCAGGTTTGGTGTTAGCAAGAAGTCCACCCAATCAGGCAAATCATTCTGCTTCAAGTAGTTCTTCTTCTGAGTGGTTTTCGCACAATGCATCCTCGTCATCTGATCCTCAAGGAAATGTGTCTTCAGCACCAAGCGAGAGACCGCTGTTGTCTCCACGAGCGGCATCAACACCATTGGTACCTCACGAGCAGCAACTTCGACGACTTCCATCACCTAGTCCTCGATCTCCGGCAGAAGAACCAAGTCAAAGAAATCCTGTAACAACTCCGGCAGTTTCAGTGGCAGAAAGATCCCCTATGCTACAAGCTACCCCAAGGCCCCAGAGGACCCGGAAACCACCGATGAGACTCCGTTTCTAAAATAAGAAGGCTGTAGGATTGAAGAAGACATGTACTTTATTTTGTTGTGTTGCAAGGGAAGAAATATTCCATATTCACATTCAAATGTCTAATGTGAAGTTTTTCGTTTAAAACTGTCACTTGGAGGTGTCAGTTTTTCTTTGTAAATGTCATTCAATAAAGTCCCTTGTTCTTGATTAAATTTTTGAATTCACATATTTAACAAATAATTTTTTTGTTGCTCTAAAAACACATAATGTCTAGATAACTTTTTCTTCTTGTTTCGATGACTTTTTTTTGAACATTTTGAGTTTTGCTTATTTAAGTTTTGTTGAAATAAATTTTTTGCTGAAAGAAATTAACTTAATATTGCATTCTTAAATATCCAGTAGTATTTAGTATATTGTTTTCTTTTTAGTACAAATTTAAGATATTTTTGAGTTGAAACAGTTACATGTTTGAATTTTTTTAAATAACAATTGACAAATTTAAGAAGTGAGTTTGAAATAATTTTTGAGTACAGCTTTTAAGAATATTACATAATTTTGTTATTTTAAACTGATACTTATTTGTAGTATTTGCTAATCATTTTAAAACTTTTGAACTACCTTATGAAATCGAGATAAGAAACCATACTGTCGAACTAAAGTGTAGAATTTTAACAGATCTTCTTGTTAGGGAAAATGCTAATGGAAGCTTTTCATCTCCAGTCAATACCCATAGTTTTTAGAAAGATGTAGCAGAGATTATAGAGACTTGGACTCATTTGAGATTTGGTTCCCTACTAGTTGTCTTTGTGTGCATTTGGTATTAGTAATTTGGATCTTGGGTGTCTATTTTTGGAATTTAGAGTTTATGTAGATTTTGGATACCTCCCTGCTTTTGTTAGTATTGGTTATTGTCGTTTTGTGCTCAGATACCTTATCTTTTGTGTTTGCCTTTTGGGTATTTGGAGTACTTTTAGTTTGTGTGTTGTTGTTTCAAAATGCAGGCCAATTATTTGAAGTCAAGTAAACTATTGCGTGGAACCCAAGTGATACATTCTTATGCTTTGGACAGTGTAGAACTGTATCGAGCCGCATTTCAGGTAGTGTCTAGAGTCTCTATTGCCTTTGAGTTTTAGTCTTTTGTTAGTCATCACTTTAAACACGCTTCACTGTACTGGATATATTGTGTAGGAACCCCTCATTTGTGACTTCTGTGCGATGACCTATGGCTACTGTGGACGCTAACAGGCAACCTCCCAGAATAATCATTTCGAGTACTCCTTTACAATTTGACCAGTATTGCATTAGTCTTCGTCCACATATTCTTGTTTGTTCAATATAACTTTTAATTTTTTGCTCTTATTTTTTTATTACTTTTTTATTTTTCATTTTTTTTTGTACCCTTATTTTGCCACGCTACAATATATAACCGTTTACATAATCATACCATATACAACTTGGCTCCCCCATTGACTTTCCCCCGTGTAGAAAAGGAAGTAGACCAAGCTACATGGAGTTTATACCGTTCTCCGGACAAAACGGCTCCTTTTCTTATCCCCCATAAATTTCATTCTGTTGAACCACATTAGAATACCGGATAATTTGATAATAAAACCGTGAAGCTCTACATTGCTAAAAATGTATTTTACTGTCCCTTCAATTTTTGGTCCCCATTTTTTGTTTTATATATTTCCCCACCGAGTTTTCTTACCGTTTCTCAAACAAAAAACATGGTATTTTGTTAACTTAGAGTCAACGATTGACGTGTCACGAAAGGCGTCAGGCCCCAATTGGATCGGGTTGGCCTCTGCTGGGTGGCGGCTTGCGCCCAGTATATAAACATAATAGGTCCGAAAAAAAACGACTGCTTAGTCCTTTTTTTTCTTCTTATTCGCACTTCCCTTATCTAATACCTTTATATTTCTCTTTCCTAAAACTATCTTTTCCTTTCTTACCGTATCTTTAATAATTTAACTTTTTTCGCCTTAATCTTTCAGGTTGGCCAAACATTCATAAAGTTCTGTGCTGACGTACCGTATTCCTTAACAGGGTCATGGGTATAGTGTTAGTTTTACTTCTTATCTTCTTACCGTATATCTAACTATCTTACTTCCGTACTCACAAGCCTTAACTAATATATTACCTACATTTAATTATTTTTTTTCAAACATTTTTACCGTTACCGCAACAAATAAATAGTATCTTTACCGTTTACACTTTGAATTCAGTACCTATGTACTTTTCTTTTGTTTCAAACCACCTACCTTACCTTTTTTTTACGCTGTCTGTAGTGACACTTTATGTATTTATCATTGTCGTTGTAAGTTCCATATGGAACACTATAGTGCTGTCGTCTTGCCAAATATTTTTGATCTATAAGCTAACAATTCACCCTTGGTGACGTCATTATGACACATTTTTGGTTATTTATTGGTTGGAAATTAGGCCGTTTCATTAAGTAATAATCAGGATTCTATGAGAATTGTACTTTTTGATAAATCATGACTGATAGCACTTTGAAATATTTTTATGGGTGTCCCCCTGTTGGGATGCTTTGTTTCGAATTCACTGGAATTATCCCGCTATGCGAATCTGGAAGTCCAGTTATCTTTCGAAACATTTATCGTACCGTATCTTATCGTATCGTATCTTACCGTTTTATATACATTGAGAATGTATCGTATGTTTATTTTTTTCTCAGTGTATACTTTATTATAACGACACAAATATACATTAGTCACAAGACAACAATTACCTTACCTTTACCTAAATTTGGTTGCATTTGAATAAGTACATAGATTCAGGACTGATTTCCAGTTTTACCGCATTAAAATATCCTCACGTTTAGTTTTCATTCTTTATACTATCTTCTATTCTTTCTTCTCTATTAACACTACTTCAAATAAAAAAATAATTCTTCGAATCATTTTTTTTCCGGAGGAGAGGGGGTGTAACATGCTTGTCGCCTGTTACGTACTCATTACTATATAATACCAATCACCGTACCAATAGCCACTCCCAATACACCCTTATATATTACAGTTAACTACATATTATAGAAACCTTTTTACCGACTCATATTTGAGCACAATACACCAAAACTTGACTAGCGAGTCAAATTATGGATTGGTACCCTTGTGACAGCACAATCCCCGCCCTGTCCAAAAAGTTAATAAATACGCTGAATATTCTTGTTTCGCCCTTTTTGCTGCACTCGCCCACTTGAAAGACAACGTTTTGACGCCTCATAAGCGCCCATGTGCTTTGTGGCCATATTTTTTCGACATTGGTTGACGAAAGATTCAACCCCCTAAGTTGGAGTTAAATCATCCCTAAGTTGGAGTGAAAACTACCTCTAAGTAGGAGCCTGACATCTCCAAGTTGAAGCCAAGCTACAATTAATCCAAATTAGAGCCCAGTTGCCGCCTATGTGTAGACAGCCCTTTGAACCACTTCTGAGACAAGAATAGATACTATTACATTTCGAGCAGCCAGAACCATCACAGAACTTTCATCCATCCATAAAGAAGCTGAAGCCGCCCTTCTAGACAGCACAGACATTCAAAGTTAAGTCCTCTTTTTACAACTCCAGTTCACTATCAGCAAGTACTTATATTCTCAATAAATAAACAATAGCTTTAACAAACCGTTTCATTTGTATACCTTAGACTATAAGTCTTAAGGGTGTAGCGTGGCCGGTATTTCATTTCAAGTAGCTTCTTCATTTGTTTAATTAAAGTAATTACAAGGTGTTTCTATCTTTCTCACCTTAGTTTTTGTATAGTTTTTTGCTTAATCGTTCAAAAGATAGTGGCGCCCTTTTTACTTATACATCACAATCCTTCCTATAGTGAGCATTAACTTGGAGTCGAACCACCCCCTGAAGAGAGTCTCTTAGCCGGGATCTCTTTTGAGGAGTTATAGTGTTGCAAATTGGCTTCCTGCCTTTTTGGGACAGTTATTGCTACAAATTGGCGCCTTGCCTCTTTGGAAGATTATTGCTGCCTCTTTGGAAGAATATTGCTACAAAATGTTGTACTCTAATTCATTCATAGAAAATATAGTTTAATGTCTTTAGTGTTTATTCCATACAACCCCCAATATTAAATATTACAATTGGTACAGGTCACAAGCCAAAGGGCCAATTTTATAAACATTTTATTTGTACTACTGCAGACCTATTAGGGGCAGAGCATTGCCCCTAAATGTTGGCAACACACTATACAATTTCTGTTAGTAGCTAGATTAAAAGAGGCGGGTAATATTAACTGATACACTAAAGTTACTTAGGGTCAATAATATCTAGGTTTAAATAATGTTATATCTTACCTCAATACTTGGTCTGTATTTAATCAGCATCAAATAGTTTTTTTATACGACAGTATAATATGTAACTTCGAGCAAGTGGCCTGAGTTGTCAAACATATTTCTCTATTAATTTGACGGGGTAATACAGTACAACAGTCTAAGTACATTTTTTTAAACAATTATCTGTCCCACAAATAATGAATAATCTAAAGTCCTTGTTGTTTAGAAAAATAAATGTATGAATATATGTATCTATTTTATATTATTTACTGTTTGTTTATCTGGTATTTGCTATTATTTTACTCGTGTATTGAAATCCATTTTTAATATCCTAATACCCTATATGGGACAATTTTGGATTTAAAAGAAAAACAAATCAGGAAATTTTACTTGAAAAGCAGTTCCTTCTTTTATTTTCTGGCTGAATTATTGTCAAATAAAACAAATGAAAATCGCTGAAAGAACCCTGAAAACCTGAAACGGTTGCGGTGGCATTGAACAAGGACGCAATGCGCAAGTTACACACAGTGTTGTCACATTTAATACGTATTGGGAAGATACCTATGTTTATAATTATTTAAAATATATATTAATCTTTCTAGTAACGTGTCACAATAATCCAATAATTTAAATCTTATAATCTAAATTCATAAGTTTTGGTTTTTATAAAATGTATAAGGGTTTTAAATTTCCAACTCATATACTTGTCATATATTTAAAGTTTGAATAGAAGACTTTTGATATCTCAGAAATGAGCAAGATTAGTGTGAAGTTAAAATTAGGAGCGTCTATAAGTATATCCCGAAAATAGTCGGTGGGAGATGTACTGTGTGATGCAAAATAAATGCAGTTTAAACATGAGAAATATTTGTTTTTCGTTTTTTAGAAAGATTGTTGTCTTTTTTGTATTTAAATTATTTCTGCTTGCTATTTATTTAAAAAATAGGTCTTCATTTTTTCGTTTCTCTACAATGTCGGTGTGTCTGGGTGCCAAAAATAAGTTTAGATTCTTGTTTTCCTTAAAGTTTTACATACTTATTAGATGACAATCCACTTTAATTTCAGTAGCTTAAGTATTTCCTGGCTTTGATATTCTGTTATGTTATAAAAAAAACTGAAAAAGTGGAAAATTGTTTTCACCTGCACCCAGGGTAAGGAAACTTAACAGTTTCTATACCAAGCTTGACCATTTTCTATCAAATAAACAACTACTTCCTGGCCTATATGCCACAACGCACATTGAAATACATTCCAATAGAAAACGGGATGGCGACCGACTTCGTCGATACTTGCAACCATCTCTATAGATTTGCAAATTAACAGGAAGAACACTACTCGTAGACCGGTTTCGACATTATTGTGTTTCATCAGTACGAGGTAAGTAGTTCCTCTCATTCCGCAAAGCAGGATGCAGAATGATTCTTTTACGCCAATACATAAACCGTGAACCCACGATTCCATGATAAAGTCGTTATATAAGATTATAAATGCATTTATTTACGTTAGTCGACTTATCTATTTTCACATCTGCGATCCAATGGTTGATCCAGGTAAACAGTCCACCAATGTAGAACCAATCAGCGGTAATTCAGTGGTAACTCAGTAGCAAATTTGAAGTAAATTTGTAATAAACTTGTAGTGTCTTTGAAATTTGTAGTGTCTTTGGTATTTTATATTCCAATGCTGTGAAAAATTGTCAGCATCAGCCACATGTTCGTTTATTTTTTTCCGTACAAAAAGTGCAAAACAGCGTATTTCGAAATCTACATTTACCATTTGGATATATTAAAGAAAATACAGTAGTAACAAAAGATACATTAATATTACAATTAGAATTCCAGAAATGTACTCAACTCGCCATTTTGTATTTTTTTTATAAAAAAATTAACAATTATTACTTTTAAATTGCCCTCAAAATATACTTGAAATAATTATAAATGTGAAAATTCTCATCTGGTTATATAGTACTGTCAAGAATCTTTTACTAAAGATATAAATCAAAGAACATACCTGTGTGTAACACCAATGACAATAAGAGAATGAATCGTGGCATTGAAGGTATTGGACTATGCCACATTAAAGATCGTGTATAAAGTTTGAATTAATGTTTGTAATAATTAACGTGTTAAGAACTCTATACAATAGATGGTGTTAGCGTTAGCCATATAATTAATTTAAATATACTACGTTTTTAGTTAACATATCATGTTACAACCTGTCCAAACGTTCAACTTTTGAGGATACTGAGTATGTGTCTCAAGCATCCAGTGAGGATTCTTCCTCTGACCAATATCTACAGTTTTGTCTGTTTACTTCCCCTTTCAATGTGAATGTTAATTAATAGGAAAAACGAATTGTATCATTAGAAGAAAATATAAAACTACACTTCTAGATAGGAAGTCAAACTAGTCATAATCTAAAAAATTGTTCTAACTGATTGGAACTTTAAATTTTACTGTTAAAGTTTTTGCTTTTTATATATCAGTATTAGAGAACGGGAGCTATTTTATTTTATATTTTTTTCAATTTTAAACTTTGTTTCTAATAGTTTCAAATAAATTGTTTTTTATAAGATTGTATTATTGAATTTCAAACGTTTTCACGTTCTTTTGAGATCACATTCATTTAATATCACGTTTATTTGATTTCACGTTTGCGAAGCTTCTTGCATCGTATGAAAGCTTTCTTAAAGTTAGGAAGTAAACCGTATGAGCCAAATACGAAACTCCGGAAATTTGTTCATTTTGACATACCTTATGAAAAGAATAAAACTTAACATATTTTTCCCGCTGTCAGTCATGTAATACAGTGAAACTGCCATAGAAGCAAAGCATGAAATACGACAGTAACATTTTGGTAATTGCCCTTGACAACGAAACTTAATATTATATCAATAATATACAATATATATGTACAGGGTGTTTCTTAAGTAATCTAAAATATTATATGGGGCGCTTCGTTACTCAATTTTAAGACGAAAAGTTCATATAAACATGTGTGATAGGTGTTGTCGTTTATGAGATACAGGGTGTTGTACGTGAAATTAATTTTTCTTGGTGACGCTACTGATTTATATTTTTTATTATTTTATTACAAGCAACATGTGTTAAACATAAAGAAAAAATAATACATTTCAGAGCAAATGTTCAAAATGTCCACCTCCAGCTAAAATGCAAGAATCCGCTCGATGTCTAATGGATTGTCGAATACGTTCGAAGATACCAGGATTGTTACGAATAACATTACAGCCGTCTATGATACGATTTTGAAGATCTTGTACGTTTAATATCAGTGTTGTGTAAACAAGCGATTTCAAATAACCCCACACACAAAAATCCAGAGGATTGTGTCCAGGTGATCTAGGGGGCCACGGGTGTGGAGATCCTCGTCCGATCCAATGGCCTGGAAAAACATTATTTAAAAACTCGTGTACAATCACTGAAAAATGTGGAGGAGCTCCGTCATGCATGAACCACATGCGCCTTCTAATAATAATAGGTACATCTTCCAAAAGAAGTGGAAGTTCATTTTCTAGAAAATGTTGGTATGTCTCACCGGTTAACCGTACAGGAAGGAAAAATGGTCCAATTAAATAATCATCGATGATGCCAAGCCAAACATTGACCGAAAATGTTTGTTGAAATCGTTTTACACTTATGGTATGTGGATTTACATCTGCCCATATGTGGTCATTATGAAAATTCATAATCCCATGTCTAGAAAAGTTGGCTTCATCCGTAAATAGAATATTGGCCACAAAATTCGGATTGTTCGCGATTTCACGTAAAATCCATTGACAATACTGTATGCGTAATGGATAGTCAGTAGGTAACAAATGTTGAACACGTTGAACGTGATATGGATACAATAAATTATCTTTTAGAATATTCCAAACAGTTTTGTTACTAACATTTACTTCATCTGCAACTTTTCTTGTACTCGTTTCTGGATGTTGGTCAATAATTTGAAGAATCTGGTTTTCCAATTGGGGATTTCTCACAGTTCTGGGTCGTCCAATAATATTCTTCGATTTAGCAAAAGTTCCAGTTTCTTGTAAACGAATATGTAACTTAGTAAACGTATCTGAACATGGTAAACGATTATTTGGATAACGCTGGGCATACGTACGTCTAGCTTCTAAGGCATTACCATTCGCTAATCCGTACAAAAAATGCATATTAGCCATTTCAACATTAGTAAACACTGGCATAGTTATTAACTAAAAACAGAGTCAATCAAATAAAAAACATACGATTTTTGCGTATATTTTGACACTTGTCAACATGATTTCAAAGGCCACTTAGAATAAGCATGTTTTTGCGTATTACTTCTAAAAACCAGTAGCGTCACCGGGAAAAATTAATTTCACGTACAATCAGAACTGACTTATTACAATAAATTCAACACCCTGTATCTCATAAACGACAACACCTATCACACATGTTTATATGAACTTTTCGTGTTAAAATTGAGTAACGAAGCGCCCCATATAATATTTAGATTACTTAAGAAACACCCTGTATAGTATTATATATACTATATATTAATATTATTATTATATATTGTTATTATATATTACATACCTATAATAACATTATTATTAAGTTTCAAACTATCCAGTTTCAAAAAGTGTTTTATGATTTTTTGTAAGAATTAAAGACATTTTTGTTATCACATCACTTTTTGAAACTGGATTTTTTTGATAATACTTTAGCAAACCAAAATTTTCGGCTTTAAACCAAAACGATTTCTTTATAAACTTAAGTAAATTCTGATCATCAGCGGGAAAATACGATAACTCGAAATATATCTTTCTATTAACATTCCTGATTACTTGAATAGCTATAATTTGCTTTGATTCAGTTATGTCAATAAAATTAACTTGTCAAATATGCTATATAATCTAATAGTACAACTCTCTACACATTTATACGTTCCATCACAAATAGAAAGGTCAAATAGAAAGGTAATGAGTTGGCAAATATTGCTCCATGGGAAGAGAAGCATTGTTTAACAAAACGTCTTGTAAATAACTTTCTCGAGGTTAGAATAAAACTTAAAAAAAAACACAAAAAAGCCTTAAAAACCTTCCTTTGAAAGCTTAAAATTAGTAATTAGCTGTTGATTGCTGTAAATATAATACAAGAACAACATGTAATTTGTTGTTGCTATTATTTGTATGTTACTAATATATTTTGGATCAAATTGTAGAAATAAGTTGTTAATTTTATAATATTAGTTAAAATTTGAATAAAAAATGGCGGAAGTTAATCAATTTAAAAGGTAATTTATAAAAAAGTTATAGGATTTCAGCCACAGAAAAAGTTATCCAGTAATATTATTGAAGTATTAAGGAATATGTTTATGTAAGAATTATTTAGGTATACAGTATATTTGCTCATAATTTTTTTAAATCTCATTATAGATCTGTAAGAGGTAGCCATTAAATCGCTCCATTTCATTTAAAAATTTAACACGGAAAAAGTAAAATTTAATTAGTGAAAGTTATTTTAATAACAATTATAATAGTTTAAGTTTAATTATCACTCAATTAATGGAAAAATTAAGTAGAATTAATTAAATATATTTATTGAAACATTTCGAAAAATTGACTATATAAACAATTGAATTTAAATAATTTATGTCATTTATGTCATTTCTGGAGAAAGAGTATAAATACCGAGAAATTATTATTTTTTTGGTCAGTTCCATTTGATACGAAGGCGAACCCACGTCGAAAAACAAAAGAAATACGTTAAAATTTAATGGCTGCCTAGTTTTAAATTGTTTGAAGTTGTTACCCCCACTTATTTAACTGTCAATATTGAAAAAATAAGTTTAAACCATTAAATGTTGGAGAAAATAAAAATAAATTGGAATATCTAAAGAATGAAAGATTAAATAACAACCTATCTGGAAATTTTACGTTCCTGGATTTGAATATCACAAAAATCTTCAAGAAGCACCAAGCATCGTGCATCGAAGTGAGCCGTTGACGCCATCTTTGCCTACAGTACAGGGTTGCTTGGAACATAGAATGCCGAGTAGGAGCGCTGGTGTAGTTTATTCATGGAAGTTGTTCAATAACGGTATTTCTTTAATTTTAAAATTATACATTGAAACCTTATTACCTTCAATTATTAAAAACTTAATCACATGTTTTAAAATTCATGTAAAATAAATTCAATTTTTTAACTGATATATTCAAAACACAACACACATTCAAAGAACGAATTACCATAGAAGAAATATGAGAATCGATTAATAATTTTCAAATAAAGTATCGATGTTTTAAATTTGTACGATATCTAAAGGATAGTAAATCTTTAAAATTAAACAGGATTGTATTAAGGTCTGAATGTAAATTTACCATAGCTTGTGAATTAAAAATAATTATAACTCAGTTGAACCGACTACTGAGAACATAATGCTCATAGATTTTATATCAGGTGAGTCACAATATAACTAAAAATCGAATAAGGTAAAATTAAATTGAAAAACATATAATTATAATTAATAAGCGCCACAAACATTAAAAATTAACAATTAAAACCATAAAATTTTAATTTAATGAATAAAACATACTACTATTTAAAATTTGTATACATTACAATATAGTAATATTAATTGATATCTAGTCTTTTATTTCAAACAAGTATTAAAGGTTACAATAGAAATTACATCAAGAAAAATTAAATTTTAGTTCAACTTTTCAAAGAAATTCATCATTATAATAACCAGAAAACTATAATTTTTAAATGGACGGAACTTTGGCCCCAAAGGAAACCTTAGAAGAAAAGAAAACAAAAAATTTGTGAGAACACCCACAAGATGGAACTCCATTATCAAAAATTAATTTTGATTTGTAATTATAATAAAAAATTTATGATTATTAAAGTTATACGAAATAACCCTATACCCTAGTAGCTAAGGTAGGCAAAGAATGCCCCCAAGGAGGGGTGCTATCGCCCTAGGCTGTTCTAGTGGACAACCTCTTACAGGATTTACAAGCCAAAGACATTTATTGTCTAGGCTATGCTGATGATCTAGTAATAGTCACGAAAGGCAAATTTATACGGATCATTAGAGAATAGACACAAAGCGCTATTAATATTATTGACAGGTGGTATAAAAAAGAGGATCTAGCAGTAAATTCACAAAAAAACCCATTGTCAACTCTCCAAAGTAAAGACTGCAACATGCTAATATACCTAGGAGCTATTTTTGACCAAAGTTACACTTAGAATAGCCATCGTCAGAGGGTCACAAATAAATCCGTCAACACATGTTAGAAAATATAGGAAATAAATGGGGCCTTACCCCAAAAATAATACTATGGTTATACACATATGTTATAAGACCTGCTACGTCTCGGTAGCATGGTGGCCAAAGATAGAGCAGGCTGGAGTAGTCAGGGTCCTCAATAGTATACAAAGATAAGTATGCCTAAGTGCTACGGGTGCCATGATAAGTACTCAACAGTTTTAGACGTTGTATTAAACCTAACTCCTATAAGGCTTTTATTCAGGTGCAGGCTATGGAGGTCAAGTACCGGCTCACTAAAAAGACAACTTCTATAATAAGCCTACACTGATTTTGAGTTACAAAACGAGTACAAAAGCGATCCAATATTTGGAATGCCATCGGATCAAATTGTGCCGAAATATAGCTTTGAGAAAACATTTAAAACTATGATCACGGACAGGAAAGTTTGGAGAAATGGATCGTCAATCCAAGCAGAGTTTGTCTATTATAACCGAAAAAGGTGCGGGAGCTGGTCTGTAAGAGTAAAATCTCTATTAATCTAGGACGGTATGCCACAGTGTTCCTGACAGAGATGAATGTATGAATGTATGAATGAGTTAGGGGTGATGATTACACTGCGACCCATAGGATCTATTGTGTCCCCCCTTACTTGCCATGTTCTAATGTTTTCTCAGATTTATAGCAGCTCTTCGAGTCCTATTTTCCTGAGGAAGTTTAAAACATCGTCGGGCTTCGAATCAGGTAGATCCCCTTCTTCTATTTCATGTGCTCCTAGGTATCTAGCCCTAAAATTTTGCAAGGCAGGACATTCTGAGAGTATATGTATTGAGGTTTCATCCTCTTCCTCACAGAATCTGCACTTTGCTTCATCTGCTAACCCTAGTTTCTTCATGTGGCTTCTTAACCGGCAATGCCCGGTTAATATTCCCGTTAGAATACGGAGCCTTTTTTTACTGAGGTTGAGGCAGCTAAGAGATCTCTTCTGGTCATAGTTCCCCAGTAGTATCTTAGATTGCCTCAGTCCTTCCAGCTGATTCCAGTACTCGGATTTTTCTTTCTCCATTTCCTCCCTTAGTTTTCCTAAGATTACTCTACTGCTGATCCCACAAGATGGTTCTGGTCCCAAATGTGGGGTTTCAGCTCCTTTTTTTGGCCAGCTTATCTGCTGTTTCATTCCCCTCTATTCCTATGTGTCCCGGGACCCAAAGGAGGGTGACAGTGTTCTTCTGGCCTAGTTCATTTAGTTTGCCTAGGCATTCCCAAACCATCTTCGAACTGATTATATTGTAATGGATCATTATTACTGATAAAAACAAAACTTACCTTTTAAGCATCCATCATAGCCATTACACTAATGGATTAATTAAAAAAAAAGGATATGCATAATGAAACACACTTTTCTTCTTAAACCATGTAATTACCCAAAAAGAAGTATTGTCTTGACTACAGTATGAACTTGATTATATCATAAATTTGGTCATAACAGGTTTTCATTTGGACTTAGTGGATACATCTTATTAGAAAATGAGATGAATTTCCATGACCTAAAAATAATACATATAATTAGTGTGAATTTGTATAAACAAACAGTATCTCTACAGTTACACTAAAACAAAGTAGTATAACTTACATATCAGATAATAATAAACAAACATCATAAGATAAAAGTCAATATAGGGTAGATAGTCATATTGGAAAGTCAACATGTAAAAATAAACAATACACATTAGTAAATGAACAAAATAGAATTAAAGTTACTTACCACAATAATTTATAAAAAAGGGATATCTTAATCAGTTTAATTGAATCTGCAGTTACTTTTTCTTTCGTACATCTTAAATTTTCAATATTTACTCTTCAATTACAAACATTCAAATAAGTAAAGAATGTATTGACATCTTATCTTGTATAGGATCCATATTCAATTATTGTATCACAATCAAAATTTTCTAATCCATAATGAATGCATTTTCACATAACAATTCACTTTTCACCTAGTTCTTTTTCAAAATTCTCAGTTTAACCTGAAACAACAAAAAGAAAATAAAAATCAAGAAGTATTAATGGTTTCCACATGTTTAAGAAATCAACATGTAATTTTAGTTAGTAAAATATTTAAATTAATAGTATAAAAAGGAAGTACTTACAAAATCATAGTCTTCGATTTGTACAAACAAATATGCCAATAGATTGTGAGTACCTAAAAAGGACACAAGATTAATTATAAACATTAATAAATGACAATTTATGTAAAAAAAAGTATGTAGGATAATTAAGGAAGTTGTTTATATAAAATTTAAAATGTTAACCTATGATAACACAGAAAATATCAGCTTATATAAGGTATAAGTAATACAAATAACAAAATGTTTTAAAAGTTTAAATTGTAGTTGTTAGAGTTGAAATAGTAAGTAATCAGTTTAAATAGTACTAGTTAAGTGGATTTAGAGTAATTTTAAATATAATAGCTAGTGATAATTCAAAATTTGAAAGTCTAAAATAAGTTGACAGCTCAATGAAGTTATGTATTTTGAATCTAAAATTTCATAGGAAAAAGTACTTAGAAAATTATACAAACAGAATTTAAGCAAAAATAAGAATGAGATTTATCTGTACGTTATCAAAGGTATTATCAGAATTGTGAATTTATTACCTGGATTTTCGGAAATGTAGGTTATTTTTTTCTGAAATTCGAACAGTTGAAATCCGATGACGTAGTATTTTTGTTTTGTTTCAAGAAGCTATAAAAGGCTGGAGAATTCATGATTAAGCTCTCTTATGTTTTTGGTAGCAGAATAGTTAACATTTACGCTCTTATATTCCTGGTCGCAGAGCAATTGATATCGTATGTATTAATTGATTATCAACTAGAAGAAAATTTTAATAATTAAAGGCTGTTTATATTAAAATAATACGTGTAACATTAAAAATACATACAGAAAAGTAATCAGCTATTATTAAATTACTTACCAAAGTGATAAACTGCATAAAGCAAGTGCAGATTCCATAGAATTTTAAAGATTAAATTCGAGAGACGCTTCCAAAACGGAACCATAGTAGCCATCTTGTCGATTTGAATACGCTGCCGTCCCTGTTCCATTTGCGGGAGTAAACGAAGCACAAGCCGATCTCAGTTTTGTTACGTTGCGCATGACAAGGACAATATTTGAAAACCTCTGTTATACAAGGTACGTCCGATAATTAAAGATTTGTATTTTTATTTTTAATTATTTGCAATTGTAAATTAATATTTTATTTATCATCCCCATTTTGTCATATCTGAATATTTGTTATCAATTTGTATAGAACGTGTGAAAACCAATTAATAATCTTTTTGAAGTACATGACATTAAATTTATTGCGTATTGGTTATTAAACAATATTTAATTTGAACCCTACCCAAGATAAGAGTCAGACTTTAAATTTTAACTTTAAAATTGAGTAAACTGAGCTAGTTTGAACTTCTAATAAGGCGCCCAAACTTAAAAATAAAAAGAAAAAGTGGATTGTATATAAAATCAAATAATATTAAATTATAAACATTACAAATAATATCAAATCATTAAAATCTATAATTGAAGGTAAACATTAATAAAAACCCAACTAATTAAGTAAAACAAATCATAACACAACAAAATCAAAATAATTAAAATATATTAAAACAATAGAAGTAACTCAATATTAAAAAAAAACATAACAATCATAACAATATTTAAACTCAGCGCTTTGATGGCTGCTTGACTATCCGACATGATCACAATCTCTTGTCTGCGATAGTTTCTTCCAATATTGAATTCCACACATCTTTCGATGGCGCGGACTTCTGCTTGGAAGATGCTCGGGTATGTGCCCAAGCTTTCTGAGTATTTGGCTCTCGGTCCAAAAACTCCTATCCCAGTTCCCTCGTCTAGCTTGGAACCGTCCGTATACCACTTTATGGTATTCTGGTTTAAATTCTGTATGGTGTCTTCATCCCATTCAGATTTATTACTCAACTTTGTGATGAATTTTCTTACAAAGTTGAATTTCTTTGGCATATCATCTTGGGGCATTTCCCAAGTTTGATCAAAGTGAAGTGATCGAGGTTTTTCCCTGATAATTCCTTCTTTGATCATTCTATATATTGTTTTCTTCCTTACACTTTCTAGCAGAATGTGCAGTGGGGTCAAGTTTAAAATCACCTCCATTGCAGCAGTGGGGCAAGTTCCCATTGCTCCAGTGATACATGAACAGGCTAGTCTCTGAATTTTCGAGAGGTTTTTCCTCGTCGTATTCAGATTAGCCCTTACGCCCCAAGCCACTGCCCCATATGTGATTAATGGTCTCACTATTGCTGTGTACATCCATTGCAGGATACGTGGGTTACATCCCCAGTTCTTCCCTGCATTGTTCCTACACACCATGAGGGCCTTGGTTGCTTTGTGTATTACTTCGTCTTAGTGTTTGTTCCAGAGTAACCTGCTATCTAGGATTAGCCCTAGATATTTTACCTCTGTTTTCCACTCGACGATGTTCTGCCCTATTTTTATGATTTTTAGATTAGGTTTCTTTTTCCTTGTAAAGGCTATTAGTGTGGTTTTGGTGGGGTTGATGCTGAGTCCCACCGATACACACCATTGTTCCGCAATGTTCAATCCTCTTTGAACAATGTCACAGAGGACGTTTTCATACTTCCCTTTTGCCAGGATAACCATGTCGTCGGAATACCCTTGACATGGTATGCCTTCCCTCGTCAATTGACAGAGCAGACTGTCCACAGTGAGACTCCACATAAGCGGGGATGCAACTCCCCCCTGTGGACAGCCTCTGGTCACATTAATGGAGATAGTGTCTTGTCCTGCCTCCATTTCTGCGATTCTTGTAGATAGCAGTTGCGACATCCAACTGGAAATCGTTCTATCTACTCCTTTCTCAATCAGTGCTCTTTTGACTGCCTCATGTGGCGTATTGTCAAAGGCCCCTTCTATGTCTAGAAAGGCACATACCACGGTCTCTTTTTTGTTCAGTGCGTCTTGGATTTCGTCCGTCAACTGTGTTAAAGCGGTTTCCGTGGACTTTCCCGCTTGGTACGCATGTTGACGAGGGTGCAATGGCACCTGTTCCAAGATTTCTGTTCTAATGTAGTTGTCTACAGCTTTTTCCATCGTTTTTAGAACAAACGATGTGAGGCTGATCGGTCTAAGGGATTTGGGGTGCGTAGTGTCCCGTTTCCCTACTTTTGGGATGAAGGTGATTTTGGCCCTTCTCCACGCTTCTGGTATGTATCCCAGTTCAAGACTGCTCCGACTAATTCGGATCAAATGTGGAATTATTGCCTCTTGGCCCTGTTGGAGTAGGGCAGGAAATATTCCGTCCGTTCCAGGGGTTTTGAACGGCTGGAAGGTGTTCATAGCCCATCTCAGCCGTTCCTCACTGCATATGTGTTTTGCCATTGCGGTGTCTTCCCTGGTAGGTCTTTTAGTTTTCTCACTTGTTGTTCCCGAAGGGACAACTCCTTCGGGAAAGTGAGTTTCTAATAGGAGCAGAGCTCGTTCTTTTTCGCTTTCTGTGAAGCTTCCGTCTGGCTTCCGTAGTGCCATTACAGTGTCTACTTTCCTTTTGCCAAGACTTTGTGTAGCCTTGCTGCAGAGATAGCTGCCAAGGATCACGAAGGACAATTGCTATATTCTCGGATAGCAAAAACAAGCTCACAATTGCGTAAGTACCCATTCATAGTGAGCACAAAGGGAACGAAGGGGTGGACCTACTAGCCCGAGAAGGAGCAGTGCAGCCTCTAAGCGTACCAGAATCCTTCTGTGGGTTAACAAAATCCACATAAATGAATAGGCAACAACGCAGTCTCAGGAATGTTAAACAAGGTCACTAGGAATGAGACAGGCAAAGGAATTCATAATAGGTCTTTCGTCAAAAGTAACAGAGTATCTGTTAAAGCACAACAGACACAATACGAGAATTCTCGTAGGTCTTAATAGGGTTAATAAGCACATGCACAAGCTAAAGTTTGAAGATAGTCCTATATGCAGATTCTGCCTGTCAGAAAAAAGAGAAACCCTCTAAACGTATTCTTTGTGAATGTGAAGGTGTTTTAAGACAAAAATTTCTATAGGCCAAGAAAAGCCTACGGCTAGAAGCCTTAGAAAAGACCAAATTCTATAGAGCTAAAGGACCACCATAATAGATCTGAAAAGGTCGAGGAAGGAAAGGGCGCGTATCCACACTGTCCCTACATAATCTAATATAATCCAATATATACCAAATAACGTTTTTAATTAATCCATTTTTGGTTTTTCTCTAGTCGCCAGAATTCCTTTTAATTTTGTCAACCCTGCTGCCGGGTGCAGTGAAGATCGATTTCGTCGCCTGACATCGGCATCGGTCTGGGTCGCTGCCGGTCGTTCACCTGCTTCATCCCTCGATTCAACCCCTATACCTACCTCTCTCTTTCACTAGTATATTTGTATACGCTAACAAGCTACAGTCAGAGGGAAACTGCAGCTACGTACCGAACGAAAATTGAAAAGCAAAATTTCCGCATTCATGTTCTGTTCACGCGGATTACAAGCAGAGGACGATGCGCTAGTTCAAGGTTTGCATTATGCAAATTTTACTGGGAATCTAATCTATTTTCCAATTTTTGTATACCACAGTTGTTTTAATGAGATAAATAATACTTATCTCAATAAATAATGTTAGTGATAAATACACATTAGATTTATTAGGACACCTGATACCTAATAATTGACTAATAATTTACTGAGAGAAATTAACTTTTTAAATTTTTTGTTGATTAGATAATTTTTTTTTCGTTTTATGTTCAAGGGCGCTCATATTGGGGGGCAAAGGGGGCCGTGGCCCTCCTGGCTACTTAGATTTAGCCAAGGTTATAAAGTTATTTGCATAAAATTTAAAACGGATGAATTGTTTCTATTATTGGAAGAGCTTGGTTTTCCAGAAATAGTTGCCTTAACGGAACACTGGCTAAATATTGGTGAGCCTGTATTTGTAAAAAATTACACAACTATAGCTCGCTTTAGTAGGGGTAATTTATCCCAAGGAGGTACTTTAATAATGTCAAATAAAGATCAAGTTTCTAACTATCGCCCAATCGCGCTTCTTCCTACGTTATCCAAGGTTGATAAAAAAAGGCTTCTTTCATTTGTGAGTAAATACAATATTCTAGCTAAAATTCAATTTGGATTTTTATGTGGTAAATGCACAAATGATGCAATGTTTTCTCTTTTTAATAATGTCTACTCCAGCTAAAACAATCAACACTCTACAGCTACAGTATTTTATGATTTCTCAAAAGCTTTCGATTGCGTGGATCATAAAATAATACTTAAAAAATTGCAGTACTATAGATTTAGAGGCACCTCGATCAGGTGGTTCGAGTCCTTTCTTAGTGATAGACTGCAGCTTGTATGAGTTGATGAATTAAGGTCTTCATGCAAGCAGATAGAATATGGGGTTCCACAAGGTTCGGTATTGGGTTCTATATTGTTTTTGCTATTTATCAATGATATTGCTGACTTGAGCATCGGCGGAAAAATTTGTTAATTTGCAGACGACACCAGCTTTTCTTGGAGTCACCCGGATATCACCGAACTGCATAGAATCGTTTCACATGACTTAACTATCATCAAATCATGGTGTGATTCTAACCATATGTGTTTGAACGTTTCTAAGACGAAAGTTTTACCATACACATCTGCAATTCAACCTATTATGTTGAATAATTCCACTATAGAGGTAGTTGACTCTGTGAGATTTTTGGGACTAGTCGTTGACAGCTCTCTAAAATGGGATGTACCTACACATTGACGCTTTGTCAAAAAAACTAAGCTCTTCTTGTTACGCGCTGAGAACAATATCTAGGGAGCTTCACCTGTCAGCTTCCAAATCAGTCTATTTTGCCCTCTTCGAGTCACATTTCCGATATGCACTTCCTTTTTGGGGTACATGTTGTGTGACTCAATTTGAACGTATTTTTAAATTACAAAAGAGAGCTGTTCGGTATACGCTGAAACTAAGCAGTAAAACTCACTGTAGGGAATTCTTTAAAAAATATAAAATATTAACACTTCCATCCCTATTTATCTTTGAATCCATTTCCTTAATTCGGAAACATTTACCTGAAGTCTCAGACAGACCATCTCATAACTACCCTCTTAGAAGTGCAGAGTATGACCTTTATTTACCAAAACCACGCCCGGAACTAATCAAAAGCTCTATTTTTTATAACGCTAAGAAAATGCACAACAATCTACCCTTGGAAAAACTGTTTAAATAATAAACAGTTTGTTTCTGAAATATTAAATTAAGTTAGACTATAGCATGTCGTATTTTTGGAGTGTTCAGTATAATAATAATAATAAAATGGAGGTTGCGTAGTCTTACACCAAAACAATAAATAACACAAAACAGGGGTATGTGTCTGAGTGTGAACACTTTATTTTTCTGCCGTTTCTTTTAACATCAATCTCTCTTTATGTTCCCCTACTGGCGTGTGTCAAAATCATGAAACAAGAAACTAGATCGATACAACCAGGATTGATGCAGATTCCAAAAGTCATAAAGCATATATTATTTTTGATTATTTATCAATAAATTATTTATACTCGTTCATTATTCATCCATGAAAAAATTAGGATAATAAATAGATCTACTTATTAATATCATTTTTTGGTCAACCTTACGTAATAATTTCCGGATGGCATTTCCGGTTAAACCGGAAGTATATTATTGTCAAAAAATGTACATCAGATGCGTTTTGTTCCATTGCACTTACCTGCAAATTTTCATAAATATCGTTCTTTTCGTTTAAAAGATATTTACTTGGTTCCATACTTTATCCCAACCCCGTATATATAACATTTGAAACTTATTTTTAATTAACATTTGTGTATCTGTTCCTAATTGAAATTATTACCTTAATTGTTATTTGCTAATAATTCAACAACCCATTTTAGATAAACATTATAATCGTATAAACATTGTATAAACAGACAGTATAAATAGGCTAATCGTGTATAAAACTTAATAAAAATCTTTGCAGTTATATAAAAAACAACACTTAAACTTAAAGTATTTGATAAGCAATCCAATAAATTTTATCGAATTATTTTCAGTTTCAGTAATACAGTAATCAGTTTAGTTACAAGAAAATATGGTGATCAAAATATTAATTTTGTTTGTGTTGTGCTTGAAAAGGTACGTTTAAATGTAATTTGGTTAAATTTTTAGTTTAGGTTCACAAATAATACAAATATGTAAATTAATAAACACCTTTAATAAAATCGACGTTACGGTGGACCTCTCAGCCTTGGTTAAGATAAAAATTACTTTGTGCACATCCGCACATCACAATTTTTAAAACTTTTTTTTAACATTTTATTATTTTACATTTATTTTTACTATTTTTTTATATTAGTACTGTATTATTTTTGTACTGAAACATAGAACGTACTCTGAGGTTTGTAAAATAGTGAAATTTTTGCATAGACGTAAAATATAGCAGGATGTGCAACTCGTTTATTTAATCCTATAAAATAAAATCAATAGGTAACCACCAATTCGGCACGTTGTAAACTCAATTATTATTAATTTGTAAACTAAATTAGCCATAATATTAAGCATTTTATTTAAATTTATATTTTATGGCATAAAGATTTTAGTAAATGGTTGTATTTATATGAGTATTCGATTCATTTCCAAGAAATATCACATTGAATATTTTATATACATTTAGATGTTATTTAGAATAAATACAATAAATAGTAGGTTTACTTAAAAAAATGACATTTCTCTCCCACGGGATACAACCCCACTCTGTTAGCCCGCTCGCGAACAAACATCGAGGGGTTGCCCCCAAACCACCCCACTTCCCATCCCGTCCGGATATGTGACCATGGTACCATCTTGTCAGATATTCGTCAAAACCACCTCCCTTTACAACTACGAGTTCTCCACCACATCCTGGTAGATTCTCTCTTCCTTCTCCTTCTGTTTTAATATCTCCCTAATCATTGTCCCTATATCCTCCCATTTACCCTGCACTGCAGGCCCTTATACCGTCCGATAACCCGACACCAACCTTAACAAAATCCTTCTCTGTAATTTCCTCATCATATCCCTATACCTTACCCTATCCAAGATATCCCCCCACGTCGAAGCCCCATACAACAGAACTGACTTTGCCACCCCCCAGTACAGAAACCTCTTTATACTGCTGGGTCCACCTACGTTGGGCATCAACCTCCCCAATACTCGAACTTTTTCCTCCGCCTTTCTGACCGTCTCTACCACATGTTTTCTAAAGTTAATCCCTTCCCCTAACCAGACTTCTAGCTACCTAGCCTCCTTAACCTTATTAATAACTACCCCCTCCAACTCCAATTCTAAATTTGGTCCCCTTGGGCAATTTAGCAACACCAACTGCGTCTTTTCTGGTGCTAATGCCATTTCCCTTTCCTTAAGCCACCGATTTATCTTCCATGATGCCAGGTTCATGCTATTCTCCAGTCTGACAGCATCCCAGCCCATCCCTACTACAGCGCACCCAATTAATTTGACACCGTCCAGCATCTCCATCCGCAGAAGCGGATCATAAAATACATTCCAGAGGAACGGTCCCATGACCGACCCCTGTGGTATCTCCGTCGTCACCTGATAATCCTCCTTCCCAATCAATATTCTTCTTCCCCTAAAGGAATCCCTAACAATATTAATCAAGTACCCCGAAATTCCCCTCTGGACTAACTCCCCTAAAATACATCCTACAGGTGCCGTGTTGAACGCATTCCTGACATCCAACAGGGCCATCGGACACCACCTGTTTACCCCCTTATCCATTCTTGAACATTTTGCCCTATCCACCACCTCTTTAATTGCCATCACTGTAGACCTCCCCTCCCTAAAACCATACTGCGTTTCTGCAAAATCCCTAAGCTCCTTGACTAACCTCCCTTTGGCAATATGCTCGTAAAGCTTGGACACCGTATTCGTTAGGCATAGTGGTCTGTACGAGGTGGCCTCACCCCACGGCTTGCCTTCCTTCGGGACCAACACACCAGTCGGTCTATCTTCCCACTCCTCGGGAACTCGTTTCCCCTTATCAAGTCATTAAACATAACTCTTAAGAGATCCACTTCCCCCATAGAGAGGGACCTCGCACATTCCTGTGGAGATCGGTCCGGTCCGGGTGCACTACCGCCGCTCAATTTCTCTGCTCCTTTCCTAATCTCCTCTTCCTCAATAGCCTCTATTTCTTTCCCCGTTTGATCCTTCCCCAAATCCATCCTCATCTGCGGGAATAGAACCCTAACCACCTCCATTTTCCTTTCTTGTTCCTGCCTTTCTTCACATACAATGCTTTACCACCATCTGGTACCCCTGACCCCAAACCTCGTTATTTAAATCTTCCTGTAACTTTATCCAATTTTCCCTTTTTTCTCTTTTAATACTCTATGTTCGACAACGAGTTAGAAGGATGCAAGGAAAAAGAGACAGATTTGGCTTGGTTATAGTGTGGAGTGCAAATAGTGCAAGTCGTAGGTCACCACTAGCCTTTATAAATGGATCTATGACTGCAATTTGCTATAAGTGCGGTCCATATGTATGGAATAAATTCATTTGTAGCGTTATTATGTACTATATGAAAAAAACCTGAAACAGGTCGATTTTTATTCTTAAATTGACAATTTACAGTATGAAAATATTATCCCCCTCCAGCACCCCTTCGGAATTATAAGCACCCCCTCGAAAATTTTAAATTACAAAGGGGGTCGTGTGGCACCTCGTTGGAAAGGGATTTTAGTCCTCTGTTCAGCAATATAAAGTTTTTTAAGTTTGGTGCAATCATAACTGAGAAAATTGATTTTTAAGATGTAAAATTTTGATAACTTTACGTAGAATGAAGATAATAATGTCACATAATGATTAGAATGTGTTTTTCAATGTATTTGACACTTAAATTAAATGTTCAAAACGACCACCATTCACTTCTTGACAATAACCGAGGCGATATTGGAATTCTCGTACAACATTTTGTATGACCTCGGGGGTTATTTTGTTAATTTCTTCCGTTATCCTAACTTTTACATCAGCAATATTGTTTGGTCTATTAAAATATACTTTAGATTTTAAATAACCCCATAAGAAGTAATCGAGAGGAGTCAAATCGGGGGATCTAGCCGGTCATTCGATCGCCCCACGTCTTCCTATCCACCTATTGGGAAAAACCTCGTTTAAATAATTTCTAACAGTAAGTGCAAAATGCGGTGGAGCTCCGTCTTGTTGGTAGTAAATAGATCGATCTATCTCATTTGGATGTTTAACATCAGGAAAAACTCTTTGTAATGTAGGCACTAAAAAGTTAATCAAAAAATCTAGATAAACCTCACCAGTAACTGTGCCCTTAAAAAAATAAAGGCCAATAATTTTATTGTTAATGTTACCAGCCCAAACGTTAACTTTTTTAGGATATTGAGTGTGAGCCTCACACATCCAGTGAGGATTTTCTCTGCTCCAATATCTATAGTTCTGTTTGTTAACCGTTCCGTTTAAATGAAACGTCGCTTCATCAGAAAAAACTATTTTGTTTATGAACTGCAAATCTGCGTTCATTCTATCCATCATCAATTCACAGAATTCTTGCCTTCTATCAGGATCATCTTCATTTAACTCCTGAACCAACTGAACTTTGTAAGGGTGGTATTTTTCTTTATGCAGAACTCTCAAAATAGATGATTTACTTACATCATTGTCGGCGGCAAGTTCTCGAGTTGTCTTATGCGGATTTTCCTCAATCTCTAGAAGTACATCTAACTTTTTTTCATCAGTAAATTGAACATTTCTACCTGGTTTTTCAATATTTTTTACATGTCAAGTTTCACGAAACTTTTTTTCAATTTTGCTAGCTGTAGACTGCGAAACGTGTTGACCAGGGTATTTGTTATTAAATATTTCACAAACCTCCTTTTGAGTTCTGGTTTTATTACCACAACCAATCATAATTAAAATGTCTATTCTTTGAGTCTCGGACAAATGAGCCATAATTAAATTTAATATGCGCACAAATATTATACTGACGTCTTTTAGTAACTTTAAATACCTAAATGACAGCAGCCTACTAGATTTATATCAATTGTTTATTTAGTTTTTTGACTATTATTTTAATATCTTCAAAGTTTTTTCCTAATATTTAGCAGAACAGATACGAAAATACCTGATTATTTCTAAAGTTATTTTAATAGACCAAACAATATCGCCTCGGTTATTGTCAAGAAGTGAATGGTGGTCATTTTGAACATTTAATTTAAGTGTCAAATACATTGAAAAACACATTATAATCATTATGTAACATTATTATCTTCATTCTAAGTAAAGTTTTGTGTTAGAGACATTATCAAAATTTTACATCTTAAAAATCAATTTTCTCAGTTATGATTGCACCAAACTTAAAAAACTTTATATTGCTGAACAGAGGACTAAAATCCCTTTCCAACGAGGTGCCACACGACCCCCTTTGTAATTTAAAATTTTCGAGGGGGTGCTTATAATTCCGAAGGGGTGCTGTAGGGGGATAATATTTTCATACTGTAAATTGTCAATTTAAGAATAAAAATCGACCTGTTTCAGGTTTTTTTCATATAGTAAATAATAACGCTACAAATGAATTTATTCCATACATATGGACCGCACTTATAGCAAATTGCAGTCATAGATCCATTTATAAAGACTAGTGGTGACCTACGACTTGCACTATTTGCACTCCACACTATAACCAAGCCAAATCTCTCTCTTTTTCCTTGCATCCTTCTAACTCGTTGTCGAACATTGAGTATTAAAAGAGAAAAAAGGGAAAATTGGATAAAGTTACAGGAAGATTTAAATAACGAGGTTTGGGGTCAGGGCTACCAGATGGTGGTAAAGCATTGTATGTGAAGAAAGGCAGCGACAGGATCTTACGCAAGAAAGGAAAATGGAGGTGGTTAGGGTTCTATTTCCGCAGATGAGGATGGATTTGGGGAAGGATCAAACGGGGGAAGAAATAGAGGCTATTGAGGAAGAGGAGATTAGGAAAGGAGCAGAGAAATTGAGAGGCGGTAGTGCACCCGGACCGGACCGATTTCCACCAGAATGTGCGAGGTCCCTCTCTATGGACCAAGTGGATCTCTTGAGAGTTATGTAGAACCCGTAGTTGTGCCATATTTGCGGAATGTTCTCAATGATCTTTATCAACAAGACTTTTTTGAAGTTTTCGAAATAAACCTTCTTCCATTGCCTCCCAGATCTCCCGACCTATCACCTATAGAACATTTATCGAACTATACTGCTTCTGAGTACCATTTTTTATAATAGTTTATTACTTAATACGAATTAATACACAAAAATATTAAACTTGTAGTGTTAGCAGTTCTTACTTTTTATTTTTAGAGGGCAGCTTACCTTACAGGAACCTTTAACGTTTGACGAAGACTTTAGTTTCGGAGTTGCTACGTCAGCGTATCAAGTTGAAGGTGCTTGGAATGAAGATGGTAAAGGAATTAATTTATGGGATCAGATTACCCATGAAAGGAACATAATAGAGGATAATTCAACAGGAGATGTGGCTTGTAATGCATACCATATGGTAGATACAGACATCCAGTTATTAAAAGATCTAGGTGTGCAACATTACAGGTTCTCGATCGCTTGGACTAGAATTTTCCCCAACGGATTTCCCAATCAAATAAATTGGGCAGGGGTTAAATTTTATGACAACCTAATAAACGAATTACTAAAAAATGATATCGAGCCATGGGTAAGTTTATTGTAAGTAAATGAATTTAAAATAAAAATGGGTAAAAAATATTTCAGGTAACGATTGTACATTTCGATCATCCTTATTCGGTGGAACTTGTTGGCGGATGGTTTCAGGAAGCGATGGCAGACTATTTGGCCGATTACGCCGATTTTTTATTTAAACAATACGGGAATAGAGTTAAAACATGGATAACTATAAACGAACCTTATTCCATTTGTGTTAGTGGAATGGCCCTATATGGAAATATGATACCTAATGGAATCGCTGAGTATATATGTGGACACAATATGCTTAAGGCGCATGCAGCTATCTGGAAGCGATATCAAAAGTATAAACACGTACAAAAAGGTAAGTTAAATTCAGAATATCAGTTAACAGAGTATTACGTACGGAACCAGAGAATATTACTATGTAACATAATGCAAAGATTTAGGATATGAGGTCTGGCTATTAAATAACGAGACTGCGCGCGCCTTTAGACGCCCTAGAGAGGTAGGGTGGGAAGCGAATGCAGCGTTAGATAGCTGGAAGTGTCTACTGTTCCAGTACGAAACTACGTATTTGTCACTGCAGTAGTATTTTTTCTGTAGAGGTTAGAAACGAACGTGTTTTTGACTCGTGCCGATAACAATGTGTGACGAAAAACACGAGCAATGGATCAATGTGAAATTTCTCGTTAATTAAAAAAAAACTTCGACTGAGTGCTATAAGTCGTTGAAAGAGGCCTATGGTGAGAATTCTCTATCTCATGCGAGTGTTTTCAAATGGTATAAAAGGTTTTCTGAAGGTCGAGAGAGCACCGAAGATGACCAACGTCCAGGTCGACCTGTCTATGTTTCAACTCTGCAAACAGAGACCAAAATAAATTATCAAATGATTGCTGAGACTGTAAACGTGGATAAAGAAACTGTCAGAAAAATTTTATATGACGAATTGAACATGAAGAAATTCTGTGCGAAGTTGGTCCCAAACATTTGACCCCTGATCAAAACCTAACCTAACCTAACCTAACCTAACCTAACCTAACCTAACCTAACCTAACCTAACCTAACCTAACCTAACCTAACCTAACCTAACCTAACCTAACCTAACCTAACCTAACCTAACCTAACCTAACCTAACCTAACCTAACCTAACCTAACCTAACCTAACCTAACCTAACCTAACCTAACCTAACCTAACCTAACCTAACCTAACCTAACCTAACCTAACCTAACCTAACCTAACCTAACCTAACCTAACCTAACCTAACCTAACCTAACCTAACCTAACCTAACCTAACCTAACCTAACCTAACCTAACCTAACCTAACCTAACCTAACCTAACCTAACCTAACCTAACCTAACCTAACCTAACCTAACCTAACCTAACCTAACCTAACCTAACCTAACCTAACCTAACCTAACCTAACCTAACCTAACCTAACCTAACCTAACCTAACCTAACCTAACCTAACCTAACCTAACCTAACCAAAACCTGGATATTCCAATACGATGCTGAAACTAGGCGGCATTATTTATAGTGGGATTCTGAGCACATCTGTAAAGTCTGTAATCAAAAATTTGTAAAAATTATCCGAACAAAGTGGTTTTCGCCTAATTGTTTTAAAACCTGAAATCAATGAGGAATTTTTTAACAATCAGACAAGTATTTCAGTATTTATTGACATTACTAAAGCTTACGACACTGTTTGGAGGCACAAAATTATTTCAAATCTCTATCAATGGAAAATTCGTGGACATATCTTACACTACATAAAAAATGTCCTTAGCGAAAGGTATTTCAAGGTGAGAGTAAATACTTCATCCCAAAAGTTGCAGATTAATGGTATCCTATAGGGGAGATACCAAAGTACAACATTATTCCTAATTGCCAGCAATGATAATATATTAAATAATAATTTCCCGGTGTTTAAAGGAAGCTTATATCAAAGAATACACCAACTAACAAGAAGCGAAAGTAAGGGCTTCTGTCAAATTCTTTTTTGTTTGCGCATGTCTAAAGCCGCCATGATTATAATAAGATAGTTGTCAATTCTGGTAGAACCAAAGAATATTTATATTGATAATATTCTGGCAAAGCGTACAAGGACACTAGTACTTTTGGAGGCTCAAGAGCTCCAAGTGTAGAATTTGTTGAATATATTTATAAATTAGAATTGCTATTTACAGCATCTTTTGAAAACAGGAAAATGTATATCTCATTATTCAATGTTCAACGAATTGATAAACATTCATTGTAAACAACCATGTAATTTATTTCCACTGGAATATGTAATTAAGTTATTTATAAGATTAAAAATTTATTATTGTCTTAAATATTCTAATAATAAAGATCTGACCAGCAAAAAAATAAAACATAAACAAAATCGAAAAATAACTATTTTATCCCATTTGTAAAAACTGAATATAAAATAATTTATCATTAATTTTTTTTATTGGTACCTACCCTACTTAAAACCTTAAAACACTTATACTTAGAATTAATAGTATATTATTTTTCTCCTTGTAACTACGTAGATATCTGCCAATTTCAGTTTTCCAAGGTCATACATATTGGCCCTACAAACATCAAAGGATTTTCGCCGAATTTCGCTTCTTGTTAGTTGGTGTATTCTTTGCTTATATGTTGACGACTTGATACATTTTGCAAAAGGCAAAAATACTAAGTCTATTCTAAAACACATGCAAGAAAGTTTAAGAAGCTTGGAAATTTGGTCTCTAATAAACGGATTGAAATTTTTTGAATTTAAAAAATGTATATTTTTAACTAGAAAACATAATCCCTGACAATACTCCAATAGGAATGGTAATCCACAAAAGACTAAATTCTAATGAACAAAAATTATTTTTTGTATTGTACTAACCCTTACTTTGTGAAAGTTATAAAAGTATTACATATTATGGAAATATTTCTAATACAATTTTAAAAATAATATCTTCGGCAACATCTGCATTAATTTTATTCAAATCACACAATAATGTTGATACAAAATTGTTAAATGTAAAAACAAAATTACCTAAATTAAAAAAAATCTGGTGTTTACAAAATGTAATGCTGTGTATGTAGGTCAAACACAAAGAAATTTTGAAATAAGATTCAATGAACACTTAAGAGCATATAGATTACAACAACCAGATAAGTTAAACTATGCAAAACACGTTCGTTAAGATCCACACTCACTCATACACACCAATGACATTAAAATACTAAATATTTTTGATAAAAAACAAAATTTAGATTTCCTCAAAGAACTTGAAATAACAAGACATCTAGCAGATCAGCAATTTAAATTAGTTAATGAACAAATAAATCTTGGAAGTTCTCCACTATTAAACTGTTTACTTTGATTAAGTCTTCATTTTATACATAGATAAGACGTAATTGTAAAACACAAATATATTAAGTTATTGTAAATATCAGCATGATATAGGTTTTTCCTGGTTTTTCTATATCATTGCACAGTTATACTGATCTTAGAGGGACATAAATCCAGGATAATCCCTTATGTCTTATTACTTACTACAAACAAACAAAATGTAAAAACAAACTTATTTTTTGAATAAATAATAGTGGAAGTTTATTTCAACCGTTTAGTTGTTTACTGTTCTTAATAAGGCCATAATTGTTACTGATTCTTTGAGCTCTATATAAACAATTCAACAACTTTATACAAAATATCCTAATAATTTATTAATAAAATCCAAATTACATGACCTATAGTACATGTACTAGGTCATTTAAATGATAAAAACATCCAGATACTGTGGGTACTCCCTCATACTGGCATCCAAGAAAATGAAGAGGCGGACTCGCTCGCCAAATATGCAGCACTCAACCACGAAAGTGAAACTGACCAGTGACTTTAAATCGGAAATAAAATCTAAAGTTTGGTGTAAGTGGCAAAGTGAATGGGATCAATCTCAATCAAGATTAAAAAATATTATAGTTATAGAATAGTTTTAAAATTGGTTTCACTATTTCGTTTTAAATTAACTAAACATAAAACAATCAAAAATAGATAAAAAAAATGTACACCAACAAGTATAATTATTATTATATTTGAAACTAGATTAAGATTAGATAACTAAATAAACATAATAATAAGTATTAATTATAAACAAATTTTCATAAGTATTGTATAACCAATCAATTTAAGACAACAATAATTATGAAGATGGATTTATTTACATACATAAAGAACACAGTTAATTTATAAACAATCTTATTAATTTTCACAATATATGTATTTAAATAACAAAAGTTATAATAGTTAATAGAGTGGCATAAGTACAGAGTTTTGAAGATTACTTTCCTCGGGAACTTGATTAAAATACATTTTTTGTTCTTGTTAGTACTAAAGCAAGAACAAAAATGTCTTTTGGATGTTTTTAAATAAAACTAAATTTTATTAAATATACATTCTAGACCCAAAAAATAATAAAATATCCTTTACCTCACGTGAGAGGATTTTTCTTACACTAATCAAGTAATAATCATTATGTCAGGTAAGTATTAGATTGATTTTTAGTTCTCACTTTGCAGAAATTTCGGAAAAGACGATATTTTTGTGATCGAAACAGCTAAGAGATAAAAATTCACGCTATGCGGATACACATTGTTTGTAGATAATAGATACACTACGAATAAAGAATAGAAAGGAAGGAACGTTGTTATATTTTAATCTAGCAAATAATCACGACGGAAGTCGGCCATATTGAAGAACCAAATATGACTCATTCGAATCGTGACATTTGACATGTATAGTTTTTTCATGCTGTTTTATATATTATTTTCTGATTTAAGTAGTTAACCCAACTCTTGAATGGGAATTACTTTTCATCGGTAGGGTTCTATTTATCTGAATTATTAAAAATTAACAAAATATTTTAATGACAACCACATTGTTATCATAGACGTTCCTTTATTTTTTATATACAGGGTGTTTTAAAAAAAGGTAACACCGTCTCTAGGATAGGTAAAAAACTGAAAAATAATTGGGGTTTGCTTAGTAAAATTTTTTTCTAACGCCATCCGTTTTCAAGATAAAGGGCGTTGAAGAAAATAAAAAATTACACATTTCTTACGATTTTGCCGAAACTACTGGCACCATTGCAATGAAATTTTATACGAATATGTTTTGGAAGCTGACATATCCCATGAATTTGTTTTTATAACTAACTCTCATAGAGGGCGCTAGTTACACGATTCATACAACGTATTATTCAACATAACTTTTTTTAGGGTAGAATTATTAGTCAAAACTCCAAGTGAACATAAACATCGTTTAATTCTACACCAAAAAGGTACTCTTGGTAAAACTCGATATTATGTACCGTTTTCGGAATATTTTGATTTAAAAATTATGAAGTAATAATCGCCTAAAGTTAATAACATGTCGGTGTATTCAACATTATTTGAGTACATTTTGTTTAACAATATCTAATTTTACAAATAACAAGGTTATAAAACTCTATTTATTGTTGACTTATTGTCATAACAATCAATAAATGTCAATTTTACATGGCAAACTTAGAGAAAAGCGAACTTTATCATTAGTTTATACCAGGAGCGATTATTACTTCATAATTTTCAAATCAAAATATTCCGAAAACGGTACATAATATCGAGTTTTACCAAGAGTACCTTTTTGGTGTAGAATTAAACGATGTTTATGTTCACTTGGAGTTTTGACTAATAATTCTACCCTAAAAAAAGTTATGTTGAATAATACGTTGTATGAATCGTGTAACTAGCGCCCTCTATGAGAGTTAGTTATAAAAACAAATTCATGGGATATATCAGCTTTCAAAACATATTCGTATAAAATTTCATTGCAATGGTGCCAGTAGTTTCGGCAAAATCGTAAGAAATGTGTAATTTTTCATTTTCTTCAACGCCCTTTATCTTGAAAACGGATGGCGTTAGAAAAAAATGTTACTAAGCAAACCCCAATTATTTTTCAGTTTTTTACCTATCCTAGAGACGGTGTTACCTTTTTTTGAAACACCCTGTAGAACAACTAAGTCAACTATTTATAATTACCTGCTTAGAAGTTTTTAATCTAAATTTATATTCCTACAACTTTATGACAATGTATATTACTGTACAGATAATTACAAGCGGAAAACAGTTTTTTTTTAATAATTAATACGAGACATAAGTTTATAATACCCTGTGTGTGACACCACTGGTAACCGGAAACTTCAAGTCAGCCATATGCAAGAACCATTGCGGACATCGTCAAATCGTATTATACTCCTTCCTTTTTATTATTTATTCGTAGTAGATACTACACTATTTTGGTTTTTAAAATGATTATTTTTTTCACCTGTCAAAATATCACAGTTTTGTGACTTCGTCCAATGAAAACGCTTAATTTTCAATGTTCTGTGCTAAATGCTAGCCAATTATTCCGTTTTATACTGATAAAACCACTAGTCGTTTTACTAGTATTGATAAAATCATGTAACTGTCAAAAATTCAATAACAATAGCTTTGTTCGGGTTTACTTGATTACTGTTTTCAAACTGTCAGGATTCTGAGTAGTGAAAAATCCTGTGTTCGGGTTTTTCTTGTAAGCTTTTCGGAACCGTTCTATAATTTTAGTTTGATATTCGGGTTTTATTTCTGACTGTTTTCGGACGATTTGAAAACTGTCAAATCAGTCCAAGGTTAAAAGTAAGAATTTTTCGTGGAGGACTAATTGACGCATGCGCTTGGTCATTTGTCAGTCATTGTTTGTAGCGTGCATTTTAAATTCAAATTATTCTTGGTATTTTAATTTATTGAGTATATTATTATGGATTTATTGACAGAATTCTCGTCAGATTCATCCTCATATTTTTCATCATCAAGTGATGATGGATTGGAGATGGTAGCAAATCTTTTTTTACCCGACTTATTACAGAAAAAAATAAAAAATGAGAATTAAGCCGAAGAAACAGTATCCCTATATAGTGATGAACAGTTTATCCAACATTTTAGGTTTGTGGACAAAATAATTTACTTTTTGTATCAGATATTAAAAAATAAGGCGTTCGGGTTTTTTCATTTGATGATAGTTTTCAAACCGTACATAAATAGTCCCTGGATTTAGTCTATTGCACATCCAGTTGTGCGCAGTCAGCAAATCGTTCTCAAATCGTCCGAAAAACGAAACCCAAATAAAGCTAATATTGAACAATTATACAGCGAAAATAGTGAAAAGTAAAATAGTGAAAATATAACGATAAATTATAAAATAAAGTGGTTTTTGTACAGAATGGTTCAAAAAATAATCTTCTCAAATACCATTCGTCCTGTAAAATTTTACTAGATAAATTTTTAAGGACTCGTGGTATTACCTTTGATAAAAACTTAATAGGGTAGTTGACAATTTTTGGAAATCTTTTATGGTCATTATGACATTTACTCGAACGACGTCAAAATATGTAAAACAACAGCTATGTGTATTATAGTTGGTTATGTTACTGCGTTGAAGGAAAGATCCTTGGATATAATTAGGCAATCCAAACGACGTGACTTTTTAAAAGTCCAATATGGCAACTGGTTGGCATTAGTTTTTATATAATATATATTTTGAAGGCATTTTGCTGTTAATTAGTTTATATTTCGATTTTTTAGTTTTTTACATTTTCAATAACACTCGACAAATTCACTTAATTGTCATAAAATCACTAAAAGAACAATGTAAACATAACGTAACTACAACTTGAGTGCCAAAGTTTGTTTCGTTTCGCAAAAAATGACGTCACGCGCTGTGCAAGGAGGAGTAGTTTTTTCTACACTCGCACCCTCTGTTGGACGACAAACGTAAAGTCCACCCGGTAACGAGCCAATCTTATTAAGGCATTGGGAGGAAAATTCGGCACCGCCTCCACCAGGATCACAAGCACCATCCAATCTTGTGAACGATTTGATATTGTAAATATCAAAACCGACTCACCCCTAGCAATGTAGTCTACCAAAACACAAACATCACTCCTGTTCTTGATCGATTCCGACAACACTCTTGCCAAAAATTCATAAAAACTCCCTTGGCAAATCAATCGCCGCTCCCGAAAACCAAAGAAGAAACCTCTTATCTACCACCTCGCTTACTTCAAGCTACCCTCCGAGACACCCTCCCCGAGGAATACGAGGAATACATCACTCCTAGAGGTCTGTCAGGTTATGGGTTTTCTGTGGTTTCTCTATAACACTTACCGAATGGCTGAGAGGAAGAAAACAATACAGCCACAGCTCTGTACCCGACTCCCCACGATGTCCAAACGCCGCTTAAATTTGGGCCCGTTCTCCGCAAATCCTTCAAGCCACGCCCCACGCCTCGCTACCCTCAATGGCACTCTTTAGCCACACCGAGCTTATTATCTCCCAATCTCATTCAATTCACCCAGGGCAATACGACTTCCACACAAAAACAACGCAACCCCAGCCCTGTAGGGGATCTTAAATCCTAATCTGACAAATTCTATACAAATTTTACTTATACGCATCTAAAATTCGTTAGTTTCAATTATTGAGTTGATTGAACCATTTCATCTTAAAAAACTATTTTTTATATTTTGCACTTATAAAAATCTTCATTATAAAACGCATTTGCGTATCGTAATGTAACTTTTACGCACGCAAATTTTTGTTTTAAATGGTTGGCGACATGAGTGAAGTTTCTAAAGGCAAGACTATTGACAATGACATTTGTGGCTAATAGCAATTTATTAATTTTATATTGTTCTTTAAGAAAGTATCTGTGAATATGAATATAATATTTTACTTATATAATATATTATTATTGGTATATTATTCATTTTAAAATATTTTAAAACATTAACATTTGATAATCTAAATGTCACAACTGTCAAATTTTATAAATTACACAGTGCTGCCGACATACTTTTTAAAATAAAAATTTTCGTAATTACATAAAAATAAAAAATTAATTTAAAAAATGGTAAAAAGGGCAAAATATAAAAAATATTATAAACAACTTATTTCATATGGCTGTTGTGACACTCGTTCTTTAAAAAACTCATCGCTTCGCGATTCGTTTTTTAAACTTGAACTCGTGTCATAACAGAATTCCATATGAAATGCGTTGTTTAATATACTATTTTATTTATAGGAAAATTAAGTATGGCTTTCAATTTGCAAGCATATTTGCCAGCTACTGATTCGGATGAGGATGCAGAGGCAGCAGAAAGAGCAAATCAATTTACGGTAAGCTTTTTTATTACTAATAAGCTAGACCAGACCACATCCTTTTTAAAGCGTTATTTTTAAATTAACTATGGTTAAAATAATTCAACTTGCTTCAATTAAACTCAAGAATAAAAGAAATATTCAAACAATCTACTAGTCTATAAAGTGTCAAGCTAAAATGTTGAATCTGAATCTGAAAAGTGTCCATAAGTTTCCAATTGATATCCTTATCTCAGTGGAGCACCTTAGTCTAATTTGCAATGATCTGATAGTAGGCACCAAGTTTTCTTGGTTCATAGAGTAGATAGTTCTTATCAAATCTTTATCACCGTCATCAGTGGTTCTGGAAACACCATTGTCGTTTCGTTTTGTCTCGGATGAATTGGCCTCGAAATGTGAGCTCTCACTGATGATTCTGGTATCCCTGTCAAATCGCTAGTTTTTCTTACAGCAGGAGTAAAAGCCCAACCCCTTTGGACCAGCTTCTGATGAACATGACTGACGATTTCTTTGGCATCAAGGGATAAAACTCGTCGTTTTAACAAAACTTCCAATATTTATTTAAAAATTGCTTTTTTAAAAGACTCAATGACAGCTGTTTCGCTTCATAGCGAAACAGCTGTCATTGAGTCTTTTAAAAAAGCAAGTTTTAAATAAAACTCGTCGTCGAACAGGAACAGTAACACAGGACGCCGCCGATGCGCTGAGTGTCCCAAGGACGAAACATTTTTCACAAAAATTATTAAACAGCACAGACTAACTCTCACTACGGGAACACAAATATAAATGATTATACTCAACCCAAATTATACAAATACAAGAACCGATCCTATACCTAATATGATAAATGCAACTTGCGTGCGGAATTTCACACTTCACAGCCTCTTAATTTCGGTAGTGTTTATTTTGGCGACCTTTTTGCAACCTTTAGTTCATATAAATATTTCTTTAAATGAATTTCCACGTCTTGAACCGGAGAATGTCTTAAAAGACATTCTAATGTCTTTAAGATTCGACTGTTTATGTTATGTTGAAGCCAAATGCATTACGTTCTTTATTTTTTTACAGTTTGGTTGGTTTGTTCATCCACTGGTTTATGGAAATTATCCTCCACAAATGATCAATATTATTGACCGTTACAGTCGCGAACAAGGATTTACCAAGTCGCGATTGCCACAATTACTAAGTGAAGATTTAACAGCCTTGAAAGGAGCTTATGATTATATAGGACTAAATAACTACGATACTTTTTTGGTATCTGCAAACAATCATACTATTGATTCTAATCCAAGTTATTCAAATGATATGGGAGTGAATATCACAAACTATAATTCTATTTGGAATTCAACTTATTTAAATCAGGTATTATATTTCGATCTAAATAAATATTTTCCTATTTTACATTAATGTTATCTAGAAGTAAAACCCTAAATATGCTAATAAATTACAGCGCAACATGTTGTTATAGTTGTCAATATCAGAATTATTTATAAAAAAATAACTTTCTAATGAAATAAATTGGAAAAACTCTTTCGGTTATGTTAAGGGGGGGTAAAGTATTTAAATTTTTTTTGCTTTTTTTATTTTTTTTAAATGAATGCTTAATACTTTAAGAATATTGTCTCAAAATTTCAAGTGGATCGGAGTAAAATTGACCAAGTTACGAATATTTTTATACCTGTCGGATTTTAATCCCTACTCGACCCGAGCGCTCTATTGTTGCCTGGCAGATGTTTAGCTCTCTACTATACTTTTTCTTTCCCCCCGGTTCTATTTATAGAAATTCCGACTTAAGTACAAACGTCCTTATGCCTGTACTGTATATTTTGTATACTATATATCTGAGCAAAGATGCTTCACGCAGAACAACAATGAGAGCTTGAACCAACTTATTTGGAAAATCTCACCAAAGCACTTGAGTGGAACCTCTGTCATCGTTGAAATTGTAGCTTATGTGGCAGCCAGTGTCTTCAATGAAGGTTCTTTTGCTTTATTAACCTTCATGGAAGGCATGGGAATTAGTAGTGGACCAAGTGCTCATGACTGGGCACGATCAACTGACTCCATACGTATAAGCCGAGCCGATCAGGAAGCTCAGAGACAAACCAAAGAAGGTAGGATTCTTCGTAGACAGACGCAAAAAAATGCTTTAGACATCATGGATGATAGCAACATCCTTTATGGACCTGGCATTGATGATTCAGTGTGAGGTAAGCCGATAAAAATTTCTTATAAACGTTTTATACAAGATTGTTTAGTGTTCAAAACTTTAAAGCGTTTTTCCCACAAGTCACTTTTTTAAAGTCGGTGGACATTATAACTTCAAAACTACTGCACCGATCGTTTTGAAATTTTGAACACTATTTCTGTCCATCATTTAAGAGGCCCTGACGAAAAGCTTTTTTCAAATTTGTTGATAATTGTTATTTTACAATAACAAATTAGGGGACTTTTTTCACGAAAAATCGCGTTTTTTCCTTCAAAGTACTCCAAAAAAGTGAAAAATGTAAATTTCGAAAAACCCCCACATCACCTCCTGGGGAAAACTGTTATCTAACGAATGAACTTTGATTTTTTGATTTCAGATGATCCAGCACCAAGTTATGATGTCCACCGCAACTCTCCTTTTTTTCGAAGCACGTCGGAATACTTGCTGCCATTACCGTATTTGTTAATATTTTTTTGTGAAAATGTTACAGAACATTCTTCAAATGTGATACTTCAATGTATCATTGGATTTAATAAAGAAATTTCAACAGGTTCCTCACAAAAAATTCATAAAAACCTGCCTTTTTTTCAACGAATTAACTTTACCCCCCCCCTTAAAGAATGTTATATCAACATACAGTATGATGAAAATGTATGGAATAAATTCATTATTTCAGAAACAGACGAAACAGACGTAAAATTCTTTGACATTCAAGAGTTTAAAGGAAATATTTCAAACCAAAATATTGAAATTGAAAATCTCTTAGAAAAAGATGAAGAAACACTAGAAGAAAATCAGAATGAGACAAATCCAGAAAACAATGAAAATGAACAAAATGAGCAAAATATTGAAGACATTTCTGGTGAGGATTCAGAAATTCAAACTGATGAAGAAGATTTCTTTTCTGTATATGAACCAACTGAAGGTGAAGAAGAAATACCAAATGTTCAACTGAATCAAAGACCAAGAAGACAAACAAAATTACCAAAGAAATTTGGAGATTGTGTACTGCTTACTGAAGATTCACCTCTTACCTATGAAGACTGTATGAGAAGTCAAGATAAAGAAAAATGGGAAAAGGCCATCCAAGATGAAAAAGACTGTCTCAAGAAAAACAACACTTGGGATTTAGTCAGTGAAAATTATGCTAAAGGTAAAGAAATTGTCACTAGCCGTTGGTTATTCAAAGTTAAAGATGATGGTCGCTATAAAGCCAGATTAGTAGCTAGAGGTTGTCAACAGAAGACATATTTAGACTACAAAGATATATATAGTTCTGTTATACAGTCTAATTCCTTAAGAATGTTGTTGGCTATTGCTGCTTCTAAAAATCTGAAAATATTTACTTTTGACATTAAATCTGCATTTCTTTATGGAGATCTGCAAGAAGAAATTTATATGCTTTTACCAGAAGATTTCAATGTACCTGGAAAACTGTGTAAGCTAAGAAAAGCCCTCTATGGACTCAAACAGGCTCCACAACAATGGTTCAAACGCCTTACAGATTTTCTTAAGAATGAAGATCTTAAATAAATCCAGACTGATCAATGTGTTTTTAAATCCATGCCTGGAGAAAAGATGTTTGTTGGAATCCATGTTGATGATGGGATTGTAATGGGTGAAGATATGCAACATATAAACAAATTCCTGTCAAAGATGATGCAACAATTTGAAACAACAGTAAATCTAAAACCAGAAAATTATCTAGGAATGCAAATCTCACAAACTGAAAAAGGGATTTTCATTAACCAAACCAGATATGCTGAACAAGTCATCAAGACCTTTCAAATGAGCTGTCACGTGACCTCGGTTTGTATTTAAAAAATTGTCACTAATGACGTAATGTCCAACACATGTATAGCAGTTGATGGCCATTCAAAAATTAAAATTGACGTGATTTAAAAGTCGTCTGTTTTTGAAATAATGAATTTATTCCATACATTTGCATCATACTGTATACTGGAGCCATGAAAAGTATTATCCAGTCAACTGTCTGACGCATTGCTTTGAACTCGTTAAAGAATATTTTCAAATATGTTGATCTTTTAAATTTTTTAATATAAATTGAACAAATTTGAGTAATAACCATTTTATACGTGTATTTTTAGATGAAAGCAAAAGGCTTCGGCGTTATTTTAAAGTGGATCAAAAATACTTATGATAACCCCGAAATAAGGATTACTGAACAAGGTACTCCTGACAGTGTAGGTTCTATAATGGATTATGAGAGAAATGATTTTTTGAAGGTGAGTTTTCCTCCTCTTTCTGAACGTTTACGTCTTGTTATATTTTTTTTAAATAGATCTTAACAGTTTCTAATTTCTATGTTCATTATTTTTTATTTTGCATTTTCATTTATCTCAAGCTTTTTAGTACATATTAAATGATTAGTGTAATATTTTCAGTAACTTATTATTTGTTATACCTAAATTAAGTAAGTTGATTATAGCAAAAGTTTATTGATTTGGAAGTCTGGTAGATTAGGAAAGGGATCAAATTAGGAATATGCTGCTTGTAAGATATTTTTGGTAAAGGAAAACCTTTCTCTAGTTTTCAAGGCAGTAATAAGAACTTCTTTGGTGCTACAGATAACCATGGATAGGCTAGGAGTTAGTATAATTGTAGGGCACATTACTTGTTTTCCATTTGAAAGATATGACGTTTGGTAAAGTTTTTACCAATAAAACAGAAGAATTTGTGTTTATTATATTAGGAGAAAATATTTAATCACAAGCCGTTGTCAAATAAACCTGCTTTGGGAGTCATATTCCCATAGTTGGTCCTATTGCAGAACCTTATAGTATGTACAAAAAGTACGAGGAGTAATAAACCCTAATTAAGTATGGAAAACCTTTCCAGGGAGCACCATGAAATTTTTGATAAATCTCTTACTTTAAATTACATTTCTTCCGTAAATCTAAAAACCAAGTAGATCGACCCCGTATTTGTTTCAGTTGTAGCAAAGTTTAGGGTTTCTTCATTGTTAAAGGATTAGCAGATAAGCAATAACGCATTGCAGTGTTGTGTATTTTGGGAAAAAAATACGTTTTAAATTATAATATAATAAAAAATGAAAAGAAATAATTATTGGAATACATTTATTACTTACATAATTATTCTATATCCGACTCGGAAGAGGAAGAATCGTTGTTGACATTAATAATAATAGGGTCGATTAAATCATCACAAATATTGTCAATTTTCCACATATTTGCCTTTACTTTGATAACATGCTTGATACAGTTTGTCCAATTTTCCTTACTAACATGACATACAGCACTCTCAAACAATTTCACAACATCGTTTATTTTAAAAGTAGTATTTTTTTCTAACTTCCCCCTTTACCTGAGCCCATATTAATTCTATGGGATTAAGTTCACAATGATAAGGGGGAAGTCGAAGAACTGATATACCACGAGAAGAAGCCATTTCTTCTACAATGTAGGTTTTGTATTTATTCTTGTTCATTTTTGGAATTCTGTAAAGTTCTTTCCTTAGTGGATCTTTTGGAAACTTAATATTTTTCGAAATAAGCCACTCCAAAAGCTCTGCTTTACGCCAACGACTTGTGGGCAATGCTTCTCGTAATCGTGAATGGTAACTTGCGTTGTCCATAACAATAACAGCCCCTTTTGGAATCAGATCCAACATTTGAACAAAGCATTCCTCGAAGACATCCCCATTCATATCTTCGTGGTAGTCCCCCGTGCGTTTTGAAATAAAAGTTAATAATCCACCATCAACAAAACCTCCAGAACTTCCAACATGGACAATGATAAGTCTTTTTCCTTTTCCAGATGGTTGCTGCAAACCTAACGACAAACCTTCCACCTTTTCATCTTGCCAAGATTTGGAAACTGTATATCCAGCATTTATCCATGTTTCGTCTAAGTAGAAGATTTTCAAATTTTGTTCTCTGGCACGTCGAATGCATCTTAAATAGTCTCTCCTCCAAAAAACTATTTCCGGTTTATCTATCAAGAGAGATTTTCTATTATGTTTTGTATATCTGAAACCCACATCTTTCAAAAGTTTGCATAATGTCATTCCGGAGAATTTTGTATAGTCCGTATCTTCTTGCACTAATGTCATAATTTTGTCAAGTGTTGGAATTTCCTTTCGTAAGTAAAATCCATGGACTTTACGCCTTAGTCTTTGTTTTAATGACTCATCGATCTCAATTGGTTTTCGACCTGAAGGAGTTTTAGGGAGTTGAAGAGTTCCATTCTTGCTTTCTTTTAGTAATCTATAAATTGTTGATTTAGCAACACACAACATAGCATCCGTTAATTCCACAATATCATCAACACTTGCACTTGGATCCTTGTTTTTCAATGATATATAACAATTCAATATCAGAGTTTTTTCATTTAAAGATAATGGACCTGTTTTTGGTCGTTTAGATGGTCCTTGGCTTATCGACATTATTTGGTACTTGCACAATTAACATTTAACAAATGTTTTAAATATATTCCAACTGTTTACAATATTATGAAAACCATACAACTTCATACAACTTTACTTAAAGAACTAATACTAAGTACTGATTTAATGTACCTACTTTCTTTTAAAATAATATTCCCGATAATGTTTCTAAGAAAACTGGGTTGTTTGGAAAATCCCTCTCAATAATCGAATAATCTGTACATAGGTGTAATGGTATTAAGCCGATTACAGTAGACCACTTGCCATTTAAAATTTCTGAGAAAAATTCCCCAAACACTACAAATAGGAGTAATACAAATAAAAAATATTAATTTTGCTTCTTTGAATTTAATAAAAATTGTAACGATATCTTGTTATCTTGACTTTGATTAATTTTTTAAAAATATATTTCATTGTAATTTATTTGTGACAATATTCAAAGTTTTGAATTAATCTTCTTACAAAAAGAACAAAAATATATAAAATAATTATTGTTACAGATTGGTTTGTTTTCTATTATGAATAAACTGTGTTGCCTTTCTTTATCAAACTTACTAAAATTTATGTACCTCTATCACTTTTTTTATTAAAATTAGTACATCCCGTTACCTCTGACCTAAATCGTATATTCTTTAGCATAGCTGCAACTCATTCGTTCAATACAAAATATACCTTACGGTATACCCTCTTAAAATATATTTTGGTACGTCTATGAAATCTACTTAAATGAATGATTTATTACTCCTAATCCTTTCTATATAGACTATAGTACAAGATGGTGGAAATGCGATAGTGGTGGAGAAGGTGAAAATATTTACTATATTTATTAATTTTAGACCAGTTTAACCCAGCTGTGGAGCAGTATTTATAATGATAAAGTAAATGTTACTGGTTATACATTTTGGAGTTTTTTGGATAATTTTGAATGGAATAAAGGATACACGTAAGTAATAACATTAATTTTATGTATCAATAATAACTAATAGTTTAAAATAAATTTGTACTAGATACAAATCTACATTACGTACAGTTAAGCAGAGACGGCTTGTGCCCATTGGTTAATAATCCGTAATTTTAATAGGGACCATCTGAATAATATTTAAATTTCAAAAATAAATTTTCCAATCCATTTACTAATGAAAATGTACTCTTGTTTGAACTCGATAAAATTAAGGGTTTAGGAGAAATTTGAACTTTTAGATCTGATCGCCATATTTTGTAAAGACAAAGACAATTATTGATAGTTCTCTTCAGAATGCTTACGGATCCTTAAATTACGAGCATGACAAAAGGTCTTTAAATCGCGGACAAAAGGTGTCACTGGTTCCTGGCTGCTCATTCTTGTCTTTAACAAAATAAGAACCAGTTATATAATAGCCAGACACAACAACCCAATTGTTTACTCGAGTAGTGTATAAGTGGTAAAAATTTTGATTAATATCATTAGTCCAAAAACCCAAACCTTCTTTTATTATTTTTTATAATCATTATATATTTTCCAAAGATGTATTAATCATAATAAAATAACGTAGTGTTACCTAGATTACATTAAAGAATTTTCTTTTTAGGATAAAATATGGATTGTATGCAGTCGACTTTAATGATCCACTAAGGTTAAGAACTCCAAAACTATCATCAGTGACATATGCAAATGTAACTAAGTCTAAATGTCTTCCATCCATTTGGTATGAATAGAAGAACTCGTACACGTCCGGCTTTAAAACAAAATATCGAATGATAAAGATTAAATAAAATAAATTAATTTGTTAATACAATGAAAATTATTTATTTAATAATGATAATGGTCGTATATTTGGCGGAATATTAAGAGTATGTACCTATTCACACATGGTGCCTTTTAACTAACGATCCCTTCCCGCAATCCACTCAGGATCATGCACATTCTTGTTATCCTGCAAACTGAAACAGCCGTGGCGCGGCGTGGCGCGTTTCCGGGTAATGCACCGCCAGCAAGAATTCTGGGTCGAATGAATAGAACGTAGCTGTTGTTTCCCGTCGAACCGGCTATGGCGGCCCGGACAAGGTAAGGGTTAGTAACCTCTCGTGCACTGGGACGTGTGTGTCCGATTTTCTGCAGTTCCAGGTACATTTTTTTCGCAGGATCTTGCGTCTAACCAACAGCAAAAGTAGCAGCTTCCTATTTGAAGAGGTATCAGAACGCAGGATAAATATTTTCTCTAGATAAATAGGAAAAGTAAACAAAAAAAAACTAACCGATTTATTTTTTAAAAACAGTTATAAGGTTTTTTAATTATATAATTATATAATTATATAATTATATAATTATATAATTATATAATTAGTCAAAAATTCATTAAAACATTAAATGAAAAAAAAACTGAAGCTTTGCCTACTAACTACCCTTCAATATTTTACATGGTTAGCGCTGACTTAAGCGATAAGACCAATTTTAAGCGCGAAAACATATTTACAATAATCCTTCCTTTTTTCAATTTTAATAATTTCTATACTTTATAATTTTTTTTAAATATATGGTAGCTTTAGCAGCAACTGTATAGGGTCGTGCATGGGTTTTTTTTCCTCAAGGAATCAGTGACTATTTCTAAATTCTATGACCATACTATATACAGTGTGTAAAAGCCAAATGGAATAAATTCATTATTTCGGTTACTGTACATATTTATAAAAAATCCCGAAACACGTCAAATTTAAATTATAACTTGACATTCTTTAACGTGAAAATGCAACCCCTACCTTCAACCCCCCTAGAATGACAGGTACAACCCCCAATTTTTTAAATGGGAAGTATAGGCTTGTGATATATCATTTGAAAGGTCTCTTCATTCTCTATTCAAAAATGTTATTGTTTTTAAATTTAATGCAAAAATTAACATAAAAAAATTAATATCATGTTGTTACCGAAATTCGCTAAAATATACTCGAAACTTATTACAATATACTTAAAACGTATTTCCCGTTTAGGTCTTGATAATGAGAAAGTGAACAAAAACCATAGCAATGTGGTTTTTAGATGGTAACCATTAAAAAACTTTAAAGAATTTCCGTGGCAACGCTATTTTAACAAGCAGTAGTAAATTGTTTTATTTAAGTTGTCATTGTTGTAATTTAAGTATAAAGTTTGTTCAATTCAATTCTGAAAAATGGTTAGATTAACGGAAATGCATAAAATAACAGTTTTACAAATGATTGGTTACGGAGATAACATCCGAACACAACAGGAAGTAACTCGCCTATTTCATGTGAAATTTCCTAATTTACCGCCTATATCCCAAGGAACAATAAGTAAAATAGAAAAGCAGTTTCGCGAGTTTGGTCATGTAAGGCAGATAAAAAAAGCAGCTGCCAATGCACTGAGTGATGAACTCAAATTAGATGTGTTGCTTGAGTTTCAGGAAAACCCACATACATTGAGTAGACAGGCATCCACTACATTCAATGCTAGCCATACATCGATAGCAAACATATTAAAAGAAAATAAATTGCATCCGTATAAGATGATACCTACTCAGGAGCTCATGGAAGACGATTTTGATAGGAGAACTTTTTTTGTGAGCAAATGATGGACATGTTGGATAACAATATTATCCAATTAGAAGACGTTATGTTTTCTGATGAGTGTACTTTTTTACTTAACGGTCATGCTAATCGGCAAATTGCCGCTACTGGTCCACGAAAAATCCTCACTGGATGAGAGAAGAACACACTCAATACCCTCAAAAGGTTAAAGTTTGGGCAGGGATTGTAGGGAACAATATCATTGGTCCCTTTTTTATTGAGGGTAACTTGAATGGCAACAATTATTTGGCACTACTTCAAAATGATGTCATTCCAACGTGGGCAAATTTATATCCTGATCCAGGTAACCCTCAAGTTCCAGCGAATACGATATGGTTTCAGCAGGATGGAGCACCACCACATTACCAACTTAATGTCCGGCAGTACCTCGATACAATATTTCCTAATCATTGGATAGGGAGGCGAGGATCGATTGAATGGCCAGCGCGATCACCTGATCTTACATTATTAGATTTCTTTTTATGGGGATATGTGAAGAGCCATGTGTACAAAACTAAACCTTCTGATTTAAATGACTTAAAAGAACGAATAACACTTGCGATTAGGTCGATCACGCCTGATATGTTAAATAATGTTAGAAGACAGTTTTATTTGAGATTAGGATGTTGCCAAGACGTTCGCGGAGAACATTTTGAACATCTACTTCATTAACATTCACAGTTCTTTTTCGTGTTCTACATTTTATTACGTTTTGCATTACATTTTAGTTTTTGATTGTATTGTAGCAAATTTCGGTAACAACATGATTTTAATTTTTTTTATGTAAATTTTTGCATTAAATTTAAAAACAATAACATTTTTGAATAGAGAATGAAGAGACCTTTCAAATGATATATCACAAGCCTATACTTCCCATTTAAAAAATTGGGGGTTGTACCTATTATTCTAAGGGGGTTGAAGGTAGGGGTTGCATTTTCACGTTAAAGAATGTCAAGTTATAATTTAAATTTGACGTGTTTCGGGATTTTTTATAAATATGTACAGTAACCGAAATAATGAATTACCATAGTTAATACTAACATGCTTATATGTAAACTTTTTTTATACTCCACAATAAAACACAAACACCATGGAATTTGAAAATTCTTGTTTGGCAACAAGTGACGTCACGCATGTTGATTGCTGGGAAATATTTAATTACATTTTATTAAATAAAAAATTAGTCCCTTGTTTATTAAAGAAAATATTGTATTTTTTTATTATTTTTATTATGAAACTACCTTTTCGTGGTAAAATTACTTATTTGAGTATAGTCCACATACCAAATCAGTATTATTCTACCTTTCAGGATTGTTATATTCTAGCTAGAATAATAATGGACAATAAAATGCAAAAATCTTAAAGAAGTTAAACAGCAAAAGTTTAAAAGGCACAATCAGTATTTTAATTATAGCCATAGTACAACAATGCGCATTAATTTGGATTAATGCGAGATGTACCTACAATTAAAGAAACTTTAATTGCCAAAGTTTCCACTTTAAATTAAAATTTGGTAGTGAACCGTAATGGTTCTTTTTGTGGGTAAGCAGCGCAAGAAAAACAAATGAAAAGAAAGGAAATGGAGCAAAGTGAATTATACTGTCGTAGTTTATTAAAAGTTTTAGTATTCAGGTTCACCATATACTGTTAAAACAATTTAAATTAGCTTATAGATACTCAAACTAATGCAAATTATTGACTAATCAATTTGAGAAATAAAAATGTAACAAAAAAATAATGAAATCTTTCGACCTTCAATAATGTTTTTTGACGCCCATGTCTACAAACGTTAAAAATTGGACTGTCGATATTCCTTGTAAGTAGCATTTAAAAATAACATTTTTTTTTGGGCTAAGATGAAAAAAAAAACAGTGTTGGACTCATGGAAAGAAGAGGACGAAAAGAAAAAGATAAGACCAATATATTTCATCGATTCCTCCATGTGAATTTTCTTTCCTTTCACCCTCTTTTCCTTGCTTCCTCATTTCACTATCTTTTCCACAATCTTTTTACACATTTTCTCTGTATTTCTTTCTATCTCTGCCACTTTATTTGCCGTACATACCAGGCACAAGTCATCTCGCATCCATTTTCTCATTTTATCCCACAAACCTCATCAACCTCCTACTGAAATCCTGTTCTACCCGGATTATATTATACCCTACTCCTTCTCCCACTGCGAATAGTTTTTTAATAATTGCTTTCTCGCAATCTTCCTCCAGCACCATATTCTTAGTTCGTCCCATTCTTTTCAATCCTATCTCATAAGCCTAACTAAATGTTGAATCTGGAACCGTTGGCGAAACTGATACCGAAACCGTTTACACTACCACTACACCAACACACACTTTTAACTGCCTGACGCGCGTTTCTATAATCAAGTCATCTTCAGAGACCGAAGGTAACCTGTGCTTAAACTGTGTGTTGTCAGGCAGTTAAAAATGTTTGTTGGTGTAGTGGTAGTGTAAACGGTTTCGGTACCATGGATTATTGTCCTCAGCTACATTTCCCACTTACCTCTTTTCGACCCTTCGACCTTCTGCTCAAGCTCCTTTTTTTTAGCCTTGTATCTCTCCTGCCATAAAGTGGTATACGGACGGTTCCAAGCTAGACGAGGGAACTGGGATAGGAGTTTTTGGACCGAGAGCCAAATACTCAGAAAGCTTGGGCACATACCCGAGCATCTTTTAAGCAGAAGTCCGCGCCATCGAAAGATGTGTGGCATTCAATATTGGAAGAAATTACAGCAGACAAGAGATTGTGATCATGTCGGATAGTCAAGCAGCCATCAAAGCGCTGAGCTCAAATATAATCAGTTCGAAGATGGTTTGGGAATGCCTAGGCAAACTAAATGAACTAGGCCAGAAGAACACTGTCACCCTCCTATGGGTCCCGGGACACATAGGAATAGAGGGGAAAGAAACAGCAGATAAGCTGGCAAAAAAAGGAACTGCAACTCCACATTTGGGACCAGAACCATCTTGTGGGATTAGTAGTAGAGTAATCTTAGGAAAACTAAGGGAAGAAATGGAGAAGGAAAAATCCAAGTACTGGAATCAGCTGGAAGGACTGAGGCAATCTAACATACTACTGAGGAACTATGACCAAAAGAGATCTCTTAGCTGCCTCAACCTCAGTAAAAAAAGGCTCCGAATTCTAACGGGAATATTAACCGGGCATTGCCGGTTAAGAAGCCACATGAAGAAACTAGGGTTAGCAGATGAAGCAAAGTGCAGATTCTGTGAGGAAGAGGATGAAACCTCAATACACATACTCTCAGAATGCCCTGCCTTGCAGAATTCTAGGGCCAGATACCTAGATACCAGGAAAATAGGACTCGAAGAGCTGCTATAAAACTGAGAAAACTTCAGAACTTGGCAAGTAAGGGGGGACACAATAGATCCTATAGGTCGCAGTGTGCTTATCATTCCTAATTTATACGATACAACGTTATTCCACTGCGACGTGTAAGATCTATTGTAGCTTACCCCTTGGTTAAAGTCGTTCTATCAGCTCTATCTCTCTGATGAAGCTCATCAGGGTGGTTGTCGACACTTTCATAAAGTCCGTAGGTCGATAACACAATAAATATAACAGTTCAATAAATTAAATTTCACCATATTTGCTTTAAAAATAATTTGATTCACATAATGAAAGCTTTTTAGAGAACTCATTAACAAATAACTTTATTTATCTATTTATGTGGTTTGCTGAACTTAAATTGAATATTAAAAGTAGGTATTAAATTTTCTAATTTAAAAAATCTCTTAAATTTGGGATATTCTCATTATATTGAACATACCCATACTTTGTAAAGTTGTTGATTATTAATCTTAGCACTCCTGATATTATTTTATATAAGTAGTTTTTACGAGTTTCTCACAACAGTATAGCAAGGTCCAGAGTAAACTTCTTGCCTAATATTTAACTAAATTTATTGTACTAATCCTTACTTCCATACTTGGTCTAGCCTTAACTACTTAATCAACATTAGGTACCTAGCTACAAACAAACAAAATGTAACTTCAATATGTCAATCTGTCGATGCTAGTTGTCTAGCGAAACGGCTGTAATTACATTTTAAAACGTATTAAATAAATAGTGGAAATTGAGTTAAAACGAAGAGGTTTTTATTATTTTTGGGATATTATTTAACATCTGGAACAATTTGAATCGAGGCACCATATCTGAAACTATAATTAATATTTCATATATATATGATAATTAACTATGTATGTATATGCATTTATAAAACTATAACTTATAGTCTATAACCAATTTACTATAAAAATTCAACTATAATCAAAAACGGATATAAAAAGCAATGGTTTATGTATGGCTTCATCTTTTTTGATAATGGAATGATCTTTTTTGCTAATATTTTTTTAATGGAATAGCTACAGTTATTATATTGTATGGTATATTGTTTTATGGAAATATACACAATACACTTTTGTATCTGGACTTTTTTACCAACACATTTATTTTGTTTTCCTCTGTCACAGTATTTCTTTGTTCTCCAGTGAACCTCAAAATTAAACACCTTAAAAATACCTATGTGGCCCGATAGTTATTTTTATGGCTTAAAGTCTGTGAAGATATTTATAGTATTTTTAACCCTTTGTCAGAAACCGTTTTTACTGTAACATACTTTTCTGAATCTTAATTGAAATGAGTTTTCTATGCCTAAGTATATCGATTTGTATATCTTTAGTGAGGTAAAAAAAAGTTAAAAACTACAAATTTTTGTTGTAGATGCTATCGCACTACACAGGTTTTGAAACTATGGTGAACGCGCATGTAAATTTTGGTGAATGCACGTACGTATTAAATTATTGGTAGGTCCAGTGCATCCCAAGCGGGATTTCAGAATTTGAAAATAATAGATAAATCAACGCTCTGTAGATTATTGTACGTTGAATAAAAAAAATATTTTATCCACAACAACGGTATCCCCCAAAATAAACAATACCGAAACAGAGAGTGCTGTGAAGTTGTTTATGTAATATGGATTTGTCATATTTGACTTAATTGTCATTAGTTGATATATTAAATAGTACGCTGCAGTTAAATTTGATTTAAAAATGGTTCTAACAACGAAAGAAAAAGTGTTTTTTGTAGAGCATTATTTTCGTTAATACGGAAAAGGTCGTAATGATGGTCCAAGCTTAGAACAGGTGTCAATAAAATATCAACAAAAATTTAACAAAGCAGCTCCTAGTAAAAGTGTAATGTTAGCTGTTGTTGAAAAAATGAAGGACGTGTTTTTAACCACGTTGTGCAATCACCTCAAAGAAGTCTTGTAAGAACTGCATATAAATTCAACATTAGTAAAACGTCTTTACGTCGCATGTTCAAATCAATACCGTATTCAAGTTGGACAACGACTAAATGCACGGACAAACGTGCAAGAGAAATTTATTGTGGTCGCATGTTGAGTTTAATTTACGAAGATCCCGAATTTTTGAAAAATATATGGTTTTTAAACGAGAGTCACGTTCATCTTAGCGGCTATATTAATCGACAAACAACCAGATTCCTTGGATTTGAACGTCCTGATGTCATTCTAGAGAAACCACTCCATGCACAGTCTTCGAGTTACCGTTTGGTGCGCGGTATCCGGTAATGGAATGATTGGTCCTTATTTCGTTGAAGATGATAATCAGAATCCACTTACTGTCAACCAAGATCGTTATAGAGAGAAAATTATTATACCTTTTGTGAGAGATCTAAATAAATTTTGCCCTGCACGAAATCTACAGGTTCGCACACAGTAGTTCCAACAAGATGGTGCAACAAGCCATACAGCTGTGGGCACCTTAGACTTACTCCGTCAGCATTTCGATAATTGAATAATTTCTCGAGAAACAGACTTCGAATATCCTTCTCATTCTCCTGATCTGACGCCACCTAACGCATACATTTAGGTCATAATGAAGGAAAAAATATTTCATTGGGAAAATCCGCCGGCGAATATTGCCGAACTACGGGAAAAAATACAAAATATTTTTCGGCAGTTCCATCAACCACTTTTTATAAATATGTTTATTGACTTACAAAATCGATATGAAGCTTGTTTGCGTCGAAATGGTGAAGATTTTGAACACTTACATTACAGAAATTAAAAATTAATTTTTATTTTTATTTTCGGTACTGTTTATTTTGGCGGATACTTAAGGCGGATTTAGTGGATGTATAAGCATAATATTTTCATTAATGCATAATCATAACTATAACAACTTCTCTAACGCATAGTGCTTAACAGATGGGTTCATTTATCGGTTCCTCAATGCATAAGCATAATCATAAGTGTTAGTGACAAGTGACAGTTGTATCTATCACGGAACATATAAAATTAGTGTGTTCTGTAAACTTTGTCATTCAACAACTATAACAAAGTTTCAAATTTATAACCCTATTTGCTCATTCATTGATATTTTTGTGTTTTCATCAAAATAATAGAATACTGATCATGAAGACCAAGAATCTCCTTATATCGTTCTTCTCATACTACTATACATTATTAACGACAAGTGTCGCAGTTGTTGTATCAACTAGAAGAAAAGGAAGACGTTGGAGTATGAGGTCCCTCTTCCAAACTCATATTGATATATATTTTTTTTATATCTTGAAAACTTGATTCTGAATTAACTTTTGAGGTTAACAGCTATGACTCTTATGACAGTGACACTTGAGAATAAAAATATGGCGCCATGAAATCCACGCAGGCGCACTTTCTATTTTGACACATCATTATCCATAAAAGTTAAAAGTTGGGAACTTCAAGGTTATGCGTTATGAATTGTTATGACTTTTATCCTTATGAGTTGGATAAATCAGTCCATTTGCAACTACTTAGTTCAACTTTTATGAATTGTGCATTAAAGTTATGTTTATGAATATAATTATGCTTATGCATCCGCTAAATCCGCTTTTATTAATTAATATAACTGTCAAATATGCAACTGATTAGCATCGTCAGTGAAACGGCCGTCTTTGTAATTTAAAACTTAATTTTTTCAAATAAACTTGGAAGAAGATTTTTTTATTATTCTTAATAAGATGGACTTCCAAAAAGCAAATGTTGGTACAATAAATTTAAGTAATAAATGTTACTAACATATGTATTACTAAAATGAATTCAAAACGTCTCTAAATTTATTCTACAAATACGTAGACGATTAATATTAATAATTAGTAATAAAAACAACAATTCTATGTGCTAATGTAAAGAGCTTGTACGTGTAATCCCCAGCTAGAAATCCTCTTCAACCATTCCATTCAAAAGGATTAAACAATTAATTTGTCACGACTTATAGTGTTGTTTTTGTGGTGGCGAATTACTTGGTTTAAGACGACATCCTTAACAAATGCTATATTTAAGTTGGTGGTTATTGTCTAGTTGGAAACATATGTTTCACTCTAAATTATATTGGCTTTTCAACTGCAATAAAATACCTGGTTTAATCCCATTCTGTTGAAAATTATCAAAAGATGCGAATATGCTACAGGGTCGAACTTAGAAAATTTCAGTTATATTTTGAATAATATTATAGCAGTTTTAAAAGTAATTTATTTAAATGTGTAATTCTTTTCTATATTTAGTACACATTTTCACTTATTAATATTTTTGAAGGCTCCAGCACTAGTCTAATAGGGTAAAAAAATATATATTTTTATTAGTAAAATCTACTATGAAAAAATAATGATGCGCTACTGTTAGATTTAACCGTCTCAGAAGTTCAAGGAACGATGTTGAGAACGAGAAGCAGCTGAATGGAATGTTGTATCTAGATTCCTGTTATCCTGATCATTCCAGGATTCTTTTTCATCTGCTCCCTCGGAATGGAAATGTAGATAACCAACTACGTAAAAAGAGAATAAAAAGCGACTATAATTTTAGGAATCTTATGAAAATAATTATCAAAATGTTTAGATCTGTTATATAAATAGATAGAGATAATCAAAGCTGGGGCGTATCAATAATAAGAATGGAGTGATACCTAATATATATATAATTACAAGCTGATCCGACAGACGTTGTCCTGACTTAACGATGAATACTGAATTCGAATTGGTATAATTAATAAAAAATTGGGTTTATTATTCGAATGGTTAGTTTTTTCTTGCGCGTATATAAATAGTTTTGTTGGTATTCCCATGTATGTATGTATAAATTAGGGGTGATAAGTACACTACGATCTATAGGATCTATTGTGTCCCCCCTTACTTGCTATGTTCTGATGTTTTCTCAGATTTATAGCAGCTCCTCGATTCTTATTTTCCTGAGGAAGTTTAGGATATCGTCGGGCTTCAAATCAGGCAGATCCCCTTCTTCTATTTCATGTACTCCTAGGTATCTAGCCCTAGAATTTTGCAAGGCAGGGCATTCTAAAAGTATGTGTATCGAGGTTTCATCCTCTTCCTCACAGAATCTGCACTTTGCTTCATCTGCTAACCCTAGTTTCTTCATGTGGCTTCTTAACCGGCAATGCCCGGTTAATATTTCCGTTAGGATACGGAGCCTTTTTTTACTGAGGTTGAGGCAGCTAAGAGATCTCTTCTGGTTATAGTTCCCCAGTAGTATCTTAGATTGCCTCAGTCCTTCCAGCTGATTCCAGTACTTGGATTTTTCCTTCTCCATTTCTTCCCTTAGTTTTCCTAAAATTACTCTACTGCTGATCCCACAAAATGGTTCTGGTCCCAAATGTGGGGTTTCATCTCCTTTTTTTGCCAGCTGCTGTTTAGTTTCCCGTTTAGTTTGCTAGGCATTCCCAAACCATCTTCGAACTGATTATATTTGAGCTCAGCGACATGATCACAATTTCTTATTTGAGGTAGTTTCTTCCAATATTGAATTCCACACATATTTCGATGGCGCGGACTTCTGCTTGAAAGATGCTTGGGTATGTGCCAAAGCTTTCTGAGTATTTGGCTCTCGGTCCAAAAACTCCTATCCCAATTCCCTCGTCTAGCTTGGAGCCGTCCGTATACCACTTTATGGCATTCTGGTTTAAACTAAACTCTAAACTAAAAGTACCATCGACAGTCTGCTCCGCTGAGCCCACGTCTCAGTGAGTCGTCCCTACCTGCAGGTTCTCCCAAATTGGGAAGTGGAGGCAGTTTCGAAGTTGAGGGTCTCTGGAGGGTTTTCCTCCTCTCAGATTCTCCTTTGTGGTGTGTTGCCACTCTGGAGTCGGAGATACTGGTTCTCAGCCTCTTGAGAAGTCTTCCGAGGGACTAAAGAAGGGCAGTGACTTCCTCGTTCCTTCTTCTCCTCTTTTCCTAGTTTAGCGGTGTTTTCCCGCTGTTTATCGCTTTTGTTTCTGACCATGGTTGTTTCCACGAGTAGCAAGGGAATGCGGCAGAGCTCCGCCTTCCAGAGCAAGGCTACATACAAGGGAATTTCGCCCGGTTCCCCCAGGGGAACATTCGCAACCGCTTATACCCCAGCGGCCATCCATCCTTCGACACGTTACCTTACACCTTGGAATTGGGGGGTTGGTCCGCGGTGCGACCTTAGGAATGACCAATCTGGCAATATTGCAGTTATCAGCTGCTCATACCAGACCGTGCCAACCGTATAGACGCACACCCCCAGCTTCGCCGCTTCCCTGCTAAATTGCAGTGTTACCTGCTTAAGCAGTTCAGAGACTCTCCTGGGGATCCGCTACCCGCGACCTTGGGACGCGCCCGGTAGGCACCCAGCCCTCGGGGGAATAACGTTGATCCACCATTACAATTGCAATAATAGCTGTTTCGCTAAAAACTAGCATCGTCAGATTTTAAAACGTATTTTTCGAATAAATAGTGGAAGTTTGGTTCAACCGTTCAGTTATTTATTGTTCTTAGTAAGATGGACTTCCACAAAGTAAAGGTTGCCACAATCAATTTAACTAAGTCACTATTTTTAAAAATATCTAGTCATTGTATTTTATATTTTCCCTACTTAAAACAAAACGTGACGGAAAAATCTTTTATGTATTCTCTTCCCCTACTGTTATTAAAAATGTAGTTGTAACAGAGCGTACGTGTCATCACATACTAATGAACATTAACAAAGAAGAATAAAACCCTGCACGGGGATGTTCTCCAGAAAATAGAAACAAATTAAAATCTAAACAGGAAGGTAAAAATCTTTACTTTTCATATAAATTGGAAGTTATTGTTGGCTGGAGTTTAAGAGTTAAACGTTGAGGGTTTTTCGCATTGACGTTCAGAGTTTTAAGGATTTAATAAATTTTTAATTAAACTCACATGCAATTTATTGATTTTTCATCTCAATTTATTGATTATAAGTACGGGGTTGGGATAAAGTATGGAATCAAGTAAATATCTTTTAAACGAAAAGAAGGATATTTAGAAAATATTTAGGTAAGTGCAATGGAACAAAACGCATCTGATGTATATTTTTTTGATGATAATTTACTTCCGGTTTAACCGGAAATGCCATCAACTTCTTTAATTTAAATGGGACACCCTATATATTTTTACAGATTTTGAAAGAGCTTGTTATTTTGAATTCATACATACTGAGTTTAGGTAGATGGAGTATGCTCGCCTCTTGCATTTGCTAATGTTGATCTGCCTGTAACAAGTCTTCAAAGTTTTGGACATTACAGAGAAGTATCTTGATTTGTGGGTTATGTGGAAGTATGTACACCACAAGATTTGAAATAGTATCGCATATTGAACAACACCTCGTAAAAAATGAAACATGTATATTTCAGCCAAATAACGAAAAAGCAATGAAACAAATAGTCCAGGCCAAAAAAATAAAAAATACGGAATATCTGAGACCTGGAATGTAACAGTTGGAGGTGGTAAAGGGGCTTATAACACATGAAAAAAAATACATTATTATGATCATAAACTTTTTAGGGGTGAAAAAGGGGTAAAAAACTGAAATATTGCTGTTTGCGGCTAAATTGACGTCAAAATGAGAAGTGCCCAATAGAAAAGTTGTAGATCACGTAAAAATCTAAAACTTTTCTCTAGAAAAATGGAAAATGAAAAAAAAACGATTTTTCGTTTTTAATTTTTAATTTTCCAACGGATTCGTCAATCTTGGTGAAACTTGGTAAAAACTTACCTTTTTATGTCCAAAATAACCTCGAATTTTTTCAACCTTGCAACATAATAATTTTCCGAGAAATTTGATTTTTCTGGAAAAATCTCTTTTTTTTCAACTGTAAAGTTTGCTCGGAAAATATTATTGGAAAAGATTTTCCTGCGGCTCATTTTTTTCGTTTTTACGTATACTTTCACATGAAATAAAAAAAATACACCTCTCATTTAAAAATGTACTCAAAAATGAATAAAAAGCAAAAAATAAGTTTTGCAACAGCTAAATCTGCATTAATTGTTAGTTTTTTGTTATAAAATATTAAAATATGCAAAAGCCGACTCTTGCATTACATTCTACGGGAAAAATTACAAAAAAAAATGTATTTCATTATTTAGTCGGATTTTTATTTCATTTGCAATATTATTATAAACACTCAAGTCTATTAATGAAGTTAATAATCCGAGCGGGGATTTCATAGTTTTTACTATTGTTGTATGGTAATTTATTTATATTACAAGGTTTTTCATGAAATAAATCGATTTGTTGATAATTACAAGGCCCAAATACCCTTCCATTAGAACCCTATAGCCCAATTTTCATCAAAATTTCAATTTTCTTTGACTTTTTGGAATAATTTATTTATTTTTAATATAATAATCCTTCGGTTTTAAGTAATTCGTGATTTTAATTAAAAAATATATTGAAAAGACAATATTTTGTTTGTTACGAATGATAGTATATTTTGTATACTGAAATGTTGCAAGGTCAAAGAGAAAACAAAAGTTGTCATGTCTACACTTTGTCACTTATGAAAGGTGGCTATAGGGCTCTGATGGAAGGGTATTTGGGCCTTGTAATTATCAACAAATCGATTTATCCCATGAAAAACCTTATAATATAAACAAATCAGCATACAACAATAGTAAAAACTATGAAATCCCCGCTCGAATTATTAACTTCATTAATAGACTTGAGTGTTTATAATAATATTGCAAATGAACTAATAATCCGACTAAATAATGAAATATATTTTCTTTTGTAATTTTTTCCGTAGAATTTAATGCAAGAGTCGGCTTTTGCATATTTTAATATTTTATAACAAAAAACTAACAATTAATGCAGATTTAGCTGTTGCAAAACTTATTTTTTCTTTTTATTCATTTTTGAGCACATTTTTAAATGAGAGGTGTATTTTTTTTATTTCATGTGAAAGTATACGTAAAAACGAAAAAAATGAGCCGCAGGAAAATCTTTTCCAATAATATTTTCCGAGCAAACTTTACAGTTGAAAAAAAAGAGATTTTTCCAGAAAAATCAAATTTCTCGGAAAATTATTATGTTGCAAGGTTGAGAAAATTCGAGGTTATTTTGGACATAAAAAGGTAAGTTTTTACCAAGTTTCACCAAGATTGACGAATCCGTTGGAAAATTAAAAATTAAAAACGAAAAATCGTTTATAATAATATTGCAAATGAAATAAAAATCCAACTAAATAATGAAATACATTTTCTTTTGTAATTTTTTCCGTAGAATTTAATGCAAGAGTCGGCTTTTGCATATTTTAATATTTTATAACAAAAAACTAACAATTAATGCAGATTTAGCTGTTGCAAAACTTATTTTTTCCTTTTTATTCATTTTTGAGCACATTTTTAAATGAGAGGTGTATTTTTTTATTTCATGTGAAAGTATACGTAAAAACGAAAAAAATGAGCCGCAGGAAAATCTTTTCCAATAATATTTTCCGAGCAAACTTTACAGTTGAAAAAAAAGAGATTTTTCTAGAAAAATCAAATTTCTCGGAAAATTATTATGTTGCAAGGTTGAGAAAATTCGAGGTTATTTTGGACATAAAAAGGTAAGTTTTTACCAAGTTTCACCAAGATTGACGAATCCGTTAGAAAATTAAAAATTAAAAACGAAAAATCGTTTTTTTTCCATTTTCCTCGAAAAATTGAGGTTATGTGAGAAAATTACCAAAAGAAAAGTTTTAGATTTTTACATGATCTACAACTTTTCTATTGGGCACTTTTCATTTTGACGTCAATTTTAGCCGCAAACAGCAATACTTCAGTTTTTTATCCCTTTTTCAACCTTTTTCACCCCTAAAAAGTTTATGATCATAATTGAAATAGTTAATGTATTTTTTTTCATGTATTATAAGCCCCTTTACCACCTCCAACTGTTACATTCCAAGTATTAGCTCAATTAGTTTTTTTAGTTTTTAATCATCCCTGCATTCGCAAATATGTAGAACGTGTCCCGTCTTGGGGTACTCTCCCCTACCTTGTTGAAAAGTTCCAAGAAATACTACCTATTATTGCCAACACTCTCTTTATTAACTACCCTGTCAAGCCATCTGTTCCTGCGGCCCGCAATTTCCTTCCAATTCCCCCTTAATTCTAATTTTTATTAACCCCTCCTACTTATCTATGACAGCAACCTGATGGGCCTGTAGTTTCTTGTCCCCTTCCGCTCTCTACCCGCCTTCTTCACTAGTACCACTCTAGTCACTTTCCACGCTTCTGGAAACACTTCCTCCTTCAGTACCTTGTTGAAAAGTTCCAAGAAATACTCCCTATTATCGCCAACATTGAATGCTTGCTTCCGAAATACAAATATGATACCTGAAAAAGGTTAGGTTTGATTAAATGGACAAAAAGGGGGTTTCAAACAATCAAATTTTATCAAGTTCCTTTACGCTTGCGTCTGAATTACAGTATCTCAGCAATTCACAAACTCTAAAGTTGGAACTCCTAACTATCAGTCATCAAACTATCACAGATTCTTGTGGTTACGATGAAATTCATATGCGCATGCTCATAACAATCTGATAGTTTCGGAGTCTTGTTGGAATGAACTTAACATTAAAATTAGTTTTACTAAATATAAATCTAAATGTCTGTTGGTGATATTTATGGTGGTCCCATAAAGTATTATTAGGTATATTAAACAAAGTTGAGTTTGACATCAAACAGCAATTTTTTAGTTTTGAACGCTATAATTTAATATTACCAAATGAAGACTCTATAACCGTAAGATTGAGGATTAATTAAAATGCTATTGACGTTTTTTATCTTTATTCTCAAAACTTGACTGACACGAAAGGAGAACTGTTCCTCGCTTGTTTCATCTTCCCTTCTTTTTCTATTTACTTAATGGTTGTACAACCTATTTTGACTATATAAGACCATTAAGAGAAACAGAAGTAAACATAGAAGTTAAGCTGTCGTTATTGACATTTGAAATACAAGTCACCACAGTACTCCCCCGCTAACAAAAAGGTTTACAAAAAGAATTCTTTTGTTCACAAACGCCGATTTAAAATAACATATTTTTTTCACTAAATATTAATATAATTTTAAAAAATTGCTTAAACTCCCATTTACTTGGATATCCGGAACATAGAAAGGTAATTTTTATCACTTGTTCCCTATTTCTACGGCACTGCATTGAGTAAAATGAAAAGAAGAGGGCAATAACCATTAGAATTCAAAACCCGTTCGTCGTTCAGTCACACCAGAACAGACATAGCTCCCTTTCCAGGGGTGACTGTACCTACTAGACTGGGAAATAATAGAACAGGGTACGTATGGTTTATCCAACCTCTCTACAGGTCATAATGATCAATAGAGAAAAGCAAGTAACGGTATATATTTATATTTTCCGTACTTTGTTTTTTGCAAAATTTTAATTTTGTGCTTAGAAACATTTGGAGCTTTGAAGAAGTGAAAGTAATTCTTACATTTTTTTGGTTAATTAAAGAATTTTATACAGAACGGAATAAATGAAAGGAAAAAATTCATTGTAATGGAATTGGTTGGGTCAATTTTTCAAAAATAATTCAAGTTCATCTTTAATCCACATTTGTTGGGACTTTTTAATTACTTTTGGAGGATTCAGTGTAAGGTTCGGGAATTCTGTCCCATTCCTCTATAAGAGTTTCAGACAATTATCCCAAAGTTTCAGGTGGATTTAATCTTTCTCTTCCAAGTGCATCTCACATATTGAGATAAATAACTAAGAGTTAAAAATTTAAGAAGTAAAACTTACCTCAATAATTTATAATAAAAGGATATCTTAATAAGTTTCATAGAATCAGCAGATACTTTTTCTTTATTACATCTAAAGTTTTCAAGTTTATAATTTTCACAGACAAACATTCAATATAAACAAAGAATGTAATTGACATTCTATCTTGAATAGGATCCATATTTTGCTATTTTATCACAATTAAATATTTTCAAACCATAATAAGTGCAATTTCATATAACAATTCACCTTTGACCTAGTTCTCTTTTCAAATTCAAATTTTAATCTGAAACAATAAAAAAGGAAATAAAAATCAAAAGTATTAATGGTTTTCACATGATTAAGAAATCAACATGTAATTTTAGCTAGTTAAGTATTTAAATTAGTATTATAAAAAGGAAGTACTTACAAAGTATAATGAGACAAATAATTGTAGTCTTCGATATTGAACAAATAAGTATTCCAATAGATCAAGAGTAACTTAAAAAAACCACAAGTACAATTAAAAACATGTAATAAATGTAGTGAAATATAGTAAACTAATTCTCATATCGAAAGTGTTGGACTTAATCAAATAAATTTATGATAGAACACTTAAATAGTGCATAGTGAAATAACTATTGAAAAATTTAGTTTATAAACATTAACAAAAGACATTTTATGTAACAAAATGTATGTAGGATAATTTATATAAATTCTAAAATGTTAATCTTTGATAATATAGAAAATCTCATCTTATATAATGTGTAAGTAATACAAATAACAGAATCTCTTAAAAGTTTAAATTTTAGAGTTTAAAATAGTAGTTATCAGTTAAAATAGGTTTAGTTTAATGGATTTATAGTAATAGTAAATACAATTTATAGTTTTAATTCAAATTTTGAAAGTCTAGAAAATATGACAGCTCAAGAAATTTGTCTATTTCAAATCTAAATTTTCATAGAAAAATTGCACTTAAAAATTATATTAATTGATTTTTAGTAAATATAAGGATAAGATTTCACTGTAAGTTAACAAAGATACTATTAGATTTGTAATTTATTCAAGAATTTTGGTTAAATTTTGTATTTAAAAACAATTGAAATCCGTTTCTTATGTCATATTTGTCATTTCCCTGGAAGCCTATAAAAAGGCCAGAAATTCGATGAATCACTCTCTTATGATCCTGATACCAGAGCCATTAACATCGTATGTATTAATTAATTACTAAAAGAAAAAAATTTGCATTAATCAAAATAAGTTTATGTTAAATTAATACATGTAATATAAAAAAAATACATGCATTAAAGTATTCAACCATTATTAAATTACTTACCAAAGTAATAAATTGGACAAAACAGAGGTAGATTCCAGTAGAATTTATGAGATTAAATTCGAGCGTCGTTTCCACAACGGGACCATAGCAGCCATTTTGTAATTTCACATTTCCGAGAGCAGACGAGGAGAAGCCGATCTCATTGTTCGTCACTTTCCGTTTTGACAATAGCAATTATTCGAAAAGAACTTTATAATACAAGGTACGTCTAATAGTTAAGAATCTATATTTTTGTATTTATTTTGTTGTGACTGTAAATTAATTTATTTTTGTAGATCATCTCCATTTCTTCACATCAGGTTACTCATCAATTTTATTGTAATAAGCATATGAAAACCAATTAATAGTGTTTTTTATTTTATTTGTATAATTTCTTTTAGAAACATTTGATATTAAATTCATTTTATAGTAATAATTCAATAATTTTTTTTTAATTTGATTCCTACCCAGATAAGAGTCAGATTTTAAATTTCAATTTCAAAATAAGTAGACTGAGCTAGTTAAAATTTTGATAAGGCGCTCAACTATAGAGTTACAAAAGAAAAAGTAAACTTTATATAAAACTAAATAATATTTCATCATAAAACTCAATCAAAACATTAGACAAAACACATAACAATAGTGAATAATATTATAAAAACCATAAAACAAAAACAAATTTATAAATTATAATAATCAAACTAAGTAAATCATTATAAATTGATAGAACCTACGAGGGCTATTGATAAATTAACTATAGCAATCAAATATTAAAATACAGAATTAAATTAAATCATATCAATATATATTCAATTGGATTTTTTTTGCTGGCCAATCCATGAAATCAACACCAGTGTCTTGCCAGAACCTAGTCAAAATGTGTGCTGTATGTGGACGGGCATTAACATGCATTAATATGAAATTATCGTCCATAAATGAAGCAAAAGGAATCACATACTCTTGAAGGATATCATCAATGTACCGTTCAGCATTCAAAGTACCGTGTTGCGCCATATGGAGATCAATGCATCGACGAAAATTTATTCATCCACAAACGATAATGTCTCCCCCACCGTATGCATCCAACTGACGAATACTGCCCTGTACAAATCGGGTTCCAGGTCTTCTATACACCCTTGCAAGACGATCATTTGTTGAAAGAGAAGATCTGGACTCATCGGTGTGCTCATCAGCTACTCTCCAATCAGGTGTTCTCTGGCGAAGGCTAAGTCAGATTTTCTTAATCTGTTTCTAGCCTTTTGATCACTGATACTAACCTGATACGTTCTTCTTAGGGCGTTTTATAAATTCCTAGCTGTATTTGAACGGTTTCTTAAAGTTTGTAAAAGCAAAAATCGATCTGGCGGTTCAGTTATGACCCTATTAGGGCCTGGGCCATGACCTCTTGAGAATGCTTGTCTCCCTTTACCGCCTTAGCACTCTACTTACTGACGACTGGGTAACATTTAAAATTTGCGCAATTTGGATTTGATTGTATCCCTCAATGACAGACTGTTAACTGTATGGTAAAAAGTCTGTTATCGTTCATATATCTAATTTCATTCAATTAATAATTTCGTGCGGAACTCCATGAACAACTAATGGAATACTCGTGCCATTGATAAGTAAGTCTTAGAATTTTGCAATTATACAGAAAAACATCCGAATAAATAATAACGAACATAAAAGGCATAAAAAAGATCTATGTTTTAAGTACTAAAAATCTAAGTTTATTAATTCTATTCTTTAATTATTATTCTTTTAAATCTTTTGTACAGGGTTTTTAAAATATGGGATAATTGTTTTAAGTAGTGTATTTTTCATTGATACATAGTTATTTTTCCATTGTAGACTTATACTGGGTTGGGATAAAGTATGGAACCAAGTAAATATCTTTTAAACGAAGAGAACGATATTTATGAAAATTTGCAGGTAAGTACAAGTATATTTTTACAGATTTTGAAAGAGCTTGTTATTTTGAATTCATAAATACTGAGTTTAATGTAAACAAATTTGTAAAAACGAGGAATAACTCACTGTTAGTAGTACAATAGATGTACATTTCATTATTTTAGAATAATGAGAAACAAAATTGCTTCAAATGTTCAAAATGCTCGCCGTTTACTTGCTGACAATATGCCATCCTATTAACAAATTCTTGAGTCACTCTTTCCAAGAATTTTCCACGTATTAGTTCACATTCATCAATAATTCTTTGTCTCAATTCTTGTAAGTTTGTTGGTCGTCTAACGTAAACACGTGATTTTAGATAATCCCAAAGAAAACAATCTAACGGGCTAACATCCGGAGAACGAGCAGGCCACTCTATGAATCCTCTACGTCCAATCCATCGATTTGGAAAATTCGCATCCAGAAAATCCCTAACCCGTCTATCATAGTGGGGAGGTGCTCCATCTTGTTGAAACCAAATATTTTGTGGTAATTGCCCATTCTGTTGAAGTGCAGGAATAATTTCGTTATTTAGTAGATCCAAATACTTGTCACCATTCAAGTTTCCGATAAAAAATGGGCCTATAAGCTTATTTTCGACAATTCCCATCCAAACATTTAACTTCTGTGGATGCTGGGTATGTGCTTCATGAATCCAATGAGGATTCTTATCTGACCAATACCTTGAGTTATGGCGATTAACTGTTCCATTTAAACAAAAAGTTGCCTCATCGGAAAAAAATTATGCTAGAAGCAAAATTTTCGTCGACATTACAGATGTCCATTAGCCGTTCGCAAAATTCCAGCCTTCGGTCAAAATCATCGTATGACAATTCTTGAACCAACTGTACCTTATACGGATGATACTTTTTAATATTTTTCCTACAGAACGTCGACTGATACCATGGTTTAGTGCCAAATTTGAGGTGATTCTTCTAAATCGATTGCAATATTTTGTTTAACAGTTTCGTTCGTTGCAGTCCGCGGTCTTACAGGTTTTAGCAAATTTTTTACCATCCCAGTAGTATTAAAACGTTGTAATGTTTTAGTTACTGTTGAGCGTGATATAGGATTTCTATTCGGATGCAAATTATTAAAAATTTGACACACTTCTTCATGAGTTCTAACACGATCACCATAACCGATCATCATTAAAATTTCAATACGCTCTTTTTCACTTAATTGAACCATTCTGAATTGTGCAATTTATTTCCGTCAATTAGAATTTGACACTTGAAGAACAAAAGACGTACTAAACAGTACTTGTTTATTTATTACTATGCATACCATACAAACAAACATCAATTAGTTTATCTAAATAGTTTTTTGCTCTATTGCAAAAAACTCAAAGGAGGTTGGTTAAAGTGCTATATTCCTCGTTTTTACAAATTTTTTTACACTAAACTCAGTATGTATGAATTCAAAATAACAAGCTCTTTCAAAATCTGTAAAAATATATAGGGTGTCCCATTTAATTTAAAGAAATTGATAGCATTTCCGGTTAAACCGAAAGTATATTATTATCAAAAAAATGTACATCAGATACGTTTTGTTCCATTGCACAAATTTTCATAAATATCGTGATTTTTGTTTAAAAGATATTTACTTGGTTCCATACTTTATCCCAACCCGTATTTAGTTTATCTAAATATTTTACAATATCTACAGAAAACAGAAATCGTTTAGCCGGGCCTCGATTTGCATTTCACGAAAATCATTTAATTTTTCTTTTATCGATGAGAAGGCTAATTTTTTTTATAGCAAATATTGACATCTGTCTCTAACTTTACCGATGTTAAGCCATGTCACTTCAGAATAATAAGAAAGTTCTTAAAAGTTACTTTCAATTTCTTTCAAAAATTCATCTTATTGTCGATTATTAAAGCACGTCTCCGGATAAAATTTACAACTTTTGTCACGACGTGATTAAATTTCAAATCATTTCTACATAGGCACTTAATGAATAATTTAAAATATATATATCACTAGAAGTAGAAGTTACTCTTTTTAAGTGGGGTCCTTATTTTGGATCCAAGGCTGCAGAGAGATCGAAAGAATTGGTTATTATATTTATTTTCTTTTGTCAGTTTGGATAATTACTAAATATTAATCTAATATTTTGTATAAATATTGATAAATAAATCATTATTATCCTTTATTTAATGTTTAATTAACTTTTCTTTATGACATCAGAGGCTCTACTATCCCTATGCATTAAATACTTTTTCTCCCACTGATGAATAAATATCCTATTCTATTATGTTTACACATGTTCATAAAGATGCATTTTTCGGCCTCGAAGAAAATTAATATGTCTTGTTCAGGAGTTACATTCGTATCATCTGCAAAAAGAGTAATAGGAAAAGTATTCGAATGTTGGACACAACCAATATCTGCTACACACTACATGGCAAATATTTCGTCACAAATACAGTGCATGTTTTGATATTATACTCTATAATAGTAAAGTGTTGGTATTCTTTTATTTTCAATTATTATTAAATAACAAATAGAGTTGTTACAGGTTTAATATTATCTTTAATAATTTTCTTCATATTGTCGAAGAACCTACTGTTATAGTTTAGGGTTGATTCTGTTTTCTGTCAGTTAGCACCTTCATTTCACAATTAGTCTTATATATAGTACATAATATAGCTTATTATTCTTGCAATTGTTTTCTTCATCTAAACTGTCACATGTTAGGTTAAGACTTAGACTAGGAAAGACTGCACTGGAATCAGTTTATGTAACCCACTTACCACTAAACTAATGGCGGACAATATTGACATAGGCGTATCATACGATTTTTCTTGTACGATTATTAAATAATCATTTTCATTATTTCGTATTACAAATCTAATTTAAAAAAGTCTTTAAATTTATGATACTCCATAGAAAAGAACAATCATTTTAAAACATATTTATTTAATAAATATTACAATTTTATTTATTTTAAATATATGTTTTTATTCCACGCCACTGCAAAACTATTACATCTATGAGCAAATAATAACAATTAAATGAAAAATAATCTTTAAAACTGAATGAAAACAATTTTCAAATTGTATGTACAATTAATTTAAGTTATCATACATAACATATGTGATTTAGTTAAACATCTATTACCTGAAAGCTGTAATATTAATAGAAATAAATTTCAAGGAAATAGTTTTAAAATACTTTTTACCTATGAAATGAAATTCCTTCCTCTTTTTTAGCACTCTGATTGTTGCACTTATAAGCTGCATAATTAATCATTTTCAAATGTCTATTCAGGTAATTAAAAAAGGTGAACATTAATAAAAAAAACTAAAAGACTTTAGGATCGAACATCGAGCTGGGATAAGTCACAAGAATGCAGACTCCCTTTCCAGAAGACCGTGTTCTCACTGCAGTAAAACAGAATTAAAAGAAACTGCAATACTACGAACAACTGTAGTTAACGACGACTGGGCACCTACTAGAATTAAAGAAGAACAAGATAATGATCCTGTTTTAAAGAAAATGAGAGAATGGAGGATAGAAGATCGTCGACCTACTTGGCAAGAAGTGTCAAAATTCTCTACAGTCCTTAAATCATATTGGGCTCAGTGGGAGTCTTTCATTTTGGAAGGCGATTTATTAAAGAGAATAATTGAAAATGATGACGGTTCCGTTAACAGAAAGCAATTAGTTATACCAAAGAGTAGAGTAGCCGAAGTACTACGACAGTTACACGACAGTCCATCAGGAGGTCATCTTGGTGTCAAGAAAACCCTGCAGAGAGTTCGTGAAAGGTTTTATTGGATGAATAGTTCCGATGATGTTAAGGACGGTGTAAGAAGTGTACTATCTGTGCTGCTAGTAATGGACCTCAGAAAAGAGGAAAGGCTCCCATGAAGCAATATAACGTTAGTAGCCCATTTGAGAGAATTGCTTTAGATATTGCTGGACCGTTCCCCACTACCGAGAATAAGAATAAATACATGTTGGTGGTAATGGATTATTTTACGAAGTGGGTTGAAGTTTACGCCATTCCAAATCAAGAGGCAGCCACTGTCGCAGACGTGTTAGTGAAGGAGTTTATTTGCCGATATGGAGTGCCCTTGGAGATTCACAGTGACCAAGGAAGGAACTTCGAAAGTCAACTCTTTCAAGGAATTTGCGACAATTTAGGAATGAAGAAAACAAGAACTACAGCATTGCACCCACAATCGGATGGAATGGTAGAACGCATGAATAAAACCATTTGCAAATATCTATCAAAAGTAGTATCCAATCACCAAAGAGACTGGGACCAGTATATTTCGCTCTTTGCAATGGCTTATCGATCCGCCGTCAATGAATCAACAGGTCAGACACCAGCAAAAGTCTTGTTTGGACTCGAGATGAGGTTACCATGCGACCTCGAGTTTGGATGCCGACCTGGAGAGGATATAGCTGGAGAAGACTATGTAATCCAGTTACGAAGAAAAATGGACGACATGCATGATTTGGTTCGCTCCCATCTCCAAGTTGCCAGTGACAGGATGAAGAAACGGTATGATACCCAAGCTATAGAGGGATGTTTCCAAGAAGGTGACAAAGTCTGGCTCCATAACCCGAAAAGACAGAAGGGGTACTCACCAAAGCTAGAACAATCTTGGGAGGGACCATACATCATTAAGAAAAGAATCAATGACGTCATATACCGTATAATAAAGACTCCGAATGGAAAACCCAAGGTAGTACACCGAAACCGACTGGCGAAATTTGAAGGAGATCATAACCAGGAAGAAGAAGTCGTAAATCAAGTCCAAGATACACCCGACCTTGCGTTCGAAGAATTTATGGGTGCATATGGAGGTACTGGGAAAGCTAGATACGGCGTGACTATTGAGAGACAGCAAGACCTGTTCACACTTCCTGATGACTACTCATTGGCCCATAGCGTTTCCGTCACTATCAGCGACGGCCGAGGATTAGCGTCTGTCTTTCGAAGGAAGTTTGGTCGACTGTCAGAACTTCGAAATCAGTTACCAGCCACTGGGAAGGCTTTGATACTTCGACATGACTCCCGTTGCCTCTTCTATCTGATTACCAAGAATACCTACCAATATATGGGAATCATTACTTAACTTGAGAGAGCACGTATTGGAGTCCAACATACAGAAGCTAGCCATGCCGAAAATAGAGTGCAACTCATTGGATTGGAGGGTCATCCGAAATATGGTGGAAGTAATCTTTCAAGATACTGAAGTCCAAGTGTTGGTATGCAGCCATTCGCCCCGTGTCCAGCTGACATCAAAGACCATTCCATGTTATTTCCATGCAACTGGAAATTGTAGACGAGGATTCAGTTGCAAGTATCTCCATCCAGTCTCAATTGCTTAAAAGTTCCAGGAGGAACTATCTCTTAAGGAGGGGGCAATGTTGTGCGAGTACGCCCCTGGCGCTATGACCCAGACGCGAAGCAGACAGATGATGCGAGAACGTTCTGGAATATACGACGTCCGATGAGCGAAGCATCTAGACTCGATACGATTACCAGAATAGACTGGAACAATATTTACCTATATAAAGGACCGATTCGAATATTTTGAGTTAGTTAGTAGTATGTTGTTAGATAAATGCGAATAGAAATATTGTCTTACATAAATTAAAGTATTGTAAATAAATTGTGTTATATAAATTAAACAATGTTAGTGATTTAATTAGTATAAAAATAAATTAAAAAAGACTAGTAAAAATAAATAAACGTTACAGTATATATATACGCTGGGGTTAACCATTCACTGTTCATTTTTATAATAAGATTTACCAAATATTGAGATTAGACAAACTCTTGAGAATAATACATATTTTATTTTTCATCTCACCCACTGAACTATAATATTTATTTATTTGTTCTTCGAACATCTAAACACATGACCCTCATATCATCCTCCACATCAATTCAAATACCATCACAAAGTGAGGCATGTTTTTAAAATCTGACCCTTTATTATAATTACATTGTTTCGACAACGTCAAATAAAAATATTTGTATAAATATTTTGTAAAATAACTAGTTTAGAGATATGCGGTTCAATATACCATTTTATTCCACCTCTACCGTAGCATCAATAACACGCCACCAGTCGTACACTACTGTCGTAGTATTGCATAGCTGCGGGCCTTGACACCAAGTAACCGAGTAAACTCGACAACCACTCAACCCCTTTTTACCCCAACCAACCCATTGTATCCTATTTCTGTAGCTCTAGAACTTCCACTTCATAAATAAAAACTTACAGGTTCTTGTTCTACTTTTTCTTTTCAATGGAGTATTTCGCGCGAATGTTTTGTAACAATTTTAATTACAAAAAAATGTAGGTAAGCTAAACGGATTTCATTACGCAACTTTATAATCCATAAACATTGTGGTGTATTTAAAAGGAAAAAAAGGATTAAAAAAAACAAGGTAAATGTGGAAAAAATTTGACATAAATTAATCACAATTAAACTATCCAGCTTTGTTTTATACCAGTGACGTGGTAAATTTTAATTTTGCGATAATAATATAATAAATGTAAGGCTTCTTTAAATAAAAACACGACAGTGGAGTCATTTGTGATGCTTATAAAAGGAAATTTCAGTAATTTTAGTGCATTTAGTGCATCTGAAATAAAAGTCATGGAATTAAAGGGCCCAGAAGGCTTTAAGCTACGTTATACGATTCCTGAACTTTTCATAAAATTGACGAGATCCATGAGAGGAAAAGAAGAGAGTAAGAAGATCGCTGGACTTGGAAAAGACCAGCTACTATCGAAGATCTAGGGTCCCAGAAAAGGAGGCAGACCAGACAAAAGAAAATGGCGGAGGGTACCTGACTCAGGAGAAGGCAGACTCCTGAAGGAAAGGCAGCCTGCTCCAGCAATAAGGGAAAGATCGCTAACCAAATGGCTCAGGGACGGGACTGAGGGTCTGGCTGGCTTGTGGGAGGGGGTGAATTTAACAACAATTGAGGCCAAGGAACTCCCCAAGTGGCCCAAGGTTCTTGTTTTTATTCATGGACCGACCAAACAGGAGGAAAAGATGCGTGAACGTCTTGGAAAGCAGAATGCAGGCCTAAAGGTTAACGGTTGGCTCCTCATGAGTCGAAAAATAGAAAATAGGCGAACTCGATCACAGTAAGTTGGCCTTGGCGGAACTTGCTGTGCAAAGATGGGAATTTGAAGTAGCCTTTCTACAAGAACTGTGCATCAACCAAGGTAAGAGCAAGTGGCTGGGAAGTAGGACTAGATAATTTATTCTGGCATATCTTCCTTACGATAACCCCAGACCTCCACCAACCACTGAACTCGAGGAATTGGGAAATCACTCCAGGAGGAAAAAGTTTTTTTATCCATTTTTAGCCTTAAATTCCATTTTTTGGCTACTCGGAACGATTATAAGTGACTTTTAAATACACCAGATAAAAGAGAATTGTTTTTCTTCCTCTGTGCAAAATTTCATTCATGTACATCTTAATTTACCCACCAGCTCCAATGGAAGAATGAATAATATTTTTTGTTTACTATTATTTCAATGATTTTCAATGTTTTTAATATTATTGTTAAAGATTTTTATATATGTAGCGGAGCGGAGTTGCCAAATCGATTTTACCGTCAAAAGGTATAAGTATCTAAATTTATGAACGTTTACTATTTATTATAATTATTTCAGTATACCTATATGGGTTTGAACATTATTATATCGAGTTTTATTAGGCACGCTCTGTATGTAAAATATATCATGGAATAATGACTGTATAGGTATAGGTAGGTATTAAGGTACTACTACCATTGAGACAAAAAATGTTTCTCAAAAGCTTTTGGAAGGCTTTATTGATGACTATCTATATAAATTTATAAAAGATTATAATGTAAGAATTACATAATTATATTGTGAATATTGAACAATAAAATTGAATTTTTATATGTATAATGGAACTTGTGGTGTTCAATCTATAAAGTCTCCATAGCAGTCATGGCCGAGCGGTTAAGGCGTCTGACTAGAAATCAGATTCCCTCTGGGAGCGTAGGTTCGAATCCTACTGACTGCGAAAATTTTTTTTTTTATTTTTTTTAATTAAATATGTTAATTTATCATGTATATATAAAAAAGAATTATATTTTATAAATATCTATTTCGAAATATTTATACTAATATTAGATGTTATGAATAAATTATTGACGATAAACTGTATAAACGAAATGTAAGTTATAATACACCGACACAGTCTTGACTCTCATTCATACTAATACGTATAGTATACATGGGTTACCGGGGGTGCGTGTCAGTGATGGCACAACTGAACATTGATCGCTTATAATGATTCGCTGATCTGCTCAGTCACGTGCAGTCACACAGGTCGATTCAGTCACCAATGGACCTGCCGATGCCTTGTCGCACGGTCAGCCATCCAATGGTAACTTGAACGTCCGCAATTTTCCAAATTGGGGTTAACGGATGGGTTTGTTCAATTTATAAACACCTCCAAATAGGCACTGCAGAAAGGGCAGTCTGCCATTTTTTGTTTATCTTAAAAAAATATGGATTACAATTTTATACAGTGTGGTTCATATGTTTCATTTTTTTTAAATTGTATTTTATAGTAATAAATTTATTAAATACTAGGAAAATATTGAACATTTTATGCATATGTTCATTTGAACGTGTTTTATTTTCCAAATTAGGGTTTGTTCAATTTATACACACCACAATAAGCACTGCAGAAAGGGCAGTTTGTCATTTTTTGTTTATTTTCTTAAACAAATATTAATAAAAATATGGATTATAATGTTATACAGTGTGATTCATTTCATTAATTTCTTTTTTAATTGTATTTTATTGTAATGAATTAATTATACCTATTATACAAGGAAAACATCAACATTTTATGCATAGTTTTATTTTGATTTTAGAATAAAATATATTTCTTTAAATGTCACTCATATTCGCTCTAGATTAGATTTTGAACAAACATTATTTATATTTTCATTACTATGTAAAACATGACAATTCTAATAATACAAGTAATAAAAAAACTTAAAACATCCAATGTCCAGACCGCCATTATTACACTTGATCAGGTGGTTAACTTAAGTGGCCACCCACCATTTCTCGGAAATAGATGATAATACAGGTTCGGTCACAAAAGTGACCTTCAGAAATATTTTAAAATGCTAAAAATGGCTTTTTTAACACGTTTGTAGAAAATAGTTATTTATGATATAAGTATTAAAAGTACATTATTAAGGCACTCATGTGAATTGCAGAATTCGCTACGCGCATTCTGTAAACCTTCACATGCGTGCCTTAAAATATACTTTTAACACGTATATTATACAATATTTTTTCTACAAACGTTCAAATAAAGTAATTATACAGTTTGAATTAAATTTTAAAAACCTGTATTAATACATCCAAAGGGGATAATTTTAAATGGCATCGTATATTACGGACCCTAGGTAAATGGTAAAACAGCAGTGCAACAAAATAAATTTGTCAAATTGCACAAATTGTACTGTTAATATTAATGTTAATAAATAAAATCTAAATATTTTGACGTTTGCTTTCAAAATCTGACAATTCACTTTTGGCAGCAGTGCCATAAAATGATTTTTTATATTTTGCACTTATAAAAATCGTCATTATAAAACGCATTTGCGTATCGTAATGTAACTTTTACGCACGCAAATTTTTGTTTTAAATGGTTGGCGACATGATTGAAGTATCTAATGACAAGACTATTGACAATGACATTTGTGGGTTAATAGCAATTTATTAATTTTATATTGTACTTTAAAAAAGTATTTGTGAATATGAATATCATCTTTTACTTATATAATATATTATTATTGGTGTATTAGTAATTTTAAAATATTTGAAAACATTAAAATTTCATAATTTAAATGTCAAAACTGTCAAATGTTATAAATTACACAGTGCTACCGACATACTTTTTAAAATAAAAATTTTCGTAATTATATAAAAATAATAAATTAATTTAAAAAATGATAAAATGGCAAAATATAAAAAATATTATAAACAACTTATTTCATATGGCTGTTGTGACACTCGTTCTTTAAAAAACTTTAAACTTTAAACTTGAACTCGTGTTATAACAGAATTCCATATAAAATGCGTTGTTTAATATACTATTAAGGCACTCAGTGCCTTAAAGTGACATTTTTAAGGCTTTTATGGAATGCTAAAAATGGCATTTTAAACACGTTTGTAGAACAAAATTGTTATGGGTTATACATATTCCACCAATTATTAAGACAAACAAAATATTTCAGGTATTATGTATTCTTTCATTGTCAAAATAATTCATTTTTAAAAACTGACCTATCAACATAATGAAAAAGGTAAAAATTGCTTTTTATGCTGGTATTATAGAAAAAATAGCAAATATTATGTTTAAGCTAAAAATCGTGACCATGTAACAGATGGCTACTGAGTACTTTGTGATTAACGTTGTGGTGTACGTAATAAGTTTTTGTAAAGAGTCTAATTGTCCAAAACAGATTATTTTGAAATAAAGTTTCTCTTTTTAATACTATAGTTTTTTTAGGTACAAACCAGTTTTAACTGTAATGGTATATTATCAATGGCAATAATATTTTTGTCCTTTAAATTATTGCAGTAAACGTAAAACTAAAGAGCAGAGAATCAAATTTAAGTAGTTATTTTATGACATGGAACATCATTATTTGTTGTTTAAACACAAATAGTAAATTTCTTGAGTAGATACACAGTATGATGCAAATGTATGGAATAAATTCATTATTTCAAAAACAGACAACTTTTAAAAAAAATCTAAAAACACGTCAATTTTAATTTTTGAATGGCCATCAACTGCTATAGATATGTTGGACATTACGTCATTAGTGATGACGTAATGACGTCATCGACGATTTTTTAAATACAAACCAAGGTCACGTGACAGCTCATTTGCAACAATGTTATCATTTGAATATTTATTTCTACAGGTTTAAACAAAACTGTTGGTTTAATAATACAATTAACTTAGAATAAATATTTACTTAAATACAATTAAATTACAACAAATGTTCAAATTGTCGACCTTCAGCAATGAAAAAGGCGAATAGTAAATTCTTTCCTAACGTTTTCGAGGACATCAAGTGTTATTTGTGCAATTCGGTCGATTTTGATATACTCTGCTCTTTAAATATCCCCACAAAAAAAAGTCTAACGGAGTCAAATCTGGAGACCTTGGTGGCCATTCGATAGGCCCCTTCTACCTATCCACCTTGCTGGGAAAACGTTATTAAGGTAATTTCGTACCTCAACGCCATAGCGTGGGGGAGCCCCATCCTGTTGGTACCATAAATCATGTCTACTTGGAAATAGCTGATTCAGCTGTGGCAACAGATCATTTTGAAGAAATTCCAGATAACTAGCAGAAGTTAGGTTTTCCTCAAAAAAATACGGCTCTACATTTTAATGCAGAAAAAAATAAAATGATTGAATATCCAAATAAAAAATTATAAAACATTAAATAATAGAAAAGTTTATAAAATATATAAATAAAAACATCGGTTCAGGTTTTGCTGCTTTCGTTTTCTAAATCCATTTTACGAAGTGAATTAGTCTCCATCATCATCAGCTGGTAATCAGTACAGAACCAAAAGTGCCTCTTTACTCTTGAGTACAATTATTGTCTACATTTTCCATAAACATTTATATGCTGTTTAAATTTTAAGTTTAGTTACTTTATTTAAAACTATTAGTACAACTATTCTCCAAAAATGGGGTTTACTACCTTGTAAACCTTTTCTTACGATTTCTTCTTAAATTTTTGCATAATATTTGAGTACTTCGTAGGGAAGAACGGGTACAAGTTGGTATAAAGTTAAATATATAAATTTCAAAAACTGGGTTGCTATTTTTTGATGTTCTATTGTATTTATTTAAATTTTTGCATAAATATGTCTACACCCTGTAGTAATATAAGAGAAAAAGCTGTCACAATTTTTTAAAGAAGGAAATTTCAAAAAATACAGTAAATATTGGAGAACATTTTCGTTCTTACAAATAACAAATCCATTGTTTATAGCTGTGAATATATATGGTGGTTAAAAGAATTTCACAAATATGTTACAAGCAGAACAAGAACTTTTTTTCGTTATTTTTTCTCAAATAACCTTATTAAATTGCAAATGCAAGGTGAAGCCGAACACGTATACCATTAATAAAATTATGTAACTGCAAATATATTCATGAAATTCATGAATCTCTGTCTATTTCTGTGTATTTTCCTTGCTGATGTTTTTTCTTGGTGATTTACCTAGCGCATATTCGGTTATTAAATGGCAAACGTAGATTTGTTTTCATGATTTAATTAAAATAGAAAAATGTAGTGTTAAGAATAATAAAAAACTCTTTGTTTCAACGTAACTTCCAAGTTTATTAAATCACAATGACGGCCGTTTCGCTAAGAAGCTTCTTAGCTATTTTCCTAAAACTAGCATCGTTAGATTGACATATTGATATAGTTTTTTTCTGATTTTTCTGTATCATTACAGTTATACTGATCTTAGAGGGAAATACATTCAGGATAATCCCTTAGGACTAATAACATCTAGGCTTTAATATTGTTATGTCATATTACTTATTTTAACATCCATCATCTTCTCTGCTGAACTTTTCGCTTCTTTTGTTTTCGTAAATATTATGCTCTCTGCAGGTGTCAAATTAATAAATATATAAAACCAACAATTAAATACGATTTACAACAATAAAGCGTAGTCTGAAAGCCGCTTTAAACATACAGTATTACTGTAAAAAATATTACTGTAAAAAATACTATAGCATTATTTGTTTGTAAATGTTCGGTTTGGAAAATAACCAAACTTATTTTTTTGCTAGGTCCATACCAGATAATTCTTAAAGTGAAAATTCCTTAAAATGAATAAAACCGTTTTAAGAAACATATGGAACTATAAGCAGATTATTTTTGCGTGTATTTATGCCCGAGGCAAGTACCATCTGCCTTACGAGAGGGCCATTCTTAAGGTAAAAACATTGTTAACCTGAACAATGGACGTTTTAAAAAATACAGAGCAGATGTTTCATTCAAAAAAGATATTAAATGTTGAGATACTTTTTATGCTTTTGTTGATAAACTCAAGGATATTTCAGTAAAATGGTTGGTAAATTATACCTATCAATAATAAATTCTTAACCAAAATAATATTTTTATATCAACATTAAAATCCTCACAGGAAAATTTAATAAATACTGTAATTAACAAATTTCTTCTAATTTTCGTACTTTTTCTAATAAACACAAATATGAATGATGAAGCATTTTGAAATAGGTACGTAGTTTGCAACATAGGTTTATCGGGTCTCTACATATTTGTGAATCATATGCAAAGATTATATTGTGTATTTGAAAATCAAGAGAGAGTAAATTCCCAGAAATGTTTTGCAGTTATCAGTGTTAAAGGCAGTAAACCATAGACGTGCGTTTTCAAAATTAAATTAATATGGAAATAGCAATATTTAATTTTTGTAAGTTATTTATAGGTACCTAGATTACCCATTTTAGATACCCAAGCAATCAAAAGACGTCCATACGACGTCATAATTTAGACGTAATGACGTCATTTTTTGACGTCCCTATGACGTACTCACGACGTGAAAAAGTCACATGATTTTGACGTCATTTGGTGACGTCCCCACGACGTCATAATTTAGACGTAATGACGACATTTGGTGACGTCTCCTCGACGTCATATTAAGACATTATATACACAGTTCTAAATTATTTATAGGATTTTAAAAATGTATAGGAGAAGTTATTAATAATAATAAATTAGTAAATAAAAAATTTTTATTCTCAACTCATAAAAATAAAACAATCATACATTATAAATCAAATAAAAATACATAACACATAAAATACATATTACAGTATCAAATATAAAAATATTTCATAAAATGTAGATATTACAAAAAAAAATACACATTAATTATTTTCCGATAACAACACGCTTAGTTTATCGATGAATAAAAGCACATGCCTTAACTTGTACATCTAAACAAAAAGGTAGCCATCTTTTAAAGGTGATTATAATTTTTCATTTCTGTCTATTTTATTGAGGATGAGCATAGTAGAATGTTTGATATTGTATTTCTTAATATAAATCTTAGAAAACTTACTTTTCTTTCTAATTCCTGGGATAACTCTCCTAGCCACAACAAAACTTGCACAATTCACGTTAACTTCACAACATATAACAACTACTGTCATCTGTCATCGAGTCGTTGTTTCACGTGTGCTGTTGTTTCACTTGTCAAAAATAACGGAAACGGAAAACACTCCAATGACGAGGAATGTATACAATGAAGCGGGAGATTTAAACAAATCTGTCACTCCGAATTCCAAAGTAAAATATACGTATAGAGGATTAATCACGAATGTGGATACTATCTAATAAAATAAATTATGTAAGATACAAATCAATCAGAGTGTAGTAGGAACATATTTAAATCAATTATATACCGGGGTAGGGGAAAAATTGTGTGTTGAAATCTGCATCCATAAGAGAACGTGTGTGTTACGATATGCATTTCTATCGCTGGTATACCAACACACGGTGTTGGAAGGCCGAATCAAATCTTTGGCTAACATTTTTTGGGAAGATAACTTTTTATTAAAGTCACGAAACAGACGTTATACCGACGTCGTTCATAAGACGTCGTTACATCGACGTCGTACCAACGTCTATACACTGACCTATGACGTCTGTGACCAAATATCACCAAATAAGGACGTCGCCACGACGTGATGTTTAGTCAGCTGGTTACCTGGGTAGATAAACATAATTCGTAAGTAGTAATTTAATTTGGGTAAAATGAAGAAAAAGTCAATATTATTTTAGGCATTTTGTTTTAGGCATATGTTTATTTACAAAATATGTATATAATATGTACAGATAATTACAATTACTTATAAATTAATATGAGGAGCTTAAAAAACAATTAAGTAGGTATATGAGAAAAAAAAACCAACCGCAAGGATAAAATTTGACGAGCAACATGCAAAAAATACGACAATATTAAATCTTAAAAAATAAAAATCTAAAAATAAAATTAAAGTACATAAATTAATAATTTTAAAGTTATGCTTTCTCGCACTCTATGTCAGAAGATTCACCATCTGATTCTAGAGAAATTACAATGGGCTCTATAGTAATATCAATTATGTTATCTAGCTCCCAATTTTTTTTTCAATTTCTGTAACGTGTCTAATACATTTTTGCCAATTTTCACTTGTTACTTCAGATATTGCCTTATTGAAGAGATTTTTAACATCTGATAATTTAAAAGTAGTGTTATTTCTGGCAACATAACCTTTAACTTGAGTCCATATCAATTCTATCGTATTCAGCTCACAATGGTAGGGTGGTAAACGAAGGATTTCAATTTCTCGTTTTTTGGCTATCTCCTCAATATTATATTTTTTTATAATTTTGTTTATGTTTTTTAGCAATAGTTAACAATTCTTCCCTCAGCATTGTATTGTCAAAGGCTAAATTTTTAGAAAATAACCATTTTGCAATTTCATCCTTTTTCCATTTAGTGGTTGGTAAAGGTTCAAGTAATTTGTAGTGGTAACTTGCATTGTCCATTACAATAACCGATCCTTTTGGTATGAATTGAATCATCTGTTCAAAATATTCCTCAAACACGTCTACATTCATTTCTTCGTGATAATCAACGGTTTTTTTTTATTCAAATAAGAGTAAACCATTCTCAAGAAAACCGTTTGTACTGCCTATATGACAAATAATTAATCTTTTACCTTTTCCTATAGGTTCCTTAAAACCAGTAGTATATCCTTCTAGAAAAGCTTGATGGGATGATTTTATATTTTTGTCTTTCCCAACTCTTCCTACACAATGTCCTTCATTAACCCATGTTTCATCTAAATAATAAATGTTTTTATTTTGAGCTTTAACTTGTTGTATTCTTCTGAGGTAATGTCTTCTCCAACATACAATTTCTTCAGGATCAATTAGCATTGAGTGTCTGCCCATTTTTTCAAATTTAAAGTTTAACTCATGTAACGTTTTCCATAGTTTATCCCGGCTTATTGTGGGTAAATCAACATCATTCGTAATGGCTTGCAAAACTTCTAAAGTTGGTATTTGCTTGTTTATAAAAAATGAGTGAACAAGCTTACGAATAGCATTTTTAAAAAACCCGTCCACGTTGACTTTTAATAGTTTTTGTCTACCTGGTTTCGGCTTTGGTGAGGTTACTCCACCTGATTTTTCCTCCTTTAGAACTCTATATATTGTAGATTTTCCATATATCCCATTGCCTTAGATGTTGTTTCAACTACACTGTCAATACTGTTTGAGGGATTTTGATGTTTAAAATAGTGGTACACATTCACTACAGCACTCTTTTCATTGAGCGATAAATGGTCTAGTTTTAATTTTTTCACTGGCGTATACTCACATACTGCTTCCATTTTTAGTCACTACTATTTGTCACGTTTATCGAAAATCAAATAACTGCATTTCTATAAACTTAAGCACTATTTAAGTCAAAATATCTGTCATTAGAAGCTGTTGCCATTCGGAGGTCGTTAAATAACAATTATCCCTTTCTAATCTGGTTACGCCTATGACGCACGTTAATCCTCTTAGGCCTACTGTAGTAACAATGAAAGATCATAAAATAATGTGATAGTCCAAGAAATTTAATAAATTTTGTATTGAAATTAACAAAAACAATTTAGAATGCATTACAAATATTGAAGTTTTACCGCACGTACTGTACTATAGTTTTGCATACCGAATTGGTTTTTATTCTGGGAATTTACTCTCTCTTGATTTTCAAATACAGTATACATAGTTATACATACAATCCAAGCTAATAAAAAGCATGTTAAAGTGTTAAAAATCACTCAAATTTTCAATGTAAAATTCATTTTTCCACCGATAAAAGTGGAAAAGAAAAAAAAAATGGGGGCCTGTAACTATATTGTTTGCAATGATCGATGATACGAAAAATGCATGACGTGCATTTTTGTCGGAATTACAATTCTATCAGTAATAGTTTGATTGTAAAATTCAACACATATATGTTGACTATGGAAAATAAAAACAATTTGTCTAATTTTTTTTTTAATTTTTTTTATTGAAAGAAATTTCCACGGAAAACCTCTTAATGATGATTAAGAGATATGCCGTTGCTACATAATTTATAGTTACTACTGTAAAATAATTACACTTATTTTATTTTAAAATTAAATTATACACATTAACGAAAGCTTTAATATGTAAAATTTAAATATTTCGTAAACCCACTAAAAATATGGAGATTCAGAATATGTTTGTTCAAGTTTTACCTGAAATACTTTAGTATTTCTTCCTCAGGTAATCGAAACCGTTTTAAACGACTACAAGAAAAAGTTTTAAACCTTTCTTAAAGATGAACAGTCTAAAGAAACCCACATCTTAATGACGGCATGTGCCTCCGACAGCTGCATTTGGTGTACCTACTGATAAAAATACAGGTATAATAAGAGAAATGTAGGCTAAGTATAGTATAACTGACACATAATTAGGCAGTGACGTACCATCATAATAATATGTTTATAAATTCTAACAAAATTATTTACTACTATTTGAATGTTGCCACTAACAAACTTTTCCTCAATCAATTAGGTACCTATTCGTGGGCTGAAAACCATACGTTTCCAAACGATATTTTGTTCAAATTTTACTTTTGTGCGGAAATCTGTTCTAAAAAGTATTCTGCATAATTGGCTATTGAAAAAATAAGGTTTCAAGTATAGTATTTTTCACAGTAAATGGTATTGGCTTATTAACTGCAATAAACTACCCGATTGAATCGTCAGGTAAAAGATGCAAATGTGCTACAGGGTCGAACTTAAGAAATTTGAATTTTGCATAATATAAAAGATATACAAGTAATTTATTTAAATGTTACAATTCTATTCTATATTTAGTTCAGTATCGCTATCCTCATCTAATTGGTGCAATTGATTTTACAGAAACGTACGAGTTTTCAACATTTATAACATGACTAACAGAACTTTTCCAACTCTCGGTAGGAATGTCATTCATACAGGTCCTAATTAATTCTAACACAGTACCACTTAAAGTCAGAGAAGTATTTTTTCCGCGCACACTCGATTTAAGTTGGTGCCACATAAGCTCTATGGAATTGAACCGTAGTAGGGAGGTAGTCGTAACACTGTATGTCCCAATTTTTCTGCAATTGTATCACAAACATACGTTTTTTTTTTAAATGACTGCAGCACTTGTAAAAGTTCTTTTTTTGTATAATTTTCCTCAAAATATATGTCATTTGCAGTCATGAAGTTTTGAATCTCCAATTTCGTATTCTTTGAGCCAGGAATTTTTTGCAATTGTCGACTAAGATAGCTTGCGTTGTCCATTACTATAACGCTGTTTGGCGGAATGGTGGGTAACAGACAATTTTTAAACCAATCTTCAAAACGCTCTGCTGTCGTATCTTCGTGATAATCAACACAAGAGTCCTTAAAATTTTTCATAGCGTTTGGGATCCAACCATTTTCTAATCCTGCGTGTAATATTGTGATTCTCTTCCCTTTATTAGATGGTGCTTATGTTTTACACTTATTAGAGGAATTAGACCATCCTTTGGAAGGAGTGTCATGCGTGTCAAAACACGTTTCGTCGAGGTAGAGTATTGGCCGATTTTCAAACCGGTATTTTCTTATTGACGTTATATATTCAGAACGACAGTTTATTAAACTGTGGATTTCATTATTACTGGTCTCTTGTCAATTTTGCGATATTTAAAGCCCATTGCAGACAGAGCTCGCCAAAGAGTAGTGAGGCCACAGTTGTTGTGATTTTCGTCATTGATGAGCCGCTGTTTCAGACTTTTGATTGTAGGGACACGCTGCTCATCGTACATAGTGTAGATTTTTACCACTCGTCCAGACTTTTTGTGACACCGGAATCTTTACGCTTTTTTCTTGATTCCATGGACTTTTCAACAATTCGTCTAACTGAAGTAAGAGGCACCTTCGTCAAATTACTGGTTACTCTTGCTGCAGCACCTGCGTTATATCCTTGCTGAAGTGAGTAACTATACATATTTTTTATAATGATGAAAACTATTATACCGGTGACTTACTTCAGGTAATAACCATAGGGTTCCAAGTATTAAGATACGCATTTTGTTTTGTCAGAATATATAATTATGAGTAATTTAAGTGATTCTTGGTATAATTTCCACAGTTCTGGATTTGAATATGTTCCTAAAAATGATCGTGGAAATAAAAGGTTTGTGATGTACACAGTTCTCAATGTTTTTCATTTTTAATCAACTTAATCTTACTTTTTACAGATCGGCGACTTATTATTATTTTATTTAGATAATATTGAGTCTAGTTCTTGGTCCGAAATTGTTAATTTACTGTTCGTTAGTCAGACCCCACTTGGAATACTGCACATCGGTGTGGTCTCCATGTTATCTACTCTATATTAACAAAATTGAAAGCGTTCAGCACAGATTCCTTAGGCACATAGCATTCAAAATGGGTCGATACTTGAACTATGAAACCATCCAAAATTTAAATATAATTACTTTAAAACAGCGACGTGATCAGCATGACCTAATTATGTTATTCAAAGTAGTAAATTTTTTAATCGAGCGTCCCGAATTGTTAGCCAGAATTAACTTAGAAGTTCCTAGCCGCCAGACTAGGCAGGTTACTTCCTTTCATATTCCGTTTTGCAGGACGAATTATGCACAAGTGCTAATCAACATCCCGAACTTGATTTTTCCACGAATTTTTGCAGTTCGATTATTGTCAAGTATACTTAGGTAAAGTACGTTTCACAATAATTCGTTGACTCGGTACCTGACCTTAGGGGATTAGTAATGAAAGGTTATAAAATTTCTCACTGTACAGTAAACATTAACAGATCCGTAATCCGTTTTTCAAAATAGATTTAAATAAAACTCAGTAACATTTACTAAAACTTAAATTTATTTTAAAAAAAAATCACGAAATTTTTTAAAAACAAACAAACAAATTTTAAGTTTATTTATTAATTGAAATTAAACAAAACTGTTGAAACTTACGTATACGTATACGCTTTGGTCTATTTCATCTAATTGGCAGATGTTGTCAAAAAATGTTTCAAATAAAAAAGATGTAGTTTAATCATGGCCACATTTTAAAAATATTTTGTACTACAGGGTATCCAAAAAAATTGATTTAAATAAAACTAAGTTAACATTTACTAAAACTTAAATTTATTTTGTAAAAAAAATCACGAAATTTTTTAAAAACTTTATTTATTAATTGCGATTAAACAAATGAACTAATTCTACATTATTTACAACTATTTAATCTAAATGTAGTTCAGTATCACTATCGTCTTCATTTAAATTAATAACTAAGGGTGCTACAGTTACATTAACATTTCGATATGTACCTTCAACCTTAATAACATGCTGAATCGAATTTTTCCAGCTATCAATGGGAATATTACTTGTCACATTTCTGATTAACTCTATAACACTTGAGTTTAATGTGGGTGAAACGTTTTCCGATCTAACTTTGGATTTTAGCTGATGCCACATGTGTTCTATAGGATTGAACATGCAATAATATGGGGGAAGCCGTAACACTGTGTGGCCCATATTTTTAGCAATAGTATCACAAACGTATTCTTTTTCAATACCGAACGCTGCTACAACTTGTAAGAGATCACGTTTTGTGTACGATTCTTCAAAATAAAGGTCATTTTTTAACAAATAATCTTGAATTTCCCATTTATTGTTGTTGCTATTTGGTACTTTATTTAATTGACGGCTATGATAAGTTGCATTATCCATTACAATTATATACTTTTTCCGGTATATTCGGCAATAAATAATTCTCAAACCAATCTTCAAAAAGTTCTGCTGTCGTATCTTCGTGATAATCTAAACTTGAATCTTTAATATACTTTGCTGATAACAATAAAGCGTTTGGAACCCAACCTGTTTCTGATTCAGCATGTATTATTGTAATTATTTGTCCTCTATTTGATGGAGCCTTTGTTTTGCAATTACCCGATGAATCAACAAAACCCTTCGTTGGAGTATCATGGGTGTCATACCATGTCTCGTCGAGGTAGATAATTGAAAGGTTTGATATGACGTGACTCCATTATCACTTGTCTTTAATTAATGGTACCTACAATATTTAAATCCCATTTGAGAAATAATTCTCCACAAACTTGTACGGCTACAAATAATTCCCGTGTCGTCTTTAAGTAACCGTTTTTTTATACAATCTAGGGTTGGTACCATTTGTTTTTGGTATAGGACATATATCGTTCGTCGGATTATATCTTTTTGTATTTCATCAACACATTATTAACGTCACTTCGTTTTTTTCGTTTACTTATTGGCTTATTGATAATATCTTTTACTGTGGATATTGGGGTTTTGGTTAACTTACATGTTTCTTCTGCTGCATCGGTTACACTATAACCTCGATTATTCAATGTTTCAAACACATTTTTCACAATTTGTTTCGCATCCGGCGATAAATGCACTTTTTTGCCCAAGGACGCCACATACTTAGTTATAAACACAAGATTACTTTCAGAGTATAATGTTTAGTACAAACTAAAATTCTAGGAGAGAATTTTAAAAACAAATTACCCCGAAACTCCCACTTTCTCTTCCAAGATGATTAAGAAAATCAAAAATCATTTACTAATGATTTACTATTGATGGTCAGTAATTATAATTTAAAATTTTACCTGAAAAATAAAAAATCCAAAATATATCTTCCTGGACAAAAATAAATAATACCTTTCTGTAAATAGTTCACCGGTTTACGGCCAAAGTTCGAAGAAATATTAACCACCTTTTATTAGTAATCCCTTAAGAGCAGTTAAGAGCAGGTACCAAGTCAACGAATTATTGTGAAACGTACTTTACTTATGTAACTAATTGTATTAATGATATTTGCTTCCTTTTGGTTACGTATTCTTCTTTATGTGTATTTTTTTACAAATTTTTATTTATAGCGAATTGTATTTTTTGTGTGTTCTGTACTTTATATAATCTCATATGTTAAGTGTTATTTTTGTATTTTGATTTGTAATAACTTTTTGTGAAATGGGTTCGCCCGTAAATAAATAAATTAATAAATAAATAAATTTTGAATTTCATTGTCTAACCTAAATAACTCAATCATTGTTAATGCTGATTAGATTACCTACAAAGAACTTTATTAGTAAGACTTAATTATATCAAAAATGATCCGTCTCAAATGCATGTCAATGTTAAACCAGTAATTTGATAATAAGATGATGGATTTGTTTATAGAAAGTTTGAAGAAGAAATTATGAAGTAAAATAAACAGGTCACGAAAAATATTTTTTCTAGTATTTCTATTAATTTATCTTACGTGCTGAAAGTATTCTTGTTTTCCACATTAATATTATTCCTTCCGACACGAAAATGGTAAAAAATAGCGTGAGTTCGTGTTTCAACCAACCTGTGATTGGAAGTTTTCCAATAGTAAAAACTACCTAGCGCTCCGACAGAAAAATCAATCACATCTCAATCAGTGCCTACAAACCCCGTTTTTAGTATAAGTGTGAATGTGTTAAAAAACTTTATAAATAGTATGTCTACAGATAAGGTTCTGAAAAAAACAAAGCCTCCTTCATTTATTTAATGACTTTTTCTAATTTTATATTAAAAATAAAAATGATGCAAGCTTTATTAATTTATACCGTTTATTTTAAAATATTAGTTTGCTTACATTCAATATTTTTGCAAACAAAAACATTTTGAACAAATCCTCAGAATTGAAATGACGTCATCGTCAAATGAAAAAGATTTTTAAATGGAAAGCTCTTAAAAAATGATTTTATAAATACAAGACACGTAAGCCTGATTTCACCTGTGGCTCCTTTACCAATGACGGTATACAAATTATTAATTTTAATAAAATATTTAATTATAATACTTTTATATAAAATGACAATTCTGTATAATATTTATTTTGACAATCAATCAATATTATTATTTTTCCTAACAACGACATATAGTCCCTTACACACCAACCAATTTTTAAAGTCAGGAAATACTTAAACTCCATATTTGGATTTATCGGAGTTAGTATTCATGGAAGGGGTTGGTTCTATTTCCTGTTTGTTATGCTCTTGTTCTATTTCTTCTTCATTTATTATATATGATGGTCTTAATCTATCAATGTTAATAGTTTTTGGTTTATTTCTTATTTCCACCATAAAATATTTTTCGTTTCTTTCTAATACCAAAAAGAGGCATTCATAAACTGGTTGCAACGCTTTTTTAAGATAGTCATTTCGTACGAAGACATGTGAACATGATGTTAGGTCTTTATGAACAAAGATTGTTCGTTTTGATAAAAAGTTGCAAATTATATACAAATGTTGCCGGATCGGTTTCAATAGACTTATTTTCAAAAAATTCTCCATGTAAACGTATATTCTTACGCCCCAAGCCACTGCCCCATATGTGATTAATGGTCTCACTATTGCTGTGTACATCCATTGCAGAATACGTGGGTTACATCCCCAGTTCTTCCCTGCAATGTTCCTACACACCATGAGGGCCTTGGTTGCTTTGTGTATTACTTCGTCTTCGTGTTTGTTCCAGAGTAACCTGCTATCTAGGATTAGCCCTAGATATTTTACCTCTGTTTTCCACTCGACGGTGTTCTCCGCTATTTTTATGATTTTTAGATTAGGTTTCTTTTTCCTTGTAAAGGTTACTAGTGTGGTTTTGGTGGGGTTGATGCTGAGTCCTCCCGAGTCACACTATTGTTCCGCAATGTTCAATCCTCTTTGAACAATATCACAGAGGACATTTTCATACTTCCCTTTTGCCAGGATAACCATGTCGTCGGAATACCCTTGACATGGTATGCCTTCCCTGGTCAATTGACTAAGTAGACTGTCCACAGTGAGACTCCACATAAGCGGGGATGCAACTCCCCCCTGTGGACAGCCTCTGGTCACATTAATGAAGATAGTGTCTTGTCCTGCCTCCATTTCTGCGATTCTTGTAGTTGCGACATCCAGGTGGATGTCGTTCTATCTACTCCTTTCTCAATCAGTGCTCTTTTGACTGCCTCATGTGGCGTATTGTCAAAGGCCCCTTCTACAGATGCAGATACAGATAGTTTGTTTTCGTCCATGTTTGTTGACATTGCGTTGACAGTATGTAAAATCAGCACTTCTAGCCCGTTTTTTCTTTATTGTAATCAAAACTACACTTTAAAATATTCTGTTATAAGTTAAAATTTGACCGTGTTGACATGCAACTGTATGTAGGTTTTCATAAATTTTACGTTTTACATCTTGTGTGTATACATATGTAGTTATGGAAACGAAAAATGTTGACATAAAATAAATATAGAATAAAGTTGTCATTTTGAGTATTCGCCGATATAATTTGTATTATTTTCTAATTTTTCACTCTTTTTGCGACATAGGTATTAAAGAATTTTATAGGCTGGTAAAATTCGATTTAGCTAAGTATCCGATTTAAGTAGTGCCCAAATAAGAATTTTCTTACTTAGAAATACTTAAAATCAGGTTGTGAAATCGGGCGTCCTAGTTTAAAATCGTCAGTTCGTGAATCGAAGTGAAAATTTTTTATCAAAAGGTAAAACCAGTTTCGACGAAAACTTATATAATTCAGTTTGTTTGACTAGTTTTGCCTAAAATAAAAATGTCATAATGTCATAAAATATTAATAATAAAGTATTAATAAAAAAATATGAACTACCCGAGAAGTACATTTAATAATTAGACATCGATAAAAGCACGAATTAAACAAAAAAATGGTATCAGGTGCAGAAATTGATATTAATGAACAAAAAGAGGCAACAGCAGCTGTCTACCCTTATCACGCTTGCACAAGATTAATGTAAAATTATAATTTTCAAGAAAATGATGATTGAAAGTTCAAGTGTATATACAACCAGCATATATTAAGTTTGCACATGTTTCGCAGGTGCCGAACAATATGAAAGTGGCTGACTTTTAAGTCTTCATTATTAATCGATTATGTAATCAATAAAAAATACATCAAAGGCAGGCCCGGTCTGGCCAGGGCGGCTGATATTAGATTGTGTAAGCCAAATAAACTTCACTGCACTTCGACGAAGATCTTTTGTGGACAAATTCCTAATTTGATATTGAGTCAGCGCTTTCTAGAGGACATATTCCTAATTTGATATTGAGTCGAATTTCTATTATGTATTTCATAATTTTAATTCCTGAATTTCAATTATGTTTTCATAATTTTAATTCTTGTATTTCTATTATGTATTTCACAATTTTAATTCTTGAAAATCCATTATGAAATACATAATATAATTTCAATTTCTATTATATATTGCGGTTGCCTATCTTGCTGTAATGCATTTCAGGTACATATGTCACTTATATGTATAGTTAGTCAATCTCAATGCATAATGGAAATTGAATATCTATTATGTATTTCATAATTTTAATTATTGAATTATGTTATATTTTTCATAATGGAAATACGTGTATTAAAATTATGAAATACATAATTTTAATTCTGTAAAAAATTAATTACGAAATTAAAATTTTGAAACTATAAAGATTATTTTTTATTCTTGCTTTTTAAATGTTGTTATTAAATACCAAAACGGCATGCCATAGAAAGGCGTGTTTTTTCTCCGACTATTTTCAAATGATGAGAGGAATTTTTCGATACTAATGGGTTTAGAATAATGCTAAAATATCAGTTTTTGTGTATAGGGGAAAAAGTTATTCAAAATGATTAAGATAGGAGAGAAATTTGGATTTTAACTTTATGAATTTGACATTTACATTCACGCAATACTTATTATGAAGCCTAGATACGGCAACTAAGAAAAAACCTATATAATAGTCAGTCAAAACCCGTCCATCGAACAGTGAACATCTTTTGGTAACTGTAAATTTGCATCAACCCCACCAAAACCACACTAGTAGCCTTTACAAGGAAAAAGAAACCCAATCTAAAAATCATAAGAATAGGGGAGAACATCGTCGAGTGGAAAACAGAGGTCAAATATCTAGGGCTAATCTTAGATAGCAGGTTACTCTGGAATAAACTCGAAGACGCAGTAATACACAAAGCAACCAAGACCCTCATGGTGTGCAGGAACATTGCAGGGAAGAACTGGGGATATAACCCACGTATCCTGCAATGGATGTACACAGCAATAGTGAGACCATTAATCACATATGGGGCAGTGGCTTGGGGCGTAAGAGCTAATCTGAATACGACGAGGAAAAACCTCTCGAAGATTCAGAGACTAGCCTGTTCATGTATCACTGGAGCAATGGGAGCTTGCCCCACTGCTGCAATGGAGGTGATTTTAAACTTGACCCCACTGCACAATCTGTTAGAAAATGTAAGGAAGAAAACGATATATAGAATGATCAAAGAAGGAATTATCAGGGAAAAACCTCGATCACTTCATTTTGATCAAACTTGGGAAATGCCCCAAGATGATATGCCAAAGAAATTCAACTTTGTGAAAAAATTCATCACAAAGTTAAGTAATAAATCTGAATTGGATGAAGACACCATACAGAAGCTAGACGAGGGAACTGGGATAGGAGTTTTTGCACTGAGAGCCAAATACTCAGAAAGCTTGGGCACATACCCGAGCATCTTTCAAGCAGAAGTCTGCGCCATCGAAATATGTGTGGAACTCAATATTGGAAGAAACTACCGCAGACAAGAGATTGTGATCATGTCGGATAGTCAAGCAGCCATCAAAGCGCTGAGCTCAAATATAATTAGTTCGAAGATGGTTTGGGAATGCCTAGGCAAACTAAATGAACTAGGCCAGAGGAACACTGTCTCTCTCCTATGGGTCCCGGGACACATAGGAATAGAGGGGAACGAAACAGCAGATAAGCTGGCAAAAAAAGAAGCTGAAACCCCTCATTTGGGACCAGAACCATCTTGTGGGATCAGCAGTAGAGTAATCTTAGGAAAACTAAGGGAAGAAATGGAGAAGGAAAAATCCAAGTACTGGAATCAGCTGGAAGGACTGAGGCAATCTAAGATACTACTGGGGAACTATGACCAGAAGAGATCTCTTAGCTGCTATAATCTCAGTAAAAAAAGGCTCCGAATTTTAACGGCAATACTAACCGGGCATTTCTGGTTAAAAAGCCACATGAAGAAACTAGGGTTAGCAGATGAAGCAAAGTGCAGATTCTGTGAGGAAGAGGATGAAACCTCAATACACATACTCTCAGAATGCCCTACCTTGCGGAATTTTTGTGCCAGGTACCTAGGAGCACATGAAATAGAAGAGGGGGATCTACCTGATTTGAAGCCCGACGATGTCCTAAACTTCCTCAGGAAAATAGGACTTGAAGAGCTGCTATAAATCTGAGAAAATATCAGAACTTGGCAAGTAAGGGAGGACACAATAGATCCTATAGGTCGCAGTGTAATTATCACCCCTAATTCATACATACATACAACTGTAAATTTTAAAAAAATTGTTTAATTTAGGATAAAAAAGTTAAATATTTAATTGTTAAAGTTATTGTGTGTATGGTGAGTGTACTAAGAAGGCAAATAAATACCTTTATGTCGTAAAAGGTAAGTATTCAGTGTACAACATCCAGAATCCAGTCTACACAATCCAGTATCCAGTATACAAAATAAAATATTCAAGATCTGTTATATTGTTCGTATATTAAAAATTTGCATTAAAGTTAATTTTCAACAATTTTTTTTTGATAATTCATATTCAAATTAACAAAAAATTATGTTTATTATCATTATTTATGTACTGTTTGTAAACCATCGAGTTATTGTAAATTTATGTAAATAATAAAGTTTTTCCTGGTTTTTCTATATAATTTCACAGTTTTGTTGTTCTTGTAAGATCGTTAGTTTTGAGGTCATATAGTCAGATACAGAAGTACCCACAAAAAAATTTGAAGTCTCTTCCAATGAGTAAAAAAATTTACCATAATCAGCGCAATAATTGGGAAAATTGTTAATTACAAGCTGTTTTAAATATTTTATAAAAATAGTGTTTAATTATCAGCTAAGGCACAACTTTTTCCTTATACCCACCATTTTAAAAATATGGGAAAACGTTTAAATTTATCCTAGATCGCCATGCCTTTAAATCTTCATGCATTTTTTAATGATAGTAATGATTATTAGATTAAAGGACAATAGGCTGGGGTAAAATCTTTTTGTTGTCGGTGATGGCTTAGCAAAAACGGTCTCATTAATATAAAGGAAGATTAATTACCTGTAATTTGGTTTAATTCGGTTTTCGTGTTATTTTTCCTTGCTCTTCGATTATAATATTAGACTGCGGAAATTTACGAACGGGTTCAGAAGATTAATTTTAATTTTTCCAAGTCAAATTTCAAATCTTTTTTAATTGTGGTGAAACAATAACAAAAACATTTGAATAGTATAGCACATAAATACCAACGTAATATTTTCTACAAACAAATAGTTATCTCTGTTACGAGGTGACAATAATGCAGGACAACAAGACAAGAAACATAATTTTTTTATGTCCGTTTGTTCTTTATAAAAAACCTTTAGCCTTGTATGAGTTTCAATTTCTGTATTTCCAGCTTACCTTAAACGTATATTATAATTTTGTATTTAATAAATTCATTTTTAAAAAGCCTGATATGGTTTCTAATTACTTATCTGGCGCAGTCAGTAGGATTAACGAAGTTGGAAAAAGTGCTGTAATAATTGCTTCTGTCTTAAATAGTCCCTTTCAGGGACAGTGTACTATCATCCTTTCAATGGAGACAAAACCATACCAGTTAGACGATTTTAAACTCATATTCGAGAGTCAGGATAATGAAATTATTAACACTTCTGATGTATCTGAACCCTCAAATAATCAGTATATTTAGTATTAAAGAGGAAATTACCACACCAAAGCTAAAAATGGAAATTTAAGGTTTAAAGAAATTATCAAGTCTTCAACCTTACAGGAATAAAACTCGATGACCTTTATAAAATAAATAGAGTTCATCAACAATAAAAAACAATTAAAGAAAAGAAGAATGTTTTTGTTACCAGAAAATTAACATTTTAAATGATTATAGAAATAGTCAAAACAATAACTTTTTACTTGCTTGAAAGAAAATTGAATATAAAAAGAAGAATAAAGAAGAAGAAATAAACAACTACTACTAGTCCCAATAAACAAAAATAAATCCAACATTTTTTCATCTTACTGATGAAAGACCTACGAGAAGGCAGCAAGAAATATAATATCTTTAACTAAGCTCACTTATGTCTATTTTTTCTTTGTAAAAAAGATTTTGTATTGTATCATTTTTAATTTCTGTATTACCATTGTACCTTAAATGTATATTATAATTTTGTATTTAATAAATTTCTTTATAAAAGCCATTTTTACAGAAAAAACTAAATGAATATAAAATTTAAATTTTGTCAAATTTATTCTAGCATGGTATGGAGTAATTTAATTCCAATAAAATGTTGAGCAAAATAAATTTAAATCCTACTGCATGATTTAAAAGTTTACCTTAGATTGGGAAAAGTGCTAAAAATGAAAAATTGAGTATAAAAGAACAAATTCTCATAATATAAATGTATATATATGAAATAGAAAAACTATTAATAGGTAGTTTTCTTATTTAAAAAGTTTTGGACAAGTTTATGGCTTTATAAAAATATGGATAAAATCAAATTGTGTATTCTTCCAAGCCACCTCAGTTTCTCTTAAATAAAAGTCCATGGTTAGATTATACAAAAATCGATTTAAAAAATATTTGTACGGCTATGCAACTCGAGATTTCTGAGCAGGTGATGGTTTTAAGCCGGTGCAGAACAGACTATCAGCTGTTGTTTTGTTAAGCCAGTGCCAGTGGTTAAACAGCTGATGTATCTTTGACACATGTGATTCAAGATTGTATGGGCATATAGTAAACACAAAATTGAGATTTTTTTTATACTGAAAAGAAATATGGGTTTTTACTATAAGATAGATATAAGATGTAAATATTAATACTTATTAAAATCTAAATGCTGTTCTTACAAAAAAATAATGAAAAACAAAAAATAAATTTTATGTTGAAAGAACAAAGAGTATTGCCTATATAATTTAAACACAAAATGACTAAAGTTTAGTGAGCGGCAATATTGTAGTGAGTAACGTAGATGCATAAAATGGCAAAAAATGGTAATAAGAATTTAAATTCATTGTTTGTATCTGTGAACAAATTCTTTATTTTCTTAATCTGCAATCTTAACAAGGTTCATTGTTTTTAATGTAGATTCAAGAACACTGTAAAGTGATCAGACTTAGTTATTAAAGTTGAAAATGTTTGAAAATTTCAAAATACAAGGGGCTGTCAGTAAATTTAAATAATTTCAAATAAAATTTACTTTTTAAGTTTGCGGGATGAGAAAAAATACTTCTACGACATCTGACTGATGACGACACAGTAATATCGAAACTGATGTGCGTAGTATGACTTCCCTTTCATTTGAAAAAAGTAGAAGATGGTTGATAGTCAGGAAATAGTTGTTTTTCGTCAGTAAAAGGTCAAATCTATTTTGGAAATTATTTCAGATTTCCAGGCCTCAGAGGGCAGAGAGAGAACTTTGTTTATTTTTCATCAATAACAATATAATTAAATTTTTTGTACTTAACCTTACTGTGTTCAAGTCCATCCTACTTAGAATATTAAATAGTCAATTTGACATATTGAAGTTACATTTTTTTTTTAAGCTACATATTTGATGTTAATTAAATAGTATTAAGAAAGTATTGAAGTAATAAAACATATAAAAATTAGAGTGTAGATGTTATTAGCCCTAAGGGATTATTTTGGATGTATTTCCCTCTAAGATCAGTATAACTGTGCAATGATATAGAAAAACCAGGAAAAAACTATATCATGCTGATCTTTACAATGATATTTGTGTTAAATTTGTTAAACAGTTTAATACAAAACATCAAATTTTTTTTTAATTTGGATAATTTTCATTTTAGATTTAAGAATTTTGAGCCAATATTATTTTGGGTTTTAAATGATATCAGATGTTGCAGATATTATTTTTAAAATGTATGTATTATTTTTATAACTTTTAACTTTTGTAGTTTGTTTAGGAAATATTAATTGTAGTGACATTTTCTATTCTTTCTTAATTAATTTATTTTATTTTATTTATCAAATGTAATAAATATCCATTAAATGCAGCTATTTGTTTTATGATCTCAATATTTATAGAATAAATAGTGAAAGTTAATACAACCTTTTAGTTGTTTATTGTTCTGAAAAAGTTATTTTTGTTCATGGGAATTGAAATTGCTCCATGTATAATAGAATTATAGGCTACTAATTTATGTATTATAACATATAGTAGCGATATCTTCGCCACTGGATCCAACTCTCTTGGCAGTGTGAAAGTAATTAAAACTATTAAAGTAAACGGTAAAACTGGACTTAAAACTCCAGGAACGGCCTCTGCTCTGAATATTATTAAGACTAACACTCTATGCTAAATAATTAAAAGAGTTTTATTGATTTTATGACGATTGCTCGTGTCTGGACCAATTTTACAATACATAAAAATGTGTACAGAAGCTGAAGCTTGTTAAGGACAAAATGGCTGGACGATTACAAGAACTTAATGCATTTATTGCTCTGCTCTATGTTCGTGGATCTTATAAATGGGGAGGAATGGATAATTATTGAAATAAAATCAACCGAAGACCGTTTTCGAAAACTGTATGAATTGTTATATACCTGAAGAGTTTGTGACACACACATGCGTGAGAAAGCCCGTATCATAACCATATACGAGAAATCCGGGAGTCTATGCGAACTAGAACATTCCACTACCACCTATCATTCCGACAGGACCTCTTCCTTTTTCGCGTCACGGACGTTTTTCCCTTTCTCCCCTTTAATTGTGTGGGTTGCTCTAGGAGTGTCTCTCTTCGTTCCTAGGGGGTAGCTTTTCTGGCTTTATTCCCTTGTCTTTCGCGGTTGTGTGTGCTTTTCGCAGTACTCATGCAAAACCTACCGCTTTTGGTAAGAACAGATTTTTATAAGGTCCTTCGATTTCTATAGAGCTGTCCCCGACAGAATTGCAACTTTTCCAAAATTTGGAAAAGTGTTGGGGGGTTCCTCTTCACAGTCGTCTTTCTTGTCCGACTCCTTTTTTGTTTTTTGTATATTTTTTCGTGGATCCCGTGGTCACCCGTGTACTCAGGCCTGGGTAGTCACAACTGCGATTGCTATTTGATTATGTTTTTTTGTGGGGTTTGTTCTGGTGTTTGTAGCCATATCGTTCTTCTATTTATTGTCTTGGTCTTCTATATCTTCTGCAGTCTTCGGCTCCGTCAAGTCTTCGAGCTTTGTGTTCGGATAAGTCCTCTCTTTAAATATCTTTCTGGCTCTTGCGTCCATTATCTCTGGTACCTTCTCTGATTGTATGTCTATGTAGGTATATCTTTGTTTCGTATCACACGTATATCCCCACGCCACCGAGGCATAGTTGACCTTTTTCACCACGAGTTTGACGTGGTCAGTAAAGGTTTTTATCTAGGGTTAGGCCTAGGTATTAGGCTTTGTCTGTCCTAGAAATATCTTTTCCATCTACTTGGATTTTTTGTCTGGTGTTTGTCTTCTTTTTCAGAATATTACTACTTGGCTTTTTTCTCCGTTAAATTTTATTTCCCCGGTAGTGCACCATCTTCTTGTTACATTGTTCATGTTTCTACTTCTCGTTGCTATAGCAGTGTCATCTGCGTATTGCGCATTATAGTGATCTCTGTTGGGTATGTCAGGGGTACTCCCACTTCCCGGTTTCCTTCTGCAGATTTGGTGTCAGCTACAGTCGGTGCTTGACGAAGAGTTATTTTTCACAAAAGCACGTTATATAAACATGTTTTCATCTTAAGTACCATGCACTCGAATATTGAGATAGGCTCAACTGAAAAAAAGTTGCAGGAAACCGATTTTTTTTCAGGCTGAGGTGGGAAACTTATGTTCTTATGGACTCACCTCCCAACAGGATGCTTACCAACCAAACCCACCTCAAAAACTCGCTAATGGAACGTTACCCCTGCCTCGGAATCACTAACCTAGCATTCTTTAAGACGGACGGTGGGACCTCATACACTTTTTACTCAATATCAATGCTACCCATGCTATCAAGACCACTCTTTACTCAATATTCATGCTACCCATGCTATCAAGACCACCATGTCTCTTATACGCACTACCACTCATCAGTTTCCCTTCCTTACTTCATCTAATCTCAATTTGTCTACCATCACTCTTATTTTCGCTTCTCTATTTTCCATATCTAGCATTTACCTCAGATCCACATACCACATCAAATTTTCTCCTAAAAATCACCTTATCCAACATTATTATCATCATATGCTATCCTACATTCCCCAGGTTTATTTTTAAAACTCTCCATCCATCATTGTTCTCTTCTCTATCACGCTGCTTTCCCCTACCTCCTATTTTACTGTACTCCCTAAGGGGTCTATGGAGGTCATCAAATGTTTTCCCTCCTGTTTATGTCCCTCGTCATTAAGAACCGTTTTCCACATATTTCAATGTATCTTCCCTGCTTTGTGACTTCTCACTCCACAAACTCTGCAAAAAAACGCCCGCCTGCACTCTCTGGCCAAGTGATCCTCACTCTTGCATAGCTATCGTTTAGCCTTCTCCTTGACCCCCTTCACTTTACACACCGCAACCTTGTGTCCTCCAAAAATTTTACCTTACTCCACCCCAAATTCAATAAAACTTCCGTCTTTTCTCATTCTGTATTCACCACTGCCCTGTTGATCACAATCCTTTCCCTTACCACCTTAATCACTCCAGTTCCTTTCCCAATTAATTATAATTAATTATTATATTTTTTTCTGCTCCTCTGTATCCTCAATCCACGGGACTATCCCTATCATCTTAATGGTTTTTATTCCCCTTCCTCCACTGCCTTAGCTTCTATATCTCTTTCGTCCTCGCCCAGCATTCTACTCACTTTAACCCTCTTCTTTGCTTTCCCTCCTGTTTCTTAAGATTCTGTGTCTATCGACTCATTCCCCTTTTATATTTTCAGTCCCTTCTTAGTTTAGATATCCTTAAGGATTACCGCTTCGTTCCTTCCTTCCCTTGTGCTTTCCTTTTCTGTATATATGGTCACCCCCGTCCCTTTCTTTTTTATCCATGCATTCATCTTCCTTAACACTTCCATCCCCATATATTCGAGCCTGTGCAGCCCAACACTGTTCTTATTCTCACCCTCAACAACATCCTACTCATAATAGTCCATCGTTATTTACTCTTTTGGGAGCATGCGCTGACAAACTTTTATAAAATAACGAAGGTCTGGGGTTCACGGGCTCTTGCTCTAACAGTTTTCTATCTCAAAAAGTATGCTTTGAAGGAGCATAGTTTAAAGGTTATAATATACATTTTTATAAACAACTAATATTTTTTACAATGATATTTTCCCTAAATCTACTTGAAAAATTATGCTTCGTTACCAATTTATAAAAATGAGTACCATTATTCATTACATAAACTATTAAATTCTTTGAGAAAAAAATATAAGCAGAAAAGGTTATATTACAAAACAAAATTTAAAACCAAATAATTTTTGTATTTAATTTGATATAAATACTGAAATATTTCTCAAGAAAAGCAAATATTCAATTTTTTAAATGGGCATGCACTTTTTAAGCAATGTAATAACTCAAAATTATCTTTATGAAAAGCGCTGGAAAAAGTAATGTTAATAAAGTATCATAAAAGTGTTACTTTTCCGTTCGAGCAAATATATCATCCTTTCAGTATAAATATTTAAGCACACTCGAATTTCTGTGATGTTATCACCTTAAATTCAGAAAGAAGCCCAGATTAACAAGAGCAAATATTTTCTTCCGAATGAAAAGTAAAAGGAGAGTTTGCATTAACCAAGCGAATAAAATTGAATTTCAGTACCAAAGCAAATAACCGTTTAATAACAAACAAAAAAATGATAAAGAAACAGAAAAATTAAAATTAAAATCGCCCCCATAAACATGACAAAACTTTTACACGTAAAAGCAGAATCTGACGTGCTCTATTAATTTTTTTTTAATTTTCATTCCTTAGGTACAACCACCCGCATAATACAAACTATCAAATTAACATATCAACATTATTAAAAGTACCTAGGACATTGATGCTATCAATATCTGACGCGGTCCAGTATATCCATGCAACAGTGTTTTTTTACAATACGGTTTATTAATAGCATAAGCTTGAAATCTTTGTTTCAACGTTTGTTGGAAAATGTTTCTAGCAAACAGTGTTAACTGTAAAGTTGTGCCCTCAACAACACTACTTATACGTCACCAGCTCCTTGAAACGTCACTATCGTTACCAATTCTATAATATATTAAAAATATTCTATGGACTCAATTGCACTGATTTATCCACAAATGATGTTAGATACCAATAAATTCAATTGGTCTGTTAGAAAGTGCAGAATGCAGATGAAACAGCGTAGCATATTATTTTGTGTACATGTGGAGAACTCTAGAGACTAAGGATCAATTAATTTCTTTCTTGGAAGTATCGTCAATGACCCTGATAAGCTTCATCAAATGCATGGGGCTGATAGTACGACTATAACCTAGGGGATCTTTTACGTCGCAGTGGAACGGACGCTGAACAACCCCTTACATTAAACTTAACCTAACCTAACATAATCAGCTTCCAAAAAGAAAGAGTTATATTCTTTGATTTACAAACATAAAACCTTGTATATATTGATTAGATGTGAAGTATATTTTAACCGTTTTTCAGTAGAAATTTAAACCAACTTGAAAACTCGTTCGGACTGTTGTAGCAGCACGATATATTTTACGCTTTGCATGATTCAAAGTAATATTCAGCCCACAAAGTAATTTTCAGGCAGTGATATCTCTACAAATCAATATCAAGATTTCCGAATACATAAATAAAAGAGGTATAAAATATGAATTCCCGATTAAAATCCACTGGTTAAGGCATAAAGTTGAGGTAAATAGGAAGTAAGGAAAATATGTTTGTTAATTAATGAATTAATGTAGTGTTTATTAAATAATTAGAAAGATATTATGGTAAAGTTAATTAAGAAGATAAGATATAATATAAGAATATAAAACATCCCATAAATACCTGGTCTTCTGAAGAAACACGCAAAAAAGAAAGATATAGATGAAGTTGAAAATTTTTAGAAACGTTGAAATATTTAAGATTATTGATATATGTATTAAAAGATTAAATTAGATTAAATTGAATGTTCTTAGATAGTATAAACAAGTTAGACTTCTCTGCAATTCGAATTACCAAAGATCTTTTGTTCCTACCTTAGTAATCAGTGGCTTGGGGCGCAAGGGCTAATCTGAGTACGACGAGGAAAAATCTCTCGAAGATTCAAAGACTAGCCTGTTCATGTATCACTGGAGCAATGGAGCAGAATGCCATAAAGTGGTATACGAAAGGTTCCAAGCTAGACGAGGGAACTGGGATAGGAGTTTTTGGACCGAGAGCCAAATACTCATAAAGCTTGGGCACATACCCGAGCATCTTTCAAGAAGAAGTCAGCGCCTTTGAAAGATGTGTGGAATTCAATATTGGAAGAAACTACCGCAGACAAGAGATTGTGATCATGTCAGATAGTCAAGCGGCCATCAAAGCGCTGAGCTCAAATATAATCAGTTCGAAGATGGTTTGGGAATGCCTAGGCAAACTAAATGAACTAGGCCAGAAGAACACTGTCCACCTCCTATGGTTCCCGGGACACATATGAATAGAGGGGAACGAAACAGCAGACAAGCTGGCATAAAAAGAAGCTGAAACCCCACATTTGGGATCAGAACCATCCTGTGGGATCAGCAGTAGAGTAATCTTAGGAAAACTAAGAGAAGAAATGGAGAAGGAAAAATCCAAGTACTGGAATCAGCTGGAAGGACTGAGGCAATCTAAGATACTACTGGGGAACTATGACCAGAAGAGATCTCTGCCTCAACCTCAGTAAAAAAGGCTCCGAATTTTAACGGGAATACTAACCGGGCATTGCCGGTTAAAAAGCCACAGGAAGAAACTAGGGATGGCATATGAAACAAAGTGCAGATTCTGTGAGGAAGAGGATGAAACCTCAATACACATACTCTCAGAATGCCCTGCCTTGCAAAATTCTAGGGCCAGATACCTAGGAGCACATGAAATAGAAGAGAGGGATCTACCTGATTTGAAGCCTGACGATGTCCTAAACTTTCTTAGAAAAATAGGATTCGAAGAGCTGCTATAAATCTGAGAAAACATCAGAACTTGGCAAGTAAGGGGGGGCACAATAGATCCTATAGGTCGCAGTGTACTTATCACGCCTAATTTTTACATACATACCTTAGTTAAATAGAAACGGCTGATAAACTCGTTAACATCACAAAGACGATGTATTCATTTCCAGCCTCACTTATTGGTACTGAGTCCAACACATCTAGGGCGATTCTTTCGAACTTACTTTCGACCAAGTATAGCTGCATATCTGCTTTAGAAATTTACGGCAACAATCTTTAACATTACTTCAAGTCATCCTGTTGAATCGGGCACCTACAGTGTCAATCTAATACTTAACTATATTGATACTACCAAGTTTACCTTCAGAACCAAAGACAGGTTTATAGCGATTGAGTAAATCTCTTATCTGTTTCGTTTAGTTGGATCTAGACCTGTCATTAATTGCTTTATTTCATTGGTTTTGTTTGATTTCTGATACCTGGTGAATCACCGTTACCGTTTCCAAGGTTTCGATTTCGGCGTTCTTTCGCAGAAGAACTGAATCTCTGGGATTGGTACCTATTTGCCTAATCTAACAAGAGCCTTTTCTACCAGAAGTCCTTTTTCCAATTTCTAATCAGGGTATTTTTAAAGCACATCATCTAATCATGCCCTTCTAAGTCCAACAGCTTGGATAGTGGCCGTTTCATATAGCCTGCTGCTTTCGGTTTTTTCTCTCCAAGTTCTATAAACCGCAGTCTTGTCAAGCCTTCACATTCGCATAGGATGTGAATTGCGGTTTCTTCCTTTTTCAAACAGAAGTTGCATAAGTCTATCTCTGTCTGTCCTAAAAGACTCATGTGCCTATTCAGCTTGCAATGTTCAGTTAACAATTCTACTATCATCTTTACTGTCTTTTATGCATGTGAGAGTAGGTGAATAAAATAATGAATACGGTCTCTATAGTTGGAAGTTCAAAGTAGCTACGCTACCAGGTGTGCTAATGATTTGCCATTATCAGGTTCAAGAGTTTTAGTTATTATCTCCAGTCTCATTTCTTCTATTGGTTTACTGTCATATACAGGTATTTTTTTCCCAATTTTATAATTCTTTTTTGTTAAAATATTTATAAAACATCGAAAGTTATATTATATTTTATTATATCAGATGAGAATTTCAACATATTTCTTTATTATTCGAAGAATCTTTTTATGGTAATTTAAAAGTATTAATGACAATTTTTTATAAAATGGCTAGTGAAAGTACATTTCTGGAATTTTGATTAATATGTAAGGTTGTTATAAAGTAAATTTAATGTAAGAATGTATCTTTTGTAATCTATTGTTATACGTTATCATCTAACTGTAGATTTCGGACTATGCTAATTTGTACTTTTTGTGCCAGAAAAGTAAATGTAACACGTGTTTGACACTGGTAATTTTCAGAAAGTTGGAATATTATGCAGTAAACTTGAAGCATCTTGTAAACGTGAATATCTCTTAAACTTGAACAGCTCGTAAACTTTAACATCTTCTAAACTTGAACATCTAAACTTGAAGATCTCGTAAACTTGAACATCTCTTAAAATTGAACATTTCTTCAACTCGAACATTTTTAACTGGATCATCTCTACAACTTGGGCAGTAATTAAACCTGAACAACTTGATCATCTCTAAGAATGGATCATCCCTCAACTCCCGATCATCCATAGACATTTTGAACCACCTAGACAGTGGCGTAGCGACCCCAAGGTACGGCGAAGTATCGTCAACTGGTATTAAAAGATAATTTTTATTGTTATATATCAAGTTTACTGTTCACATATTTTTTCTTTTGTATCTTAATTTATATTTATCAATATCGTTACAACTGAATTAGAATAAGTCGTTCGAAAGAACTGTTTGAAGATTATTTTTTTTGTAACTTATTATCAACTTCATTCTTATTAGCACCAAGGAAATCTATTTATCTTTTATGGGTTGGTACATTTTTATTCTAATTTTTTTTCATATAATGATAATTTGTATTCCACTTAGTATTTAAGGTGGATTCACTGGTTAAAAAAGTTCCACAATCTAATTTTTAGAAAATTAGGGATTTGTAGAAATTTATTTGTATTAATGCCTCTGCAGTCCATTTTATAGGGGAAGTATATTTTACTTTTTTGCATTTTGTTGCTAGATCCTGTAAATATTTTTTCCATAATAATTATATATCAAAAACAATATGAATGAAACTACTTTGTTATTAAAATATTTTTATAGTACTATATTCAGTTTTGCAGAAATCGGCAAATATGTAATTTCCAACTTTCAATGAAACAATAAAAAATCCAAATTTTATTTAAATTTATTGTACTAACCCTTACTTTTTGGCTGTCGTTGAAATTAAAAAGGCAATTTTTTAAATAAATAGTGGAAGTTTTGTTAAAACTTTTTTTATTATTCCAAATTTTATAATTATAACTATGATACACATATTGTTTTTAAAGAATTTATTTCCTTTGAATAAACTGGAACAGGAATATAAATAAAATATTAATATAATTCCTCCCCTCCCCTTTGTAATACTCAACACTGCGCAGAGTTTCCCCATCCCCGGAGTTTTATCTGCTGACTCACCCTTCTCGATCTGTTTGGGGTTATTGCCCCTTTTACGTGTGAGTGTTCCCCGTTTGCTTTTACTTAGTTTGTTTTATGCCTTGACGATTTTATTGATTACTTAAGAATCGTAGTTACTTATTAAATTTCCTTGTATCTAATGATTTCCAAAGTATTAGGTCAGATATTCTGTTTCCTGTTTGACAGGGTGAATTGATTTTGTCGATAAACAGATTTATTCGAACTTTATTTTAGATTAGATTAAATTGACGAGGACTGTGCGCCAAGTATCACACCTACGCAAACAGTAGATCTGCGACCCTACAGTTGTTTTAACAAAAAACGTCACTAGACACCATAGACGTCTTAAAATCATATATCTGTCATTGAAAATCTTAATCCTCCTCAACATGTAATAAAATTTTCACATTTTACTGAAAAAGTAACATTAGCTACTCTTTATATGTTATCATGCATTGTTGATTTCTTATAAACCATTATCTAGATCTACTCTTTGGTATGTGTAAATCATGGCGTTTTGTTTCACCTTTAGAAACCAGATACTGCCTTGTTCACTCAGCAAACATCATGTATTATAGATGAGGATGAAGCTGGTCTCCTGTATTACCCCCTGTACATTTTTCAGCCATGTTTTAATGGTTTTATTTGTGTATCTATCGCAGGAGTAAGGCAGTAGAATAATAAACACACTTTTTTTTATTATTTATACCAATTTGAATTCAATATGGTCAGGTCAGCTAGTATAATATAAGATCTTTATTTTTCTGTAGATTATATTTTACGAATTTGCTTAAGAAAATTTTAAATAAAAAGTACACTTTGGTTTCTTTATATTGTCGTAATATATTCAGAACACAATTTATTATAATAAAATGCTTTTAAAACAAAAACAGACAGACCCGGTTTTTTTGTAAAGGTATTATATCTCCCTTTATTTCATAGTATCAAGGGCGTTCTCATATTGCGTTTGCGAATTTAATTCTCTTCATATTCCGTGTGTCTTAAAAGGGGAATCTGATGAAATAAAAGGAACCGAGGGCATTCCTATGTCAAACTAAGGTCAACGCTTGTCTGGTTTTGATTCTACATGCCTTCCCACGAACAAAAAACTGTCTGAAGTACCACCTTTCAAAAGTACAAGGTGAAATACAATTTGTTCTCAATAGAAATAAAAAATTTGAAATCTTTATACTCGATTTCAATAGTAATTTGTGTTTGGTATCCACACTATGAAGTAGATTTTTTCATAGATTTTTAAGAACTGAAGAATGAAATTAAAATGTAATATTTACTCAGCAATGAATTTAGTTTTATTAGTTGAATATTACGTAATATGAAGTAGAAAAAAACTAATTATAATTGTTTTAAAATATGTTGCAATTATTGCAATGATGATTAAAAACTTAGTTTATGTTGATTCACTTATTTCAAACAACATTGGGAGAATTGAAGAGTATAAAGTAGAAGTGTACCGTAAAGTGGCACATGAAAATAGTATATTCTATACCTAGTAGAAAAAGCTTAACATTCCCGGGCGATCATAAAAATTGCCTGGCAATACGGAGTCCGGGAATGTGGCTTTTGATACGAGGTCTACATACTATTTTTCCGAAATCGGGAATCATTAAAATTACGGTAAATTATTACTAATCATGTTAAAAATTTCAAATCAACATTATTATTTTTCCCTTAAGTAAAAGAAGCCATGAAACATTGTTTCGCAACTACGGAAACGAAGTACATAATTTTAAATTGTTGAAAAGTTTATTTGTGGCGTCTTTCCAAAGTGTTGATTTTTTAACGTTTTAAAAAGCCAAGTAACGTGTAAAATTATGAGTGATGATGACTGTTCCATTTCTGGAACCCCCCCCCCAGAACTCACGGAGGCAGCGAATGCTGCATCATTGGAATTTTTACCAGTAAAATCTAGAAATTATATGTAAAGAGTGTAATATTTGTAATCAAATATAATATACCAATAATATGGGGCAGTGGTTTGGGGCGCAAGGCTAATCTGAGTACGACGAGGAAAAATCTCTCGAATATTCAGAGACTAGCCTGTTCATGTATCACTGGAGCAATGGGAACTTGCCCCACTGCTGCAATGGAGATGATTTTAAATTTGACCCCACTGCACAATCTGTTAGAAAGTTTAAGGAAGAAAACGATATATAGAATGATGAAAGAAGGAATTATCAGGGAAAAACCTCGATCACTTCAATTTGATCAAACTTGGAAAATGCCCCAAGATGATATGCCAAAGAAATTCAACTTTGTGAGAAAATTCATCACAAAGTTGAGTAATAAATCTAAATGGGATGAAGACACCATACAGAATTTAAACCAGAATACCATAAAGTGGTATACAGATGGTTCCAAGCTAGACGAGGGAACTGGGATAGGAGTTTCTGGACCGAGAGCCAAATACTCAGAGAGCTTGGGCAAATACCCGAGCATCCTTCAAGTAGAAGTCCGCGCCATCGAAAGATGTGTGGAATTCAATATTGGAAGAAACTACCGCAGACAAGAGATTGTGATCATGTCGGATAGTCAAGCTGCCATCAAAGCGCTGAGCTCAAATATAATCAGTTCGAAGATGGTTTGGGAATGCCTAGGCAAACTAAATGAACTAGGCCAGAAGAACACTGTCACCCTCCTATGGGTCCCAGGACACGTAGGAATAGAGGGGAACGAAACAGCAGACAAGCTGGCAAAAAAATGAGCTGAAACCCCACACTTGGGACCAGAACCATCCTGTGGGATCAGCAGTAGAGTAATCTTAGGAAAACTAAGGGAAGAAATGGAGAAGGAAAAATCCAAGTACTGGAATCAGCTGGTAGGACTGAGGCAATCTAAGATACTACTGGGGAACTATGACCAGAAGAGATCTCTTAGCTGCCTCAACCTCAGTAAAAAAGGCTCCGAATTTTAACGGGAATACTAACCGGGCATTGCCGGTTAAGAAGCCACATGAAGAAACTAGGGTTAGCAGATGAAGCAAAGTGCAGATTCTGTGAGGAAGAGGATGTAACCTCCATACACATACTCTCAGAATGCCCTGCCTTTCAGAATTCTAGGGCCAGATACCTAGGAGCACATGAAATAGAAGAGGGGGATCTACCTGATTTGAAGCCCGACGATGTCCTAAACTTCCTCAGGAAAATAGGACTCGAAGAGCTGCTAAAAATCTGAGAAAACATCAGAACTTGGCAAGTAAGGGGGGACACAATAGATCCTATAGGTCGCAGTGTACTTATCACCCCTAATTCATACATACATACCAAGACTTTGATAAATATTTGGCTATTTTTGTGGATATTTTAATATCAATTTGATTAGATATAATCAATAAGGTCGTGTTATATTTAGGAAGGTTATTTCCCGCGAAGATTAAATTAATTTGAAATAAGTAAATTAGAACAAAACTTTCAGGAATACAACTAAAATAATAATTTAAAACTGACAGTAGCATTTGACAATTTTATGTGACGTTTTGAAGTAACTATTCCAGGGGGGAGATAGTCACTGATATCAGGTCTAGTAAAATAATGGCTGATAAGTGACTCCAATTGGTCTAAATTTAAAAAATTGTGACGATTCATTTGTTAACATAAATCATAGGAAATAATTACAAATAAATAACATTCAGTATTAAATAAAGTTTTAAGCATAAATCAGACAAAAATCAGAAATTCTTTACGTTAAAATACGTCAAATATTTTAAATTCGTACTTACCATTATTAAATAAGTTATTCTAGAAACGACTAACAAAAAGTAATCGACTTATACCTTCTTTCTCTTTTCTAAGCCCGACTATATTAATCAATACTAATTTAAAATGCAAACGGCGAATCTAGCAGCCTTGGAATAATTTCCCTTATACTTATATACCTTTAGTACATCTCCCTTCATTGTCATTTGCAAAGTTTTCCATAACTTTTCAGATATTGGATAATTTAACAAATTACCAGCGTAGTTTCCAGGGAAAGAGCAAAATCCACGAAACCAACCTTATGTCAGTCACCGAGCTGTATATTCAATTTTGATTTACGACTACTCTAGGGAATTGGGAGCCCTCAGAACAATTCATAAAATTTTTTTTTGTGCAAACGAGAAACTAAGAAAAACGTTGGCATTTTCATGAATATCAGAAAAGGTTTATACCAAAACAAAGAACATGGACATTTGTTTAGGGGCGAATTACCACAATTAAAAGAATCAGTGTTTTATAAGAATAAGTTTAGAAATATTAATATATTTTAAATTAAATTAAATTTTAAATTAAATTTAAATTGTTAAGCACTTCTTGCCTTAGTTTTACAAGGTTCGCTTAATCTTCAATGTTCTGTGCTAAATGCTAGCCAATCATTCCGTTTTATACTGATTATTTTTTTCACCTGTCAAAATATCACAGTTTTGTGATTTCGTCCAATGAAAACGCTTAATCTTCAATGTTCTATGCTAAATGCTAGCCAATCATTCCGTTTTATACTGATAAAACCACTAGTCGTTTTACCAGTATTGATCAAATTATAGAACTGTCAAAAATTCAATAACAATATTGAACAACTAATTTTATTGTTTATAAGTAATAACTAGAAATTAACATTCATTTATATTATCTGAATAATCTAAAATATATTTTGGTTCAAAAATGGTTCAATGGTTCAAAAAAATAATATTAAATACTACTCGTCCAATAAAATTTTAATAGATACAATTCTATTTTGCAGGCTCAAACTTTTTTATTTTGCGCAAAACTATTCAAACAAACTAATTAAGATAAAATCATTCGTTCTACAGACTCGTTATTTTATCACATTTCAGTTTGTTTTCGTATTTTTGCCAAATAAAAAAGTTTTCGTCTAAACTAAAAATGTATGGATAGTATTTTAAGAACTCGTTGTATTACCTTTGAAAACCTTACAATACTTGAAAATATAGGGTAATAGGGTAAACCAACGTCTCCTGCTATCTTTGCTATCTTTGGCACTATCCACAAACAAAACCCAAAACTCGACCTAACATTAGTTACTAGAACTTTTTCCTGACCTCAAAAAATGTGGCTATACAATGCCGCAGAACCTTAAATGAGCTGACGACTAAAACAAGTGTCAATATTTTCTGGGTGCCTGGACACAGGGATATACAGCTATATCCGCACTTACTAGACCAGGGGCACCTATCGCTGAAAGAAGGTTAGTGCTACGTAATAAAGTGCTTCATCTAACCAACCTTGGATGGCGAGAGGAGTTCTCCTGCACCTCGTCGAGACAGGTATGGCCAGTATTTGACCTGCGACGAACCAAAGATATTTTATCCCTATCCAGGAACTCTATTGGAAACGAGATTGCGGTCATCACTGGACACTGGCCATTCGTATGGGAATCCTACAACACAATGACTTCTGTAGAAGCTATTTGGACGAGAAGGAGGAAAAGACGATGGTTCACCTACCCTGTCACTGTCCTGCCCCATCCGGAAAATTATCTTCTCCTACTTGGACAGCCTATCCGGTCTGCAGTCGGTTAGCGTAAAAGGCATCATGCCGATGTTCATCAACAGCAGCCACTGGTTCTCACGGTAGTGGTGAGGGTGGTAACCCCCCCATGTGGCATCGCTACGGTTCCTCTGGTGACGTACTTTATGTGTGTCCCAAGGTTCATATTCTCTCCTATCATTACGCCTAGGTATTTTATGGTTTTATTCCGTCTTATCGCGTTCCCTTCCAGCTCGATTTTTAGGTTTGTCCTCTCTCTTGGTCCTTTGAGTACTATTATTTCTGCTTTTTTCCATTGCTAGAGTCAGTTTATGTTGGTCCAACTAGTCTTTTATGCACATCGTTGTGATGGCTGCGGTATGATTTATGTCCTCTATGTTGTTTGCGTCTACTAGGAGCGCTAGGTCATCCGCGTATGCGACGAGGCGAGTATTCTGCCCTAGTTGGAGTCTTAAGATGTCATCATAAAGTACGTTCCACAGGGTTGGGTCTAGTACCGATCCCTGTGGAACCCCCCGCGTAGTTTCCATGATTTCTTTTCCAACCTTTATTTTTCTGTGCTCTAGGTAGTTGTCAATAATATTTATCAGGTACTGTGGGATATTCCATCTCTTTAATTTGGTCATTATCAGTTCCCATGTAGCGCTGTTGAAGGCGTTTCGTATGTCTAGAGCCAGTAATGCCACCCATTTGGATTTAATTTGCTAATCCAATTGATGCTCTAAGTATTATTTCCAAAATTTCTCCTTTGGAAACCTCCTACATCCAGCACAAAACATACTATTTTAACATCTTTTTGGCTCTAAAAAATTAATTATAATTAAAAATTAATTAAATAATTAATTGAAATTAATGGTAATGATCTTGTTGAACCCCTTTACCACTTTTAAATTACATAACTTAAACTAGCAGTAGCTTATACAGTATGGCCACAGTTCCTACTTAAGTAGTTTTTACTACTGAAATATAAGTATATGTCTGGTGGGGCACTTGGCCCGGAAAGTAATTGTTCTAGAAATAGGTTGAAATTTTTGGAAAAAATAGAAATAGAAAAATGAAAAACCATGCTAATGTAGATTATTTTAAAAATAACTAACGTAAATGATCAAAATTCAATCAAATTATAGCTTCTATTGTTATCACTACATAACGAATTTAAGGATACGACAAGAGCGCTACATGAAACTTAATATGTAGACATTTGATATTACAAACTGTCATTACCTAATTACAAGTACCCACTGCCACTACACTAATACTTAAAATTTTACTGTATGTGCCATGATTCTATAATGGTTTACTATTTGGTATCGAATAACTATAAAAATCTCGAATGCGGGCAGCTGTGTCATGTTGACATTAAAACGAATATTTGGAGAATTACATCAGCGTGAATTAGACAAGTTTGTTTAATTAGCTGTTTAAAAAAAATCATAACTTTTAACATTGGGGAAGATGCAATAATTTATGTTTGCTTCAATTTGAATAAATTTTATATATATGGAATAGATAAAAAGTTTATTCGAGTATCACTATCTATTTTCAAAATTTATTGCTGTTTCAAACTAACAATATACATTTTCCTCTACAGTTTCTATCGCTCCTGTTTGTCACTGGCTTTGATTGTAAATGATTGTGAAATTTTTATATTAAAATCAAGGAACTGTAAAGTATAAAATATGAAGGTCCATCAACATCAGTTAGTAATAACAATGCCACCAATGTTCCCAGAAAAATCTGAGTTGATTTAAGCTCTATGTCAATATGTCTATAGATTTTAAGAATGTTTAAAAAGGATATTTTTAACTAGCAAACCAGACGAAATAGAGAAAACATTTGTTTCAATGTATTTGTGCGCAGAAATGTTATTAATGGCATTGATTTTAAACGGATGAAAACAACGCATTGATCACATTAATTTGAACAATAGGGATCATGCCAACTAGTGGCAAGCATCCAATAGAGTTGGGATCATCTATTTAACGATAAAACACTAAATTTTTTAAATTAAGCAACTAAGTAAATATTTTTGTATAAAAAAAGAAAAATATTGGTAGAGGCTTCGATATACAATTAATAATTTATGGTACATATTTAATATTAAAAAAAAATTAATGTAAAAATAAAAAATAAACAGAAATTAAAAAATTCAAATTAATATTCAACTGATGCAACACAGCACTAAAACGCAGTATGCCAGCTTTGTAAGATCTTTGGGAGTATTTAAGTTTAATAAATATTTATTATGCTTTCAAAGTTTTTATCATAAATAATGTAGAATACCACACCTCGCCGTACATCGGACAGTCAAAAAGTATATGACCCAAAGTTTCGTAATTTTTTAAAATGCAAAAGGAACATATAGTGTGGAAAAGCCAAATGGACTAAATTCATTATTTCAGTTACTATACGTACATAAATGGTGTACAGCAAGGGTGAAAGGACTGCTCCTTGTGGCACCCCAGCTTCCAATTTCATGTATCTGGTGGTTGTGTTGTTGGTCTTGACTCTGGAGAGTCTTCCATTAAGGAAGGATCCTAGTACTTTTACTAGGGATCTCGGGATACCAAACTCGTCCATTTTGAAGAGTAGACCTTCATGCCACACTCTGTCGAACGCCTTGCTTACGTCCAGCAGAACAGTGCCAGTTATTTGGTTTCTGCTTAAACCTTCACTGATGTGCCCTACCAGTCGCAAGACTTGGTGCCCTGTAGAGTGTTTTGCTCTGAAGTCAAATTGTTCGTCTGGGATTAAGTTGAGGTTGTCGCAGATGAGTTGAAGTCTCTTCTTGATAACCCTCTCGGCTATCTTGGACATCGCAGGCAGTAGGCTGATTGGCCTGTAGTTTTGGGGAAAAATCGATCTTTCCCCAGGTTCCTGATCATGATGACATCCGCCTTTTTCCATCTCTCCGGAAAGTGCCTTTACCTCAGAATTCCGTTGATGATCGTAGTAAGTAATACTACGCCCTACAACGGAAGTTTCTTTGGCATTAGGTTTGACACAGAGTCGTACCCCAGCGCTTTCCTCGGAGGTAGTTTCCGGATGATGTGTCTGACCTCCGCTGGGTTCGTTGGTTCGATGACCTCGTCGAATTCTTCGTTCTTCATTTCCTCAACGGCATCGTCGACAACCTCCTCGAAATCTATGTCGTCGTCTTCGTGCTGGTTGAGTTGGCATTCCTGCTCCAGAGTCTCGAGAAGTGCTTGTCCTTTCTCCTCGTCGGTGTATACAATACCTCTTGCTCCGTGGAGCGGGGGTATTGGTTTCCTGTCCTTTTGCAGTACTTTTTGGAGGTTCCAGATTCCGCTGTCCTGTGGGTTCAGCGTTTGCAGAAGAGGAAAATGTATATTATGTATTATATATTTGGTCGTCAAAAACTGTCGGCTGCATGTTGCCAAGCATAACATATTAATGATTATATCGTACCAGAAAATTACTAACACAAAAGAATAAGAAGTTAAATTATATATATTGAGATAGATATCTAATAGTTAAAAATTTAATAAGTAGAACTTACCTTATAATTTACAATAAAAGGATATATTAATAAGTTTAATAGAATCAGCATTTACTTTTTCTTTTGTACATCTAAAGTTTCCAAGTTCATAATTTTCACAAGACATACATTTAATATAAACAAAGAATGTAATGGGCATTTTATATTGAATAGGATCCATATTTTGCTATTTTATAACAATTAAATATTTCCAATCCATAATGAGTACACTTTTACATAACAATTCATCTTTGTCCTAGTTCTCTTTTAAAATTCTAAGTTCAATCTGAAACAATAAAAAGAAATTAAAAATCAAAAGTATTAATGGTTTTCACATGTTTAAGAAATCAACATGTAATTTTAGTTAGTAAAGTATTTAAATTAATATTATAAAAAGGAAGTACTTACAAAAATATAAAAAGACAAATTATAGTCTTCGATATTGTATAAACAAGTATACCAATAGATCATGAGTACCTAAAAAAGACACAAGAACAAATAAAAACATGTAGCAGGTGTGGTGAAATACAGTAAACTAATTCCCATATCAATAGTGTTGGTCTTAATCACATAATTTTTTTTAATAGAACACTTAAAGAGTGCACAGTAAAAAAACTATTAAAAAAACTTAGTTTATAAACATTAACAAAGGACATTTTATGTAACAAAATGTATGCAGGATAAGTGAGTAAGGTGTTTATATAAATTTTAAAATGTTAATCTTTGTTAACACAGAGACTCTTATCTTATATAATGTGTAAGAGATACAAATAACAAAATCTTTTAAAAGTTTAAATTTTAGTTGTTAGGGTTTAAAAATAGTAATTTTTAGTTACGATAGGATTAGTTTAATTGATTTATAGTAATTTTAAGTACAATTTATAGTTTTATTTCAAATTTTAAAGTCTAGAAAATATGACAGCTCCAGCAAACTGCCTATTTTTTTTTATAATAAATTTACAAGGAAAAAGTCTATTTAAAATTAAAGAAATAAATTTTTGGTAAATATAAGGATGAGATCTCACTATAAGTTAACAAAGATACTATTAGTTTTGTAATTTCATTACCTTCATATTCAAGAATTTTGGTTAGAATTTTGCATTTAAACAATGGAATTTCGTTTTTTGATGTCATACTTGTCATTTTTCCTGGAAGCCTATAAAAAGGCCGGAAAATTGATGATTCACTCTCTTTTGATTTTGGTAGCAGAGCAATTAACATCGTATGTATTAATTGATTACTAACTAAAAGAAAATTTTTTGCATTAATTAAAAGCTGTTTATGTTAAATTAATACATGTAACATTAAAAATACATACAGTAAAGTAATCAACCATTATTAAATTACTTACCAAAGTAATAAATTTGTCAAATCAGAGACTGATTCCAAAAGAATTTGAAAGATTAAATTTGAGCATTCTTTCTGCAACTGGTCCTTAGCCGCCATATTGTGGTATTACTGTTCCGAAGGCAGACGAGGAGAAGCCGATCCGAATTTTTCGTGCCATTCCATTTAGACAGTAGCAATTTTTAGAGAACGAACTTTATAATAAAAAGTACGTGTCATAGTTAAGGTTTAGTATTTGTGTATTTGTTATTTTGTGACTGTAAATTAATTTTATTTGTATGTATCATCTCCATTCTTTTCATATAAGCTATTCATTTATTTATTTGTACTAAACATATGAAAACCAATTAACAGTTTTTGTAAAATTTCTTTGAAATACTTGACATTAAATTTATTGTGTGTTAATTATTAAATAATATTTTAATTTGAATCCTACCCTGATAAGAGTCAGATTTTAAATTTAAATTTCAAAACAAATAGTCTGAGCTAGTTAAAATTTTGATAAGGCGCCCAACCATAGAATTACAGAAAAACAAGTAAACTTTATATAAAATTAAATAGTATTTAATTATTAAAATCAATCAAAACATTTGACAAAACCAATAAAACAAAACAAAATTATAAATTATAATAATCAAACCAATTAAAACATATCAAATTAATAGAACTAAGTCGGGATATTGATAAATTAACTATAAACAATTTAAATAATAATAATCATTAAATTTAAATCATAATAAATTGACAATACCAACGTGGGATATTAACAAATAAACTATAATAAATCAAACATAAAAATTAAAGAAAAATTAAATCATTGTAATATATAATTATTTTTTCGTAAATTCTGTTATTCTTGTACTCCATATTGTATTGAATGTTTGTGTTGCAAAATGTATGTAGTAGATAAATACCATGTTAGGCCAGTGAATGAAAAAAAAATCAATAATTAGAACTGCCTGGTGTTTACAATAAGATTCTTAGGGCACCATTCAAAAACTTATATAATAATCTGCAGACCAGTATTTACTTCAATGAAACGGGCTATATATAACGAAAGCTCGTTTTCAATTTTTCTGGGCTACCTACATGAGTGCCTTGAATTTCGTGGTGACCTTCACCTTTAGAATGGCACAAAAGCATTTTATATTTGAAATAAGTATATTCAAAATTTTTAAGTTTATTTTAAGACATTTTATTGGCAATGATTTTAACATCCAGCTTCCTACCGTTTTATAAAGTTGAAAAGTATATACTTAATTTTTAATTGATTAGTAAAGAACATTCCCTATTCGATTGAAAAGTAACTAGGTTTTGCCCTTTTTTATCAATGTTCAACAATATAGCATGGTTACAAAAGACATAAAAATATTTACAGTTACCATAATTTCTGAAAGAATTTGAAAAAAATTACGTAACCCAACTAGCACACCATGCATGTGGTTGTAAGAATATTCTTACAGCAAAAGCTGCGTGATAGGCACCATATTATACAGTCTCTTAATAATGTTGTATTAGTGTAGCTTAGTTAATATTAAAGCAAACTAATGTCTAGCTATACAACCTCTATAAGTTAAGTTAATAAATAATTAACTAATTATAACCCCGTCAATGTTTTGAGAACAATTAAAAGGAAGTGTTATAAAGGTAGAAGTATGAGTGAATTTTGAGTAAAAAAGTGGTCAAATTCGCCAAGCCTTTTTTAGTTGTTACCGAGATAGATATTTACTAAACAAATCTTGCTTATAATTGTCGATTATCCTCTTCATAATGTCTGCATGAAGCAAAAGTTTATTTTTACTATGACAGATCCATTAGATTAATATAGGGTCAATGTATTTGATTTATTTTAGACAATATTAGAGTTTTCTGGTGGGTTATTTTACCTGCCACGATCACTTTTATAAAATTATCTGCTTTTGTAACATGGAAAACAATCTTCTCAATACTTATTTTCTGTTGACATGGTTTATGGGTATTCAGATGTATATTTTAAGGAATTTTGTTTGGCTTATAGTATTATCATTATTAAGAGATACCAACCCATAACTATATGTAATGCTGTATATATAGGCTGAACACAAAGAAATTTTGAAGTAAGATTCAATTAACACTTAGGAGCATATAGATTAAAACAACCAGATAATTTAAATTATGCAAAACACCTACTTGAACATTCAACCTCACTCTTACACACCAATGACATCCAAATACTACACACTTGTAATAAAAAACAAAATTTAGATTTCCGTGAAGAACTTGAAATAAAAAGACATCTAGCAGATCCACTTTTTAAAATTGTTAATGAACAAATAAATCTTGGAAGTTCTCCACTATTAAACTGTGTACTTTGATTGAGTTTACATTTTATACATAGATAAGACGTAATTGTAAAACACAAATATATTAAGTTATTGTAAAGATCAGCATGATATAGTTTTTACCTTAGAGGGAAGTACATCCAGGATAATCCCTTAGGGCTATTAACATCTAGGCTTTGATGTTGTTATGTCTTATTACTTCCATATTTGGTCTAGCCTTAATACTACCTAAACATCAGATACCTAGCTACAAACAAACAAAATGTAACTTAAATATGTCAATCTGACGATGCTAATCTTAGGGAAACGGCCGTCATTGTGATTAAAAACCTAATTTTTTCAAATAAACTTGGAATTTACGTTAAAATGAAGAGTTTTTTATTATTTTTAATTTTATTTAGACGACATTTTAAATAATTTGGGTACGAAGTTAAGTTTTTGAATAAATGGTTAATTTTTTAGAACCGGATGCAGGCTATTTCAATCAATATGTCAATCTCATGGCCTTCTAGAAATTGTGGAATAATTCACCAGAGATTATAACTTATTAGATCGGTATATTAATTTGATCCGAACATCTAAAATACACTAATATCACAGTTACTAATTGTTCCCTATTCTCTGATCATCTTCCTCCTTCATGTAATATAGAACAGTATGAAACAATGTGAAACCTGCAAATAAATATTCATCCTTGAAATGTCAACTCCAAAATATAGAGGGTAGATATATTTACGTAGAAGATGTAGATTAAATGTCTCATGAAGGTAGATGAAAGATTCCGAAGTTTTCCAGAAACTGGTTTCAAAGTAATGAGAAAAAAGGCGCGGTTCTCAAAAATATCAAATTAAGTTAGTTCTTTCTTCTACCAAAGAAGACACTGCAATGGCCAAGCACATATGCAGTGAGGAACGGCTGAGATGGGCTATGAACACCTTCCAGCCGTTCAAAACCCCTGGAACGGATGGAATATTTCCTGCCCTACTCCAACAGGGCCAAGAGGCAATAATTCTACACTTGATCCGAATTAGTTGGAGCAGCCTTGAACTAGAATACGTACCAGAAGCGTGGAGAAGGGCCAAAATCACCTTCATCCCAAAAGTAGGGAAACGGGACACTACGCACCCCAAATTCCTTAGACCGATCAGCCTCACATCGTTTGTTCTCAAAACGATGGAAAAAGCGGTAGACAACTACATTAGAACAGAAATCTTGGAAGAGGTGCCACTGCACCCCCGTCAGCATGCGTACCAAGCGGGAAAGTCCACGGAAACCGCTTTAATACAATTGACTGACGAAATCCAAGACGCTCTGAATAAAAAAGAGACCGTGGTATGTGCCTTTCTAGACATAGAAGGGGCCTTTGACAATACGCCACTGAAACCCCACACTTGGGACCAGAAGCATCCTGTGGGATCAGCAGTAGAGTAATCTTAGGAAAACTAAGGGAAGAAATGGAGAAGGAAAAATCCAAGTACTGGAACCAGCTGGAAGGACTGAGGCAATCTAGGATACTACTGGGGAAATATGACCAGGAGAGATCTCTTAGCTGCCTCAACCTCAATAAAAAAAGGCTCCGAATTTTAACGGGAATACTAACCGGGCGTTGCCGGTTAAAAAGCCACTTGAAGAAAGTAGGGTTAGCAGATGAAGCAAAGTGTAGATTCTGTGAGGAAGAGGATGAAACCTCAATACACATACTCTCAGAATGCCCTGCCTTGCGGAATTCTAGGGCCAGATACCTAGGAGCACATGAAATAGAAGAGGGGGATCTACTGGATTTGAAACCCGACGATGTCCTAAACTTCCTCAGGAAAATAGGACTTGAAGAGCTGTTATAAATCTGAGAAAACATCAGAACTTGGCAAGTAAGGGGGACACAATAGATCCTATAGGTCGCAGTGTAATTATCACCCCTAATTCATACATACATACATACATACATAGATACATACATACATAGTTCTTTCTTTTGATTACTTACTATTTACTATTATTAGAATTTAAAAATATTTACGCACATAAGACACTGCTAACGAAGTTATTTAATCAGTAATTGCTTTGTATAATGTATTGTACTGAAACCGGATAAGGACCTTTGGATTTTGTATAATTAGGAAAAGATAAATGTTGCATGTCATGAATTTGCACCAATCTACTAGACAAATTGTACAAACTTTCTGAATTAATTGGAATAGGTTACTTTTTGAGACGAATTCAGATTTCCTTTTATACATTTCAGAGCTATTTTAAAGATAAGAGGGAATTTTAGCAGCTCGTAACAATTTTATAGACTGAAAATTAAATTCAGTGCTGTTTATATAGCCTAGAATGCAATAAAAATTACCAACTCGGTGTGATTCCACTTTCCGGTAAAAAGTTAAAACAAAAGATTTAGGAGAATGTTGGTTAAGGGAAATTACAAATGAATTGAAATCTTAAAAACTGGAAGTAAATTTCGCTAGATTGTTGAGGTGAAAAAAAACATAATGATATTTCAGTTTTACCGTTTTTATTTTGGATGTTATAATTCAACGGTGAACTGCTTGACAAGAATTTCATTTTTTTACATGTAGAATGTAGGCAATGTAACAATGTCTCCATTTTTCTAAAAACATATCATTAATTATCCCTTACTTTGGGCTCCACATTTTGTTGTGAAATATTTAGGCAATAAATTTTCACATCACGAACATTTTCCGTAAATGCCAACAACTGAGATTAGCATGTAGTATATTTCGAGCAAACAGTAATTAATCCATTGTAATTGCAAGGGAATTGAGGGATTCAGTCGGAACGAGAAAGGGATTAAGGACCATAGACCGTTACAGGGTCAAAGTAACGCTGGCATATTAAAGCACCCATGTAACTAGTTTTTGCTCTATTTGTCAGTTATAGGAGTTTGTAAATTAAAATTTATATAATTCCCGCTTAAACGGACAATCTTTAATCAATATTCAAGCGGATTCTGCGTTTAGTAAATTCTTTGTGAACACATCAATCACTCAATATTTTTAAAAACTTTATTACAACTTTTAAAATATATTAAGATGAATAGTTAAGCTTCAGTAAAATTAAAATGTAAAACTTACCCCAATATGCAAATATAAAAGGATATCAGAATAATTTTCATTAAAATATATTTATATATTTATTTCATATAAAGTATACGGTATAATAATCTTAAATATGAAACATTTAAATAGATGGAGAATCTATTTGACAACTTTATCTTAGATAGGATCCTGTGGTATTATTCAATAACAATCAAATAAGTCCCAATTCATATAGCAAGTCCAAATTCATGTAGCAAGTTACAATTCATAAAGCTTTCTCTGGATGTTAAAGTTAGAATCTAAAACAAAAAGAATATAATTAAAACTATTAATTTAATTCATATGTTTAACAAACAATTGTGTAATTTAAGTAGTTAAATATTTAAATATTAGTTCTAAAGTGGAGGCACTTACATGGTGACAGGTAGACACTTTGTAGTCTTCGATAACAGATTTGTATTCAGACAAAACATCACAATCTGAGAAATACCTAAAAACATTAAAACTGTATAAATAAATGTTGTCGGACAAAGGTGAAATCAGTGTATAAACTATAAATGTTACAGTAATAGACAGAGTAACCTTATTTAATGATAAAAACTCAGATAGTGAATGTTTAAAATACTATTTCAACAACAGTTTATATAAATTGATATGAGACTATGTAGTTAGAAAAAGATGTATGTAAATGAATAAGTTAAGTTTGTATATTAGTTACAAGATGTTAATCTTTTATAATATCAAGAGATTTCAGTTAAATAAGTAATAGTTAATAATAGTTAATATCTAGTTCATATAATAGATTAAATTAGAAGCTTAAAATTTATTTCTTTTAAGTCAAATCAGTATTTAAAAATTATAATAGGACTATTTTAAGAGATTTATGCATAGATCTAGATTCAATTTATGTTATTAGCTCAAATTTATATAAATTCAAAGTGATTGACATACCCAAAAGGAGCACATTTCAAACATTAATTTTATAAGGAAAAACATATCAAAAAATAATTTAAATAGCTTTTTAATGAATGTAAGAATACAGATTTTCTTTATATTATCAAAAAAATAGTCAAATATGTAAAAAAATTTTATCATTTTTTCGTAAATTCAGGTTAAATTTTGCAAATCTAAACAATTGAATTCCTAATTATCTATCATAATTGTCAGAATTGGGAACCATAAAAACTCATTATTAATCAAAAATTGAGTAAATCAAATTATTTAAGAAAAATTCATTCGGCGTTCACATATCCCCATAAAAAGAAATCTAATAATGTAAGATCAGGTGATCGCGCTGGCCATTCAATCTATCCTCGCCTCCCTATCCACCGATTGGGAAATATTGTATCGAGGTACTGCCGGACATTAAGTTGGTAATGTGGTGGTGCTCCATCCTGCTGAAACCATATCGTATTCGCTGGAACTTGAGGGTTACCTGGATCAGAATATAAATTTGCCAACGTTGGAATGACATCATTTTGAAGTAGTGCCAAATAATTGTTGCCATTGAAGTTGCCCTCAATAAAAAAGGGATCATTGATATTGTTCCCTACAATCCCCGCCTAAACATTAACCTTTTGAGGGTATTGAGTGTGTTCTTCTCTCATCCAGTGAGGATTTTCCGTGGACCAGTAGCGGCAATTTTGCCGATTAGCATGACCGTTAAGTAAAAAAGTACACTCATCAGAAAACATAACGTCTTCTATTTGGATAATATTGTTATTCAACATGTCCATCATTTGCTCACAAAAAAAAGTTCTCCTATCAAAATCGTCTTCCATGAGCTCCTAAGTAGGTATCATCTTATACGGATGCAATTTATTTTCTTTTAATATGTCTGCTATCGATGTATGGCTAGCATTGAATGTAGTGGATGCCTGTCTACTCGATGTATGTGGGTTTTTCTGAAACTCAAGCAACACATCTAATTTGAGTTCATCACTGAGTGCATTGGCAGCTGCTTTTTTTATCTGCCTTACATGACCAAACTCGCGAAACTGCTTTTCTATTTTACTTATTGTTCCTTGGGATATAGGCGGTAAATTAGGAAATTTCTCATGAAATAGGCGAGTTACTTCCTGTTGTGTTCGGATGTTATCTCCGTAACCAATCATTTGTAAAACTGTTATTTTATGCATTTCCGTTAATCTAACCATTTTTCAGAATTGAATTGAACAAACTTTATACTTAAATTACAACAATGACAACTTAAATAAAACAATTTACTACTGCTTGTTAAAATAGCGTTGCCACGGAAATTCTTTAGTTTTTTAATGGTTACCATCAAAAAACCACATTGCTATGGTTTTTGTTCACTTTCTCATTATCAAGACCTAAACGGGAAATAAGTTTTAAGTATATTGTAATAAGTTTCGAGTATATTTTAGCGAATTTCGGTAATAACATGATATTAATTTTTTTTATGTTAATGTTTTCATTAAATTTAAAACCTATAACATTTTTGAATAGAGAATGAAGAGACCTTTCAAATGATATATCACAAGCCTATACTTCCCATTTAAAAAATTGGGGGTTGTACCTGTCATTCTAAGGGGGTTGAAGGTAGGGGTTGCATTTTCACGTTAAAGAATGTCAAGTTATAATTTAAATTTGACGTGTTTTGGGATTTTTTATAAATATGTACAGTAACCGAAATAATGAATTTATTCCATTTGGCTTTTACACACTGTACATATAAAAATGTCTTTGTATGTATTTTTATTAGTGTTTTGTATGTATTTATTATAGTCATTGTCAGAATTTGGTTTTAATTTTTCCGAGGTAAATTTTAGTCGCAATTGAATTTTAGAGAAATTTTGAATATGTGGTTTTTTTCTTGTAGCTGTAGATATACCCAGCTTTGGAAATGTTTGAGGCGTAGCCAAGCGAAGTTGAATATGTTTATTAGTCCCCTAGGCAAGTTATTTGTACATCTGAATTCTGCATCAATTAAGAAGGAATCCGATAGTTTGCTTGGAGTGGATATTCCGTGGATATTTTAATCCCTCTAATAATAATTATAGAACATTCGGTGTAGTCAAGTATTTGATTTGTTTCAATGCTAGTAAACATGTAGAATAATTAAACATGAGTCCTTGTCTAAAAGTTGTTAAATGTGAACGAAGAACAAATATTATTATTCTCTAGGAATTACATTTATAAAACTCTAAACGGTGAGTTTTGAGGTGGGTTTGGTTGGTAGGCATCCTCTCGAGGGTGAGTTCAATACTGTTGGGTTCTGGAGAAGGACCCATCGAACATGAGTTTCCCATCTCAGTCCGAAAAAAAACAGTAGAAGAGTTAGGAACGGAATGTCACCGGACTCGAAGAAACCTAGCAAGACTATGGGAGATGTATAAGGAAAAAAGAAAGGTATTAGAAAAGGAGTTCAAGGACCTCCTATAAGTTAGATATAATATGGACAGAGGTTAAGAAGGTGGGGAAGAGAAAAAATAGGAAAAGCCGAAAAGTGTTTTCATGCAATAACCGGGAAAATATGAGAGGTAGCCAAATATGGGTCATTATGTCTAGTAAATACCGGGACCAAGCTCTACGAGAAGTTGTTAAAGAAATAAAAGTGAAGGGGGTTTTTGTAGAGAATTCATTCGGGTTTGGTGGTAATAAAAAAAGTAGTGGATAGAGCAATTAACTGCTGAAGAGGCAAAGAAGCAATGGCTTTACTAGATATTAGGAAGGTACACTAAAATAAAAGTCATGGAACGGAATCTTAAGGTATACAAGATAACTGTAGGCATACTACAGGGTTTGGTTATGAGCCCAACACTGTATAATCTGTTTTACAACCAATGACTGTGGATGGAGATACACGAGGATTGGAGATGCAGCTGTACCTGCAGTAAGATTGAATACCGCAATGATTGATATGGTTTTATAATGTTTTTCTTAATAAAAAAAAACACTGTTTATATCAACGTCTCAATAAATCAAACACATTGGTGATTTCATTGGACAATTGTAACTTTAACGAAAAAGAGGTCATGACATCTTTACTATTTTAGTCTATATCCTCCACTTTTTTGTATACCCTGTACACCATACAAAATTGAGAGACATATTGTACAAAGTATGTTTGGTAAATTTGGTTTTTTCAATCATTGTGAATTCTATTTTTCGTTTTTTTTGTTCTATTTTCATAATTGGAAATTGGGTAGATGGCAAATAATATACCATGAAATAATTTATTATTTACACTTTATTGGTAAATTAATCGCATTTACACATTACGATATTTAATTAAGCTTTGTAAATAACATTTTAAGAAGTTAAATGCTGCTGCTTCCGCAGTATCACCTTTACGCTTGTGGCATTCTTCAAATATTTTATTTTCTTTAGTTGCATCTTTAACGACATCCTTTAAGTCTTGTCTAAATACATTTTCATCAAGATCCCCATCGTTATTCTGAATTCCAATTTTTTTATTAATACAAAATATTAATTTTCCCAGTTTTTCTTGATCGGCATTTTCACTTAAAACCTGATTTTTTAAAGCTGGTATTCCACCGATGTCCCCTCCGCATGCTTTGCTAGCTTCCTTTATTTCTTCTTCCCGGTCTGCCTACAAAAAAAACAACTTATAATGTGCCTACATTTACAGTCATTTATTACAGCTAAGACTTAATTTGGAAACTCCAAAATTAATTAAGTTCTATAACTAAAAATACACATATATGTCCAAAAGTTTGGAATATTTAGAAATAATATATCTACGCCTATGGTTTTTTAAAAACTCTTGTTGATATTTATTTTAAAGCGTTTTTAAATCAAAATAATACTAAATTTGATTCGTTTTTCTATTAATTTGGTCATATTTAATTGATTTGGGTGCTTTCACATTATTCTAATTCTTGTTTAAATTTCATTTCAGCTGTTTAAAAATGCCCAGAGACATAATATCATATTTTAAGGTTTAAGTGGACCCCCGGAAAAAATAACTACACATTCAAAAATTTTGAAAAAATTCATGAATATGTATTATATCGCGACTAGTATTTTCCGAAAATTTAATCAAAATCGCTCGAGTTGTTTTCGGGAAAAACAAGAAAAACTATGTTTTCTCACGTATAAAACTCAAAAACTAGTCGAACGATTTGAACTATTTTTTGTAATATTATGCATCTTCTTTAATAAAATATATACAAATTTTTTGAAAATTTTTGAATGTACAGTTTTGACACAAAAAAATAAAAAAATATTAATTCATGCCTAAATCATTTATTCGAATATTTTTTTTTATTTTAAAGTTTGAAACAATTGAATGGATATGTTTTTAAGTATTTTACAAAAAAAGATTGTTATTTAAAAACGTTTGTTTTACAAAATTCGAATATAACAATAATACGATTTAAAATTCGCACATTAAATTTTTACCTCTGGGAGGTGCTGACGTCTACATCGCTATGCAGAACTTTTAAAAACATTTCAGTAAAGCACACACAGATGGTGCGATTTTTAGGAACATCGTTCAACAGTGTTGCCGATTTAATATTATAACCTAGACACTCAAGAAATTGATTGATACCTCATTTTGTAGCTTCTAAAGTACAATTATTATTTTATCGATTAAGATACAGAGAGTGGGGTAGAATGTAAAGTTTAACTTCTTTAGTATTATTACTGCTCGATAACGAAGCCAACAAAAAAAGAAGGGTTTGTTTTTAATCTTTCAATGACAAGGTATGCCTCGAGCATATACGTGCAAATGAAAGAAATAAATTGGTTATTTTCTAAAACGGCGACATTGAAAAATCGTGTAACAGGTCAATTTTTAATTTTAAACAGGTTAGAAATTAAAAACAGGTTAGACATTTTTTTTTAAGTTTTCATACCTCATTTTGTCTAGCTCTAAAGTACAATTATTATTTTGTCGCTTTATAGGTACAACTATATAAGAGAAAATATAAACAATAAAATCAAGAGACAACAATAAAGTCTTACATTTGTGGTTTAATTAGCATTTAGATGCAGATTTCAGTTTGAATTTTTGGTTAAAAATGTACTTACACCAGGTACCTAATTTATTAAGCAGGGGGAGCTACAAAATTTGATGAATAGGTGGCTTTTTAACATATTAACATTTTACGAAAATAGGTAGGTAAAAATAAAACAATTTTTATTTACTTATCAGCAATAAAAAATAGTCGATAATAGTACAATAAATACAAATGTGTATATTATATTTTAAATGCGACTACAGTTGTTACATTATCTCATTTAATACTTATTTTTCTACGGCCATACGTTAACAGTATTATTAAATATCCAGAACCTGAAATTTAATGATATCCATTAAGATATTATTAAATTTAAAACTAGATAAATTATAATTATTTTAAATAATAACAAACTTTTCGCGGACACCCTGTGTAAATTCAATAAAGTAAAAATTGACATTATTTATTTAACAGAGCCTGTATTACAGACTATTCACTGAAGTTTTAGTGGTGTAGATTAAATTAAGGTTACTTAATTCCAAGTTAGGTGCAAGTTTTTCAGAAGAGATTTTTCAGGGAACAATTTATAATGTAAAGTCGTCATTAAATCTATCTATCTAATATTTGGATATTATACTGAATACCATAACTTGTAAATTATATTTACCAAAAAACCTACTATTGATATTTATTTATTTATCTATTTACTGATGATATCTCCGACGATCTATAGGCATCATCCAAAGATATTCTAATAAGTCTGGTAACTCCTTTGATGTAGTGGAAATTTGCAGCTTTTTTTGTGAGCGGTCGTAAATTATCGGTACAATACTTGATATCTTAAATTGCGGATAGGTAAATGGGCAAGATACTTAAAAGGGGAATTCACATAAAAGAAACAATAAGGTTTAAGGGGAATCTCGAATTTTATTTGTAACTTGGTGTAAGACTCGGTGTTAGACAAGGAGGTACTTACTTCCATATACCGACCATGTCCTCACGCGAACAAAAGAGATGGAGAGTGAGTTGATGTTTTATACGACGGGCAATGCTTATCGCCTAGGATATTATATTTGGTTGAGTGGGGCAAATATTCTTTCACTATTGTTATATTCGTTAGGATCGTGTATTCCTTTTTAAAAGCTATTTTAATAGTATTTCATTTTTATTGGAGCGGTAGGATTTCCGATTGAAACTATTTTACAATAATTACACAGGGCATACAAGAAATTAAAAATTACATAGATAATAGTTATTTATACAATAAATACAATAAGTAACTAATTATTGCATTACTTTTTCTACTACCGTGCGTAAAGTACAAAATTTACGTATGCTGCGCAGTGAAAGCTTTACGTTTTTTACCATTAAAAAAACAATCAATTATTTATTTATTTATTTATTAAACTATTTATAGTTTAATCTTATCAAAACTTATTAAATTCATTATAAATACATAATTAGTGAATTTATAATTAATCATTATCCTTTTTAAAATAAAAAAATCCTGGTTTTTATAAACATTTTGGTAGTAGAAAAAATATTGTATGCTATGTAAATTTACATTTGTCAAAAAGGGGTTCTTTACACCCTTGTTACATAAATATTTTGCACCTATTGCATACAATATTTTTTTCTAATTTATATAAATATTATTTTGTTAAGTTTAATTTTTAACAATTTCGGGAAGCATGCTGTCTAAATAAAATGTCTGCAACTTAGGAAGCATTTTTTGCCAAAATTGTTCATTCTGTTCCATGTTCTGAACAGACATACCCAGCGGTGTCCAAACTATAAAATAACAGTACTTGGCTTTGGTTATTGCTAGCTGGCCTTGTACTTGATAATAATAATTGCTATTAAGTTTTAAATTAATTTTGTTATTTTCATCAATTGCGTGTGAATTATAAAGCTTATCATTATTGTATTTTTTATTTTTGCATCACGTATAACTAACATAAATGCATTACTAGAATTAATAAGTAATATACTAATATTGATTTGATAAAAACAATTTCTTGTCGTCAGTAGTCGGCCCATCTTTCCCCTACAAGATTCTCTCGCTACCGATAACGAACTAGACAAATGGGTGAATACCACGTTTCACTATTAAGATTCTGTAATTTTTGAGGAAAATAATTAAACTTAATGTTAATTTTTTGAGATTAATACTTAACTGATTTTAAAAATTCAAACAGTTTTGAATTCCGAAATATAAAATCTATGCTTTGATGGGATTAATTTTTTTAATTTTACTTTTTTTCAAATAATGTTTTTTAAGTTTTCGTTTTTAAATAAAACTGATTAGAATTATAAAAAATCGAGGCCCATCCATCAAGGCATAGGTATTGTTTCTCTGAATTCAAAAATGTTCCAGTTTTTTAAATCGGTTAAAAATTAAGCCTAAAAAATGTACATAAAGTTTTAAGTACTTCCAGATATTATTCGAGAATCCCCTTAAGAATCTTTATTTACTTATGTTGAAATATTGATTTCATGTAGGTACCTACAATAGTTTATCTCTGTTAAAATATTATTTTCTTCATAGTTAATATTTTGTTTGAAAAAGTGAAAGTTTCCATTTATTTTAACATTTTGTAAACATACTGCAAACCTTGTAAATGTTTATCTTTGTAGTAAGAATAAGTGTGCTGGAACAGAGTAATAAAGGACAGGTAGAATTTTAAGCTTAAATTGTTGATTGCTAAAATACTCGAATCTAGAGTATTTGAGTTTGAAAATAAAGAAAACCTAAAAATTCTAAAAGCCATCTTCATAATTGTATGAAATTAACGTTACTAGGGCCAACTAATGTCATGGCTCAATTAGATTCGGCTTTTTGATTAAATATACAGAAACATATTGAAAATGTGTCGAAGAATCGATATATTTTTTCCAAAAAATAAATTAATTCTGTTAAATTTTGTGGAGCTTCGGGGACATAATGAGAGTTTGACTTCCGAGAATCTGGGAATATTTCGTGGGCTTATAAATTTTTCGGCTCAATCATATCAATCATAGTTGTAAAAGAGAAAAGGAAGGGCAGTGTTATGCATTATAGGCGGGCGATAAATATTTAAAAGTATCCGAATATCAAAAAAAGTATCCGGATACCGGATACTCTAAAATTTGGCTACGGATACGAATACCGGATATAAAATTTAAAAAGTATCCGGATACAGCTTTCGGATACATAAAAAGTATCCGGATACTACCCAGCTCTGCCCCCCTTACAAGGTAAACTTTTTTAAAAAATCGCAGAACACCTTACAATTCTTACCACGAGACGCCACTGATCAGATCATTAGTTAATTTCTTCGATTTCATTACATTTTCAACCTTCCTAAAACCCCCTCAATGTACACCAATGAGGGTTTTATATTTCGGAAAATAAATGTTGACAATTGTAAATATTTCTGAAAAATTTTATTTGAATCAGATATCTTTCTTTATGATTTTTTCAAATATTTATCCCCTCTAAAAAACCCCTTCCTACGTTCATATTTTTCCCAAATATAATCAGCTCTATATTTTCACTTATCCGATTTTTGGTGAAAATTTTGTGAAAATCCATTCTGCGGTTTGTTCTTGCTGGCGAAAAATTAAGCATATCAAATATTATTAATCTACAAAAATTCCACCTATGTATTAGATTGTGGTAAAAAAATTGAGTTTTGGGAATTTAATTTATATATATGTTATGTATTTATTAATTTTATGGAAATAGCAGCTATATAAAAACAATAAATCACTAAAACCACTAAGCACAAACAAGAAAGCGAAAAACGAATAACGACTATAAAATTTGGTGTAGATGTGGCAAATTCGCATAAAGAGAACAACATCTTGCCGCACAATTTTCGTTTAGCATCTAGTGACTACTTGCGAATGTTTTTTTCCAAGGTATTAAATTTTGTAGAGCCGTTTACAGATTACTGTATTCATAGAAAAGGAACAGAACTAGCGGAGTGCTCGCACCGCCATCTCGCGTTTGAGAATCAAAAAATAGTCGACTCCACTTAAACCTTAATAGGTCTAGAGTAATTGCTTTGTTACAACAGGGCTTTGGTCAAAGTGATATCGCGAATATTTTTGGTGTTACTCAGGGTGCTGTATCAAAAATAATAAAAAATCCAAGACACAAATGATGTGAAGGATTGTCCCAGAAGTGTGCAGAAGTTGATGTACAACAGCAGCAATCGGCAGATAACATTGATAGCTCGAAGAAATCGACAGGAATCTACAAGTGGCATATCCAGAGAAATTGCTAGACTTGAAGGACTGAATATCTCAAAGCAAACAATTACACAAAGATTAAATGCGGTAAATTTGTATCGCAGAAGACCTCTACCTCTATGTGTTCCCAAACTACCTATCAACAAAAAATTATAAGGTTGCAATGGACTCAAGAAATGTTACACCATGGTCCTAACTGGAATTACGTGATGTTCTCTGATGAATCAAGAATTGGCTTGGTTTCTGATTCGCGAAGAACGCTAGTTTGGAGGGCCCCAGAACGACAAGCCCGATTAGAAACAGCCCAACCACGTGTTCCATTTGAAAGTGAGAGTATTATGGTTTGGAGTGGTATTATGAGGGGTACAAGGACGCCTCTCCTGGTTTTGGAGAGAAGAATCACTGATGCTGTGTACATCGAGGAAGTTTTAAATCCTGTTGTGCGTCTATTCTGGGGGCGGTAGGTGATGGATTTGTTTTTATACATGACAATGCACCTCCACATCGAACAGCTGCAGTACAAAATTTTTTGGAAGAGGAAGGTATATCCACATTAAGATGGCTATCAAATTCCCCTGACATGAACGTCATTGAACATTCCTGGGACATTCTTAAAACACGCATTTTTGTGTGGGCTTATTTCTCCTCCTTTTCGACAATATTCAATTTTTGAAACAGAATCACAAGATATTTGTAAAGTAACAGAAACACTGAAAATGCGTCTACTCAGAGGTGCTAAATTTGTGAGTTGTCATCTAAAAATTTTAATACCTAATATCGATGAAGTCCTTAAACAAAATATAAGTGATGAGTGTAAGTATCAATTCGGATTATCATCCCTGCATGCGTGGATTCTTTTTTTTTTTTGAATGTGGCATCTTTCTTATAAAATAGTTATCAAGTAGTGGCAAGCTAGGTGTACAGAGAACAAAGAAAAAGTGGCTCAAAATAAAAAGCGAATCCAGGATTTATTTTTAAAGGATTTAGGTCTGATAGTAGATAGACCAAAGCCTAAATTTGGTAGTGCAAATGATGGCAATACAGCTAAGCGTTTTTTTGAAAATCCAGATATCCAATGGTTTTGAGGTAAATACAGATCTTTTCAAAAACTTCTGTCATGAAACTGCAAAAAAGTATGTCGAACTGTATCCCTGGTATATAACATGCCAACAACAGTTCACAAAATTCTTCAGAAATCATATCGCATTTCATGTTTCCAATTGGGCAACTTAGTGAAGAGGCACAGGAATCAAGAAATAAGGATATCAAGAGGTACAGAGAATTTAATGCTCGAAAATTTTCCAGGAAACAAAATATGGAGGACTTTTTTAATAACCTTCTTGTCTTCTCCGATGCCTTGATTTCAAATATGAAAAAGAATTCGACCAAAAAGTTAAAATAATATCCAAGTTTTAGTTTTCCTTAAAGAAGCACAGACAAAAATAAAGGTAAAAGTGACAGCAATAATGATATTATTGAGAATGATGATTAATTTAAAATAGTTTTAGTTTTGTATTTTGTTCTATTAATAGATCTTTTATAAAAAATAAACTTCGATATAATCCTAATTTAAAATTGCTCTTTTGATTATAATTCAAAATATCCTTCATTAAGAGGATTTGGACACACCAATATTGGGTCAACTTTATGACATTTATAATATGGTGTGTAGCGGGGAGGTATGCTCTATTTTTAAATTAGTTATGATATAAAAGTAGCAAGTTTTAACCACTTTTGACAATTTTGAATTGGTTTTTGGTTGTGGCTACAAGAAAGTTCTCCTGGTCCACTACTATTTACAATATCAAGTGAACTAGAGGTGAAAAAGTGGACCAACTTGGAACAGAACTTTAAAAGTGTGTGCTAATCTCATACAGTGGACGACTAATTTATGGAATATTATCATTATTTCGAGAACCGTCGAGTTTTGAGGGTAATCCCGAAACAGGTCGATTTTTGTTATAAAATACCCATGTTATAACGTACATGGAGTAAGGATGACGTCACCGGTGTGGGTGTAGTAACGTAATCGTTAATTTTTGTAAATAGAAATCGGTATAATGCGACACCTCATTTGAAGGAGAATTTAATTCTCTATAACGACATTACATTTGTAACTAAAATATTTTTTTAAGGGTCCAAAACATTTCTTTTTTATTTAAGTTCAACCAAATTACAACTAATGATTTAATTCATAACGTACCTTAAAGTAACCAAATTATGCATAATAAATATTTTAAATTAAATGTTCGAAATGCCCTCCATCGGTTTCTTGACAATATGCGAATCTACGGACACATTCATCAAGTACATTGCGGATGACTTCTGGAGTAATGAGACTCATTTCATGCCTAATTCTATCTTTTAAGTTCTGTAAATTTTGGGGTCTATTGACTTAAACTTTTGATTTTATGTAACCCCACAGGAAAAAGTCTAGAGGTGTTAGATCTGGCGACCTTGCTGGCCACTCTATAAAACCTCGTCTTCCGATCCATCTCCTGGGAAAGCAATTATTTAAAAATTTACGTACTTCACGTGCCTAATGCAGAGGGGCTCCATCTTGTTGAAACCAGATATTGTCACAAGGTAAATTTGCATTAATGGCATTTGGATACATGTTAGCAAGGACAGGTATAAGTTGATTTCTCAAAAAAGTTAAATAACGTTCTCCTGTTAGATTTTCTTCAAAGAAAAAAGGGCCAATGATTCTGTCATAGATGATCCCTGCCCATACATTCACTTTCTGAGGATATTGCGTGTGTGCCTCAGTCATCCAATGTGGGTTTTCTTGACTCCAATACCTGCAATTTTGACGATTCATGGTACCATGTAAAAAAAAATGTGGCTTCATCGGAAAAGAGGATTTGCTTGATGAAACGTGGATTGCCGATACATAAATCCTGTATAATTTCAGAAAAATTGAAGCCGGTGATCGGGATCGTCGTCGTTTAATTCCTGGTGTAGTTGAATTTTGTAGGGATGGTACTTTTCTTTTTTAAATACGTAATACCGATCGTTGAGAAACTCCAGTATATTCACCCATTTGTGTTGAACTACTGTGAGGATTGTCATGGACATTTAATAAAACATCAAGTTTCACATTGTTTTCAATTTTAGGACGCCTAGCGTTTGGAATATGTTTAACGTGCCCAGTTTCTCCAAATTTTCGGACTATTTTACTTACTGTTGATTGGCTGATGGGTCTGTCTGGATATTTTGCGTTGAATAAATTGCATACTTCGTTCTGTGTTCTTTTTTATCTCCACATCCGCTAAGAATTAATATTTCTATGCGTTGTGTTTCATTTAGGTGAGCCATAATTTAGTATTCAAAAGTAAAAATTACAATTGACAACTGATGACAATTCACAAAATCAAAAAATATTTACGACAATAAACATTACAGTAACTATGCCAATATCACTTGCTTGATTTAACATTTGACAAAAAGTTTCAGTGTTTATGAGATAACTTTTTGTGTCCATTATTATTTTTACTTATTTTTGCTTTTTTAAGTATTTATTTCAGAAAGTCATGGCAGGAACCGATGGATGACATTTGGAACATTTAATTTAAAATAATTATTATGCGTAATTTGGTTACTTTAAAGGACGTCTCAGATTGACGATGCTAATTCTATAGCGAAATGGCCGTCATTGCATTTAATTTTGCAAATAAATAGTGAAAGTTTAATTCAACCTTTTAGTTGTTTACTGTTCTTAATAAGATGGACTTTCAAGTAGTAAGGGTTAGTACAATAAATTTCGTGTGTATATAGTACCATTACTGGATTTATACTTATTCTTTTGAATTATTTTGTTTTATGTCGACATGAGTCGACTTGTACTTGAGAGGAATAGCAAACTTCTGATTATAAACAGAAAATTTAAACGACGGCTTCTGCAAGCTGTTCCTACTATTTATTGATTGTACAGTTTGGCTAAAAGAGTTAATTATCTTATCTTATTAACTAATAGAGTTTAAATAAATTTAATTTAATATTTATATTTTATATTTGTTTATTCAATGCTTAACTAGTGTAGTACCAAACATTTTCAACACCCCGGAGCTATAGATAAACAAAATCGAAAAAATTGGAATATGCATGTGAATAAACAGAACATTAAATTTAATAACATTCATTTGTGCAATGAAAACTATTTTATACTTTTGATAAATTTAATCAAAATTCATCGAGTTAGAGTATTATTATAATTTAATTTTTTAAAGTAAATTTAATTAAAACATATACATATAACAGTATTATCCGTTAAATATTTTCTTTGGCGGTAACAAGCGTTGAATAATAATAAAAAATGACAATATCTAGTTTAATTTTTCTGCAATTAAATTGGTTGCTAATGCAAAGTGATTTGTTATATTATAAAAATACATTAATATACTAACGAAAAAAAATGTATGTTTCTGAAAAACCGATTTTCAAAAAATTACACACTTCTAGGAGGAGACCAGCACCTATGCCAAAATTACAGGGGAATCACACTACTTAATAACGCCTATAAAATACTGTCAACACTTAATCTACAACAAAGACTAGCAAAAGTAACATCAAAGGTCTTGGGGCAGTATCAGTGCGGATTTATACAAGGAAAATCCACAATAGACGCAATACATACTGTCAAACAAATAATAGAAAACGCGCATGATTACGAATTGGATATAGAACTACTATTTATAGATTTCAAGTAGGCCTTTGACTCAATTAAGAGAAATAATCTCATAATAGCACTTAAGGAGTTAGGAATACACCCAAAGTTAATAAGACTAATATATATGACAATGAAAAAAACGACAATAACAATCAAAACAGGGGTAGGCGTGACTGAAGAATTTGAAATAAACAAAGGTGTCAGACCTAACCTAACCTAACCTAACCTAACCTAACCTAACTATCAGCAACATTATTTAACTTAGCACTAGAATATACACTCAGAAAAATAAACAAAGGAATATTAAGATCAAGAGGTGGTCAAATAGTAGCATATGCTGATGACATTGCTTTAATAACAAAAAACAGAAAAATAATGGTTAAAATGCTGAATGAAATAATAAAAGAAGGTTCTAAAGTAGGGTTAAAATCAAATGAAGAAAAAACAAAAATAATGAGGATCGATAAGCAGCTGGAAGGAGGCACGATTAGAGCTAATAGAGCAATATATGCCAATAAAAAAATACTACCAAGCAAATTAATATGCAAAAACACAAAAATCAAAATATATAAAAACCTTATAAGGCCAGCCAATATTAATGTATGCTGCAGAAACAATGACCATGACCAAAAAACAAGAGGAAGATTTAAAAATAATTTAAAGAAAAGCAATCAGATTAATATTCGCGATTTCGACTACCGTTGAGGGCGCTAAAAAACGTAAACAAATATGGAGGATTGTGAGTAATCTTTTTGTTTGAGGTGTCGAACTTAGTGGTTGAGTTGTGTGTTTTAATTGTTTGGTGGTAATTTTACAAATACAAATAAAAGAATCAAACATCAACCTCCACATAACAATCCAAAATAAAATTAAAAATAATTTTCGATTACTCACAAAGTAGGTTTATTATTTATCCTCCAGAGGGCGTCTAGACTTTCGAAAAGGCGAATTGGGACCAGTCAAGATAAATGAAAATGAATTTAGAAGGAGAACGAATCAGGAAATACAAGAGTAAAGGAAAATGTGGTTCAGAAAATAAAGCAACAGAGTGTAAGGTGGCTAGGACACGTTTTTAGAGCAGGAACTTCAGCAACGATAAATATAATATTAGAATGGGAACCAGGAAATAAAAAAAGGCGAGGCAGACCCAGAACAAAATGGTTGCAAGAAGTAAAGGAAGACCTAAAGGCAGCCGGAATTAACAAGTGGAAGGAAAAGGCAGCTGACAGAAAAATATGGAGAGAAATAGCAGATAGAATATAAACAAAGAATCGGGGATTGATCCACCCCGAAAAATGGATCTAGAGAGTACCACTTGGTACGGCATAACCCCTCCAGGGGTGTTTTTTGGCCACTATATATATAGGAGGAGTTAACTTATAATAATAATTAGTTAATTTTAATTTTATTACATTTATTTTTATTGTTCCTTTTTAGCTTCTTGATTAATTTAACAAAAATAAAAAATAAACTATTTTCTTGATTACCTAGGAACCCAGTTCATGTTTGAAAAGATTTTTGAATAGACGATGGAAGACCAAATCCAAAATTATAAAAAAAAATTACAGGTTGTTATTAAGAAATTTAAAGTTAGGGGTTGTAACTAAGGGATGAAGATATAGGGGATAATTTTTTCTACGCCATATTAAAGGGTATTGGAGATGAAATAGATCAGTTTGTGTCCCATTCGAGAATTTTTATTCGTTTAAGAGATATAGCCTGGATAAATTAGTCTGGGACACCCGGTATAATATAACGAATACCATGATTCTTTTTAGGTAAACTAAACTAGTAAGTTTGAAAAAGTTTAATAAAAAAGAATTCTTATAAAAAATATTGTTTGCAACTTTCAAGTAATGGTCATTAATACACTCGCATGTTATATACAAAAGGTACCAAGTACTAGGCCTGACACACAGGTTATAATAGGACGAATAAGCGTAATGTACGCGTGCAGCTTTTTTGGAATGGCCAAAATGTTTTAAAAACTTTTCCATTTTTCCAAGTTGACAGAAATATTAAATTTAAAAATGAATTTTTAAAAATTATTGTAGTTAACTTACCAAAGTCACTGCAATTAGCAGAGAAATTATAAAAACAAGCTTCATTATGAACATATTACTATTTAGTACCGATTTTCTACAATTTCGTACTTTTATATCATTTTAAATGCAAACTTATCAATTGTTTTCATTTACCACAAAATTAGTTAATCAAAACTGTGGTAGAAGCAAAATTTATTTTTAAAAATACTTACCTAATGATAAAAATAAATTGCTTAATGAGAACAAGACTCAAATATTAATAAACTACAATTTCATTGATAGTGTATTGTGGTAATTATCACTGTTATTTTTAACTTAATTCGGAATATTTAGAAATAATATATGGTATTTTAAAAACTCTTGTTGATATTTATTTTAAAGCGTTTTTAAATCAAAGTCATACTAAATTTGATTCGTTTTTGTATTAATTTGGTCATATTTAATTGATTTGGGTGCTTTCACATTATTCCAATTCTTGTTTAAATTTCATTTGAGCTGTTTAAAAATGCCCAGAGACATGACATCATATTTTAATAGATCTAGAGTAATTGCTTTGTTACAACAGAACTTTAGTCAAAGTGACATCGCGAATATTGTTGGTGTTACTCAGGGTACTATATCAAAAATTAAAAAAAATGTGAAGGATCGTCCCAGAAGTGGCAGAAGTCGATGTACCAAAGCAGCACAAGACCGGCAGATAACATTGATAGCTCGAAGAAATCGACAGGAATCTACAAGTGGCATATGCAGAGAAATTGCTAGACTTGAAGGATTCAATATCTCAAGGCAAACAATTACACAAAGATTAAATGCGGTAAATTTGTATCGCAGAAGACCTCTACGTGTTCCCAAACTAACCTATCAACAAAAAATTGTAAGGTTGCAATGGGCTCAAGAAATGTTACACCATGGTCCTAACTGGAATTACGTGATGTTCTCTGATGAATCAAGAATTGGCTTGGATTCTGATTCGCGAAGAACGCTAGTTTGGAGGGCCCCATTCATTCTTTTAGTTGTTGTTGCTGTAAGCAGCAAGCTTGTGAAAAAGCAAAAAAATTTCAGCAAAATGAAAGAGTTGTCGGCAAGAAAACAGAATTTGTTACCACTTGATTTTTTTCTGTGGGGTCACTTGAAAATCCGCTTTTATTTTAGCAGACCAACGTTGCTATTTAAAAAAATGCAAGATGACGGCTATAATGAAAACGATGACGTAGTACAATGTTGAATTATATTGAAAAAATGCAGAATATAATGTCAATTAGTATTTCAAAATTTTATAATTTTAAGTTTATTCCTTTCTAAGATAAAACCTTATTACCAGACTTATTCGCAACCTTGTATAATGAATGTATCATAAGAAATATCCACAGGTTTACTAAACATTTAATAAATTTCTTTGTTGCTATCAAGTGCCTATAAAGGTCACCTTGTATTGATAAAAATGTTAAATTTAATTTTTTAGTTAACTTTAAATATGCAATATTATACCAAAATACTAAACATGCGGACATGAATTATTATTTAAAAAAAATATGAAAGTTGCTGTTTTGCAGTTTGGAGTATACGGTAGTTCATTTTATTAGATAACGTTATGAACTAATGCAGATATTTATTAATTTATTGAATATAAACAAGATAGAAACTTATGAGAATTCTGTTGTCAACTGTTATACAATGTAACTAAGTTTAAGCAAGGCAAAATGTTCTTAATAAAATAAATATAGGTCCATATCTAATTTTTAAACGATATCAAAATATTGCTAGCAGTTAATAATACTGGGTGAGATATACTAAGTGATATAAAAATTTGAACACCCAGTTTAAATGATTTTATTAATAAAATTTGGCGAAATTATTTATTTTACTGAAATAAACAATTGATACAATTTTTAGCCTTATAAGTTGATGAAGATTCCGGTTTTTATACTGTTTTTTTTTGAAATCCACTAACAAATTTTGGTTCTTGATATTCTTTACAACCGGAGAATTCAGAATTTCTGGTAGGGTGCTCGAAAGTTCCAATTGTCTTCTTTGGTGTGAATGTTGCTGGCAATTAGTGATAATGTGTTTGACAGTAAGAATGGTGTTGCAATGATGGCATAACGGAGGACGTTCTGAAGCCATTAGATGGCTATGTGTAATATTGGTATGTCCAATCCGTAATCTTCTGATCATTATCTTATCCCTTCTTGGTAATGCAGGGAGGTAGACGGATTGTCGATTCTCACGCAATTTCGAAGGGGTTCTGTTCCAGTGCTCTTGCCATATTGAGTAGATGCTGTTTTTAAAGAAACTTTTTAAGTATTGGTATAGTTGAACTTTTTCTATCGGGAGATTGGATACTGCTGCATCTTTTGCTGTGCGGTCTGCCAAATCGTTGCCTACAATACCGACATGAAAAGGGACCCAAATTATTGCTACTATTACTCCTTTATGATAAAGTTGTTGGTATCTTTCATGTATTGCTTGCACGAGAGGTTGAGAACTGTAGATATCTTGGATAGATTTAATCGAAGAAAGAGAATCAGTGCATATAGCGAAATTTCCTGTAGTTTGCATTATAGAGTGGAAGGCTTGTAATAAAGCAAATAGTTCCCCAGTGTGCACACTTGAATTTAGTGAAAGTAAATTTGTAGAGACAGTTTGAACAAAATATTGCAGACTGTAATAAATACAAATTGTCGTTACTGAAATTTTGAAAGTGATAGAAGTAGCTCGTTTGGAATTGAACAATTTATTTTTAAATCGTAAAAAATATTGAAATACTAGTTTAAATACTTAAATCAAACGTGTAAGAAGTTTATTTTAAGAATTAAATAGGAAGGTACTTACTTAATTTAACATTTCTTGTGCCAAATTTAATTACTCATTTCGTAAAGATTTTTTTAGCATGTATTTCTCTCTGATTAAGTAAAGAAGTACATAGTTCAAGTGGTTTAGTCTTATATAGATCGGGAGATAGTGACACAAAATATTGAGTCATTTGTACCAGTATGGCGAATTGTTCTACTAAAATTCTATTATTCTCCAAAAGTGCATAAAAAAGAGGCGCTAGTGTCATGCCATACTTCTCTGGTGTGACTGCCCGCCATACCGACGCAAATGCATTAATTAAAAAAAAAACTACCATTTAATCCAGGCAAGTTTTTGCACAGTTAGTAATTTACAAACATCACCATGTCTTATATTTTTGTTCCAAATTGTAACTATATAATGACGTTGGGCGTTAATTTGTGATATGATTTACATGTTGAGAGTGATTTTATAAAAATATTTAGTTAACTTTTAAAAAAAATAACAAATAATTTACAATAAAACAACCATTAATCTTAATTTCGTCTTTAAATAGTTGTAAAAGATATTTCAATAATAAACAAAATTTAAAAATGTTTATCAGAGCAAAAATTATGATAGTTAAATACCTCGGCTAGGGGTGAGTAAGTTCATTAGCTCTGACTATAGTACAATATTTGTTTCTTTAAGAAATTATAAGGGCGCCACTGAAATCTTTTTATTTTTTATGATACTAGTGAAGAAAGTTGTTTTAAGCTGAGTTATTTAAATAAGTATCATAAGATGACAGAAAGATGTCAGAAAAAACTGTCTATGAAGATAAAAAAAATGATATAAAAATGTACCAACAGATTAAAGATAAATAGATTTCCTTGGTGCTAAAATGAATGAAGTTGAGAATACGTTACAAAAAAAATCAGCAAATAGTTCTTTACAACTACTTATTCTAATACAGTTGACGATACGACAATGATTTTGATATTACGTTTAAGAAATAAAGAAAAACGAGACAGCAGTATAATATTATAAATGCATTTATTTACGTTGGTCGACTTATCTTTTTTATATCTGCGATCCATTGGTTAATCCAGGAGAGGGCTGGTCCAGTGAAGGGTTGGTCTGGTGAACAGTCCACCAATGTAATTCGGTAGTAACTCAGTAATGTCTTTGAAATTGGGATTGTCTGTGAAATTGAAATTTGTAATGTCTTTGGTATTTTATATTCCAATGCTGTGAAAAATTGTCAGCATTAGCCACGTGTTCGTTTATTTTTTTCCGTACAAAAAGTACAAAATAGCGTATTCCGAAATCTACATTTACCATTAGGATATATTACATAACATACAGTAATAACAAAAGATACATTAATATAACAATTAGAATTCCAAAAATGTACTCAACTCGCCATTTTGTATTTTTTTATAAAAAAATTAACAATTGTTACATTTAAATTGCCCTCAAAATATACTTGAAATAATTATAAATATGAAAATTCTCATCTGATTAAATAGTAGGTACTGTCAAGATTTATAGAAACTATATTTAAAATCTTTTACTAATAATATAAATCAAAAAACATACCTGTGTGTAACACCAATGACAATAAGAGAATGAATCGTGTTTGAAGGTATTGGACTATGCCACATTAAAGATCGTGTATAAAGTTGGAATTACTGACAGGAATCGTTTGTAATAATTAACATGTTAAGAACTCTATACAATAGATGTTGTTAGCGTTAGCCATATAATTGATTTAAAAATACTACGTTTTTAGTTAACATATCATGTTACAAAATGTTCACTATACCGCCGAAAATCAGCAAATTTTTCTTTGCCAAACGATTTGTACCAGTATATGTTTGGATAGTCTTTGATAAAATTTTGATAAATCCTATTTGTATTATTTACATTTTAAAATTTCTTTTAAGTAAAAATGAGTAATTTAACCCCAGAACAAGCAGCTCAAACCGTGGCTTTAGTTGAAGATGGACGATCTCAGCAATATGTTGCTGAAGTCATGGGAATCAACCAATCCAGCATTTCTAGAGTCTTAAGAAGGTCTAGAGAAACTGGAAGTTATAGTAGAAGACCAGTTACAGGACGTCCCGGTGTACTAATCCTGCAGATGACCGTTATTTAAGAATTCAGCCTTTGCGAACTCGTCATGTTACAGCCAGGTTACTGCAAAATGTTTTCTCTGAAGTCCGTAGGTTTGTCGATTTTGCTATCTTACAAGCTCAGGTCAGATCACCCTGTAGGTTTAAATTTTTGTAGCCTACCACCCAATAATACAACGTTGCAATATAGTCTAACAAAGTGTGTAAAAATATTTTGTTTACAATGTTTCTTATTTTGTATTTATATTACCAAAATTTTACAGACTAAACATTTAATATTTAGAAAAAGAGTCATAGGATCTAATTCTACCTATAAGAACTTTTAACGAGGACATCGCAATCTACACTATATCCAATATTCAGAAACTTTGACGGTGATTTTTTTTAATGATATTTGATGTTTTTTTTCTACTGCAAAAATACGTATTTTAACAAAAACAGGTCTGTGAAAGCACGAATCACCCTGTAAACAACATTTTTTTATTTTCTCTATTAGGTATGTATTTTGTCTTAATATATATGGCAGTAACAATAAAAAAATATTTAAGAGCAACTTTTTGGGGACCGTTTTAAAAAAGTCGGGATTTTGAACTTCAACGCCCTGTATCTCAAAATCTAGCCATGGAGACTTTTGATCAGGACATATCAGTACATATCAAAAATTCAGACAATTTGACGGTGCTCCCGTTTCCATAAGAAAAGTGCGGAGTCCTTTGTGACTTTTGTATGATGAGAATAGAAACAACAATATTGTATCATTTAATCCTTTATTAAAGCTATAAACACGTTGAATTTTTACTATTATATTTTTAATTTTAATTAGTTTTAGCAGCAACTTTAGTCACGTAGCATTTTAAGTAATTAAAAGCTGCTTCCTCTGGAGTAGTACCTTTGCGTTTTCCACATTCTTCAACTAGAGCATCTACTTTAGTTTTATCGTGAATAAAATGCTCTATGTCTCTTCTCAAAATACTTGAATCAATATCACCGTTTTCCTTCTGAAGACCAGTTTTTTTGTTAACACAAAACATGATTTTACCTAACGCAGGTATATCTGCATTTTCTACTAAAACTTGCTTTCTTAAATCGTTTGGTCCATCGATTTCTCCTCCGCATGCAACAACAGCTTCCCTTACTTCATCACGGCGACTTGCCTAAAATTATAAAAATTTATTGTCAACAAGAGGAATGCCAGTATATAGATATTATTATCTTTAGTAAAAAATTACAAAACCTTTGGAAAAAAGCAATGGTCTAACTTCGTTTTTACATTCAACAATCTCTACACTTTAATTCATACAATTCTACCCAATCACGTCCCCCACATTGACAAGTAAAACATATTATCTAGATTATACAGGGTGTTTCTTAAGTAATCTAAAATATTATATGTGGCGCTTCGTTACTCAATTTTAAGACGAAAAGTTCATATAAACATGTGTGATAGGTGTTGTCGTTTATGAGATACAGGGTGTTGAATTTATTTTAATAAATCAGTTCTGATTGTACGTGAAATTAATTTTTCCCGGTGACGCTACTGGTTTTTAGAAGTAATACGCAAAAACATGCTTATTCTAAGTGGCCTTTTAAATAATGTTGACAAGTGTCAAATTTGAAAACCAACGCAAAAATCGTACATTTTTATTTGATTGACTCTGTGTTTAGTTAATAACTATATGCCAGTGTTTACTAATGTTGAAATGGCTAATATGCATTTTTTGTACGGATTAGCGAATGGTAATGCCTTAGAAGCTAGACGTACGTATGCCCAGCGTTATCCAAATAATCGTTTACCATGTTCAGATACGTTTACTAAGTTACATATTCGTTTACAAGAAACTGGAACTTTTGCTAAATCGAAGAATATTATTGGACGACCCAGAACTGTGAGAAATCCCCAATTGGAAAACCAGATTCTTCAAATTATTGACCAACATCCAGAAACGAGTACAAGAAAAGTTGCAGATGAAGTAAATGTTAGTAACAAAACTGTTTGGAATATTCTAAAAGATAATTTATTGTATCCATATCACGTTCAACGTGTTCAACATTTGTTACCTACTGACTATCCATTACGCATACAGTATTGTCAATGGATTTTACGTGAAATCGCGAACAATCCGAATTTTGTGGCCAATATTCTATTTACGGATGAAGCCAACTTTTTCTAGACATGGGATTATGAATTTTCATAATGACCACATATGGGCAGATGTAAATCCACATACCATAAGTGTAAAACGATTTCAACAAACATTTTCGGTCAATGTTTGGCTTGGCATCATCGATGATTATTTAATTGGACCATTTTTCCTTCCTGTACGGTTAACCGGTGAGACATACCAACATTTTCTAGAAAATGAACTTCCACTTCTTTTGGAAGATGTACCTATTATTATTAGAAGGCGCATGTGGTTCATGCATGACGGAGCTCCTCCACATTTTTCAGTGATTGTACGCGAGTTTTTAAATAATGTTTTTCCAGGCCATTGGATCGGACGAGGATCTCCACACCCGTGGCCCCCTAGATCACCTGGACACAATCCTCTGGATTTTTGTGTGTGGGGATATTTGAAATCGCTTGTTTACACAACACTGATATTAAACGTACAAGATCTTCAAAATCGTATCATAGACGGCTGTAATGTTATTCGTAACAATCCTGGTATCTTCGAACGTATTCGACAATCCATTAGACATCGAGCGGATTCTTGCATTTTAGCTGGAGGTGGACATTTTGAACATTTGCTCTGAAATGTATTATTTTTTCTTTATGTTTAACACATGTTGCTTGTAATAAAATAATAAAAAAATATAAATCAGTAGCGTCACCAAGAAAAATTAATTTCACGTACAACACCCTGTATCTCATAAACGACAACACCTATCACACATGTTTATATGAACTTTTCGTCTTAAAATTGAGTAACGAAGCGCCCCATATAATATTTTAGATTACTTAAGAAACACCCTGTATTCGGTAAGAATTAAAAAATATCCTGCCCATATCCTATATCCTATATTGAATTGGTTAGGTTAGGTTAGATTAGGTTAGGTTAGGTTAAGTTATAGACTTCAACTATGTTCATGTGAAAACCAATCCATTGCTGATTGAAATCAAATTTTCTTTGTTTGCCAAACTGAACTCTTGAATCAACTAATTAGTAATAAAATGTCTCTACCCAATAATATAACTTTATTAAACATCATCACATAAAACAAATAATTCGGTAAAATGCATTTTTAAAATTCATTGAACTAGATATTTAATTAAGATGCATGAACCGCATTCATAATATCGGTGGAAAATGGAAATTTTTTTCCTATATACTTAATATCATAAGAAAGAAAATTTTGCAGGGAAAAATTTTTCTTTCGAATGGTATTTGACAAGACTATTTCACGAGAAAATATGACAATATCAACAAAACAATATTTCTTTTCAAAGTTATGAAGACGCTTCAATTACTTTTGTGAGAAATGACAACTATAGAAATACCAGACACCTTAGTAACCGATCTGTCATAATTTTGTTGCTGAGATATTAAGTATTGTCGTATATAATATCATAAGAGAAAATTTTGTCGGCAAAATTTTCGATTGGTATAAAAGTTTGTTACTTGGCAATTTGGCAAATTGTCAAAAAGCAACAAAATTAAATAAAACCAGAAGAAAATTTGGCCGGGAAAAAATTTTCTCTCGAATGATATTTGACAAGACTATTTCTCGAGAAAAACAATATAACATCAACGAAACATAATCTTTGTTTATTTGTTAACAATACTAAATGTACAATTATTATAAGTTATACTAGTTTGCCCGTTTTTTTCACTAAAGATTGATTTTGTGTATTATTGACATGTAACATTTGGGAACTCGAAGGTCCAGCTTCATTTGTTGTCTTGAGATTCTCGATCAACTTCTCGCGATCACTGGAATCCAGCTGCAGATAAGGTTTTAACAAACTTGCATTTGAGTGACCCGTTAATTTAATTAACTCCTATTCAGCAACACCTTGCTTAAACAAGGCTGTCACAACTGAAGATCGATGAGATGGTTTGTTATTTTATGTTTTTTTGTGTCTATTCCAATTTTTTCAGCTGACATTTTTGTGTTTATTCCAAATGGACAGTTTTTGAACCAAGATCCATTCTTCCAATTGGGATTAACGGTAAGAAACAGTCTGTCTGATAAAATCTTTGGTCCTCTTTTTTCCATTAATTTCAAGAATAGTCTAACTAGACATAAATTGGTAAAAGTGCAGTTTATAGTGAATCCGCGTATTACTAAAATTTTTAGTTTGTATGGAAGTATATGTCTCAGGAAGTTTAAAAATAAAAAAATAACTTGGCGGTCACTTATTTTAATGAAATTAATCACTTTTAAAATTTTCATTTGTATGATATACAAAACAATAATAACAACGAACAACCATCTTGGCATGACGTAGGCGTTTGTTATTGGCCGACGTAGGTGGTGTAGATGTTTTCTATTGGCTGATAGGTGAGTTGACGTTTTTTGAACATTTCCAATTTTTGGTAGAGTATAAAGTGGTTTTATATTGTTTTGTTGGTTTTCTTCTGAAAATGGATTTCATTAATTTGGACATCGAGGACATCATGTAGATGGTTCCTGGGTTTTCGGAGGATATGAACGAGGTACAGGAAGAGTTTTTATGGTGGTAGTGGCAGATAGAACCCAAGAAACACTTATGGACTGTTTTGAAAATTTTATTGAGGATGGCACTTTGATATATTCTTATTGTTGGAAAGGATATTCTAATCTAAAAGATAATAAGAAATATCAACATTTGCAAGTGAACCATTCCTTGCATTTTAAGGATCCTGAGACAGAAGTTTGCACAAATTCCATAGAGAGTTCATGGTACGCTATTTTCTAATTATAAGTAGAACAAGCGATATTAAGCTGAGAAGCATGAATGCATATTCTTTGATCTGTGTCAGTTGGTCGGGAAGAGGATTTTTCTAAAATTGTTTTTGTTTCAGGCGACATGCTAAGGCGGCAGGACCTTATTCCCACAGAAAACAAGAGTTTCTTGGGGGTTATCTAGCTCGCTATATGTTTTTAAAAAAATGTAAAGAGATAAAGCAAGATCCATTGGTGATTTTTTTGATGCTCGCTCGTGATTTATATGATCCTGCAGAATTGGAGCTTTCTTCTAATATTGAAGAAAATGATGGTGATTTTTTTATAGATAGGGTGGTTTTTTGTTAATTAATTATATTCATATTTTTTGTAGAAGAAACATATAATTTTTAATTAGTGGTTTTATTACGCAAATATAGAAAAATATTTTTTTGGGGTGGGGGGTAAATTTCATGAGACCGTCGGGATTTTTTTTCATTTTTGTGTTTGGAAGGCTTGTTTACTTAAGAAAAAAATAATTTTTGTTTTTTATGACGATTCACTATAAACTGCATTTTTTCCCATAAATTATCGTTTAATGAATTTCTTACCAACCATTTCCTGCCTGCCAAACTTTTTGACCCGCCTTGAGTTGTTTTCGAAAAAATACTGTTGTATTCAATTCGACCCGTAAATTCTCCCATAATATCAATTTCCTTCTGGAAAAAGTTAATCTTGCAGTTTATGGCCTCATTGCCTCTCCAAGCGAGTTCAAATGAGCAAAGGTGAAAAAAATTTTTTTGTGTGCTCCATCGAGGGTTTCGTCGTCGTAGCTTTTGATCATTTTTAATAGTACTTTCGTGGATAATGCTTTTGAACTGAATTTTCTTTTTATTTGACAACTTTGAAGCTGCCTTCGCTTGGTATCTCTGGCCAATTTTGGTTTAAATTATTTTACAAATACTAAAATACAAATACGAAAAAGTAAAAAATGTCAGTATGGAGACAATTTCAAGAGTTTTGTGCTGAAAGAAATCACTTATTAGAACGAGGAACTTCGGTGGAAAAAATTGCCTTCACTCTAATGGATTGGGCAAGCAACATGCGCAAGAAGAATGGATCCTTCTATAAAGAAAGTGTAGTAAAAACAATGTGGACCGTAACAGCAAAACTTGTTCAGGAAAAATATTGCGAAGATTTCGGTATTGTAATAGATCCATTTAATGATGTAAGATTTAAATCTGCAAGGAGTGCCCGAGATGCTACGCGCAAAATATTACAAATGAACCCGGAAAAGAGAAAAGAAAGCTCATCGGCTTTTATTCACAAAGAATTGATGCAAATTTTGAAGCTTTACGATGAAAACGAGCCGGAAGGTCTGCAGAAAAAATTTTTTCATCTCATATCTTATGAGCTAGCATTTCGAGGAGGTGAGGCAGTCAACTGTTTGACGGATTTTTTTCAAGAAGAAAAGTTTCATGATGTAACAAGCACAAATAGAATAGATTATAATCCAGTATTTTCAAAAACCTGCCAACGAGGAGGCCGTAGATTAGCGGACAGTAAATGGTTAATCCGAAACATTAGTAATGAAGACATCTGCCCCGTTAGGTAGGTCAAATTAAGGGTTTTTTATTTAATTTTACTTTTCAATGCTTTATTTCAAGATTATACAGAAAACTTTTGTCAAAACGAGGATCTAACGTGAAAACGAACCGTCTGTTTCTTACACCGAATCGAGAATGGCAAAATAGTGGTATATGGTTCAAGAACATCCCAGCTGGTAGAAACGAGATCGCAAAATGGACAAAGCTGCCTGTCCAAGAAGCATGTCTCGATAGCGAAAAGTTTAAATTCACAAACCATTCACATCGAGCAACTGCCGTAAGCCATCTAGCCAAGGTTGGGGTAAACGAAAACCAGCTAACGAAAATAACGGGACATGGAAATGTCAATTCAATAAAACCTTATTTACAACTTGATAAAGAGTTTCATGAGGAAATAATAAAGAAAATGAGAAACAATGAGAACAGCGAGGTTGGTAATTTTTCAGTTTCAACTTCTTTTTCCAGTAACGTTGTTTCTGACCGACAACAAACTTCGACTGGTTCAATCAAAAATTTTAATAATTGCGTTTTTAATTGTAAGAATTTCAATAACTAGGCTTAACAGTGTTCATGTTATTTCAATAAATAATAAAAGTTTAATATAATTACGTCTGCATTTATTTTGAAGGACCTGATAATTCGCACTAGTGCAAATTATCGATAATTTGCACTAGTGCAAAATTATCGCCTAATTGTATGCTCATTGGCTGAAACAACAATCAAAAAATAGTCGGAACATTGTTGAAATGTCAAATTTGACAGATGAAAAAAATTTTCACTTATAATATAACAAGATCGCCAGTCGAGAAGCGACGGGGGTTACTTTTTTTTAAATATTTCGGGAATAATTTATTCTTGCGTGGGATTCGATAAAAAAATTTACACCATAATGTGGAAAAAATTACTATTGCAATCTGACATCTGTCACAGAGCTAAATAATTATTTCCTCTATGGTTTCAGCTGTCAAAAAATTTCCACTTAAATATCAATGCGCCACGAGAAAATTTATGGAAATTTTTTTAGAAAATTAAGGCATCTTGTTGGTTAAAAAGTACAGGTGTAAAATTTTCACTTAAATATCGTGGAGCCAGGAAAAAAATTCCTGTAATATATTTTAGTTGCATTGGTAACGAGTCAAAATTTTATTGGTTAAAAAGCAGAGGTGTGAAAATTTATTTAACAATATGTTTTAAATCTAATTGTCTAGGAATATAAGTAATGTTTAAAATAGTACATCTCCGGGAACTGATAAAATTAAAACAAAAATGGGAGAATTACAGCATGGGAGGAACAAATCCCAAAAGATTAAAAGTATTAATATCAGTATTATCAGTAATCATAATTTTTTCAACAACTAGATTGTCCTTGCAAAGCTGATTCCAAAAATGTGTGTAGGGCTAATAACATCTAGGCTTTAATATTGTTTTGTCTTATTATTTCCATACTTGGTCTAGTCTTAATACTACCTAAACAATATCAGGTACCTAGCTACAAACAAATAAAATGTAACTTAAATGTCAATCTGACGATGCTTCTTAGCGAAACGGCCGTCATTGTGATTAAAAACCTAATTTTTTCAAATAAACTTGGAAGTTATGTTAAAACGAAGAGTTTTTTACTATACTAAAATGAAATATTTAAAATGAGGTTTTTGTTGAAGTACAAATTTATTAAAAATGTCAATTGAGGGTTTGATGGTAGTGGTGGGTAGTCCCCAAACATTTTTCGCTATCAGCTTTCGTTCGTGAGATATAGCCCATTGTTTTAAAATTAACACAATGTATTAGATATAATTATGTATTATTTTTTTGTTGTAGAATTTTATCAAAAAACTGTTATTGTTGATTCAAGCTTCTGAACTTAAAAATATTTTCAATTTTTTAATGTTTTTCATTTGACGTTAAAAACTGTCAGAAAGATTAAATACAATTCAAGTAAAGAAATTTATCATTTACAATTTCTTTTACAAAATACCTCAAAGCGAAAGTGTAAGAGCATTAAAATATTAATGATGATTGCCATGAAATGCAACCATATCTTAAAACTTATTAAATAAGCTACAGAGGGTTAAGTAAGATATGCAGCAAAGCAAGGTATATCAAAAATTAATAAAAGAATTAGACCAGGCATAATTTTGACGGCAGTAGAATATTCGCACTGTGCCGGGCGAGAGTTATTTAAGCAATTTGGTATTGGAAACGTTTTTAAAGGTAAAATACCATCCTTATAAAGCACGCCTTATCCATGATAAGTATATAATCAAACAAAAAGACAATTTTATTGATAACGTTTTATTTTCGGAAGAGACAAAGTTTCATTTGAACGGTCATGTTAACCAACAACAGACCAGCTGTTGTTCTGATAAAAATCTATACTGGACATTGATTTTGATTTTTCTTCATTTAATATTAATAAGTAAAATAAATTGTATAATTTATACAAACAAGTTAAACTAGGTTTTATGCTAATTCCCCATGATAAAAATAGAAAACAATGTAAAAATAGGCATTTATTCAACTTACCAAAGTTACAGCAAGAAAGATAGAAAGTACTATAACAGTCTTCATGTTAGCTTTGTTGTTATTTAATATCACACACATTTGCACCATCGAACGTTTATATTACATTTTAATAACCTTGACATAATGTCCTATAATTTTTTTCATCTTCATAGATATAACCTAACCTTTGCCAACAAAATTTTAATTTTTATACTGATTATAGTATCTACATTATAATGTTTGAACGCATAAATAATGGAAGATTTTGTATATATATTATAAGTCGATTTTTTTTAATGTAGATGACCTACAAATAAGCTCAGTAATACAATATAAATATATAAACAAGTGATCTAAGATGGTGGGGATATTTACAAAAAATGACAGATACAAGACGGGTTAGAAAAATGTGGGAAGCACACAAAAACATGGTATAGCGTAGTGAACAAGATCCTATATAGAAAAAAAAGGTACACCCACTACACCAACATTTTTCGTCCTAAGTTTCAAGTGCTGCTAATCGTAAAATAGTTCTTTTTACTCATTTTCTTATACCAGGTTTGTTGGTATAGACTTTGGATTTTAAATAACCCGATAAAAAGGAATCTAATGGGTACAGATCAGGATATCTAGGCAGCTATTCCACTGGTCTCCTTATTCAACAGTTGTGAAAACATTTTGTTCAAAAACTCGCAATCTTAGAATGACTAATTTTAAAAACCATCCCAACAATATGAGTAAAAGGTTTAATTTAATGTATTTTCTTGCTTGGTTCAGAAGTAATAATATATGTTTCCTAGTTCTTAATGAAACCATTTTGATTTGTAGTTGCCTTTTCTGGTTTTTGTGAGGTTATTTCGGTTAAATGTTCCTCTGTTTTGATAGACGACTGGCGATGGTGGTTCACTGTTTGATCTAGGCGGAAATTCCATATTAAATTTTTGAAATATCTTCTTCTTCCCTCTTTATTAATATTTTTTAAATTTTTTGGCTACCTTGCTTCCGTAATATTTTAATCCTCTCACTTTCGCTTGAAAACATTATGTAAAAAAAAGTTGTAGATGATAAATTGCTTGGATAGTTTACTCTTAAACGTAAAGTGTGTTCAACAATATAGTGCCTACAATAAAAGGGGACTAATGGTAATAAACCACTTTAATTGCGATCGTCTGTCACGGGTTATTGCTTATGGTCAAAATTTGAACACAGGATCGGTTCTTGTATTTGTATAATGTGGGTTGAGTATAATCATTTGAGAGTTAGTCTGTGCTGTTTAATAATTTTTGTGAAAAATGTTTCGTCCTTGGGAAACTGCATCAACTGTTGCTGTTCCTGTTCGATGACGAGTTTGATCCCTTGATGCCAAAGAAATCGTCAGACATGTTCATCAGAAGCTGGTCCAAAGGGGTTGGGCTTTTACTCTTGCTGTAAGAGAAACCAGCGATTTAACAGGGATACCGGAATCATCAAAGAGAGTTCACATTTCGAAGCCAATTCATCCGAGACGAAAACGAAACGGTAGTGGTGTTACCAGAACCACTGATGATGGTGATAAAGATTTGATAAGAAGAACTATCTACTCTATGTACGAAGAAAACTTGGTTTCTACTATCAGATCATTGCAAACAAGACTAAGGAGCTAGGTTTGAAATACTTCAAAATTGACAAAAGGCAAGTTATTATGGAATCCCAACGGATTAGGCAATGACGTTTTGAATATTTGATTGCCATAAGTGATTACAGGTCTTTACAAAGACCAATAATCTATTTGAATGAGACCTGGTGTGATACCCACGATACGCCGGCAACAGGATGGACCGATGGAACAATGCGATGCCAATCAAAAGCTCCATCGAACAAAGGAAAACGGATCACGATTATTTATGCTAGATCAGAAGATGGTTGGATTCCAAGCAGTTTGGGACTTTCGGCGATGAACATTCAAGATTAGTCGTTGGAATACAACCAAGATACTACAGCCGAATTGTTCGAAGATTGGTAAGAAAACACTTTACTGCCAAATATTCCCCCGCATAGTATCATAGTTATGGACAATGCCAGTTACCATAGTCGCCAATTGAAGAAGGTTCCAGGCTCTTCAAATACAAAAGCGGAAATCCAGGAATTTATGCTCCAAAACAACATGTATTTTGAAGAAGGATATAAAAAAACGCAGATTTTAGAGGTTCTAAGGACATTTAACATACAGAAGACATATGTATATGACACAATTGCAACATCCAAAGGACATACAGTTCTTTATCTTCCTTCTTACTACTGCGTATTCAACCCGATTGAGCATAATATGTGGAGAAAACTAAAGAACAAAGTAGAGACCAAAAATACTATACCTATATTATGTCCTTCTGTAACTGCATTAATCTGGAAAAATATAGATGACCCAGACGCTGATTGTTGGAAAAGAACAATAAACCATGTTATAAAAGTGGAGGTTTCATACAGGGCACTTCAGACTAACATAGAATTCCTTATAATTAAAGTAGACAACTATAGTGATAGTGAAACTGAATTGATATATTAACAAATTTAAATTTTTATTAAATTGTATTGTGAATATCCTTTAATATGCATTTCTATTAAAAAATTATTTTTGCAAATTTAATCCTGACCTGCATTCTTTACCCAAACTTGCCAATACCTGAGATGAAAGTACATAAGAAGTTTATTACACCATCAGTCCCCTTTTATTGTAGGCACTATATTGTTGAACACACTTTACCTACCATCTCTGAAGCTTGAAAAATAAAGAATAGACTTTAATGTTTCTGACAGCTTTTTACGTCAATTGAAAAAATATAAAAACATTTTTCAGGGGCACAGGTCAATAATAAAAGCCGTTAAATACAATATTACAACTAATGCACGATGTTTTTAATAGTTTGTTAAAGTAGATGTACAGTCGGCTTTAGAATAGCATATACATGTTAAATGCGAATTTCCTTTACCTACCGAAGTTTTAAAAACGCCCTTTAAACGCCTACATTAAATGGTTTTTGGAGATTAAGTTTATTTACAAGGGACAGAGGGACAGGCAATTTGTCAATAAAATACCTTATGCTGCAAACATTAAAGATGTGGGCGTGAACAACTGTTTAACTGATTTCAAATTTATTATTATTTAAACCGTGATTGGTTATACACAATAAATAGGACGTCCTTTAAATTAAGGCCGTCCTTAAAATTAATTAATTGTAAGCGATTTGAGTTTGAAAATGTATATGCTATTCTGAAGCCGATAGTACATCTCATACGAAATTTCATTTAATGTGATTATTTATTATTTATTAATTTATTATATATTTTGTAACTCATTTTAGAAAAAATAGAAAACATTTTTAGGATCACTTTAAATGTCCATTGTACTTAAATGTTATGATTTACGAATTGTTTTGTCCAAAATAAATAAGTGCTGGGAATTAATAACATGTGATGAGGTAAACTTTGAATAATACCAACCAAATTATTGTTATTTTGTAGGAGGATAAAAATAACTACGTAAAAATAATTATATCCTTTAATAAAGTTATAAAAGATCATGACAATTTAAACAATAGCATTATTTAGTTTAAGCAGAAAGTTTAGTTTCGTAGCATTTTAAAAAATTAAAAGCTGCTTCCTCTGGAGTAGTACCTTTGCGTTTACCACATTCTTCAACTATAGCATTTACCTTAGTTTCATCTTTAACAAAATTATTTAAGTCCCTTTTCAGAACACTTTCATCAATATCACCGTTTTCGTTCTGAAGGCCTATTTTCTTATTAACACATAATATGATTTTACCTAACGCAGCTGTATCTGGATCTTTTTCTAAAATTTTGTTTTTCAATTCGTTTGGCCCACTATTTTCTCCTCCGCATGCTCTAACAGCTTCATTTATTTCATCTCGGCGGCTTGCCTAAAATAAAATTAAAAGGTAGTTAAATTTAAATGTGTTAAAAAAATTATGTGAATATACGATATGTAAATTTACTTTTTCTGCTCCCTTGTATGTAAAATTCAAAAATCGCGCTGTCGACATCCCTTGTGAAATTAAACAATACGTTTAACAAAACATTTATATGTACAGTGTATAAAAGCCAAATGGAATAACTTCATTATTTCAGTTACCGTACATATTTATAAAAAATCCCGAAACACGTCAAATTTAAATTATAACTTGACATTCTTTAACGTGAAAATGCAACCCCTACCTTCAACCCCCTTAGAATGACAGGTACAACCCCCAATTTTTTAAATGGGAAGTATAGGCTTGTGATATATCATTTGAAAGGTCTCTTCATTCTCTATTCAAAAATGTTATTGTTTTTAAATTTAATGCAAAAATTAACATAAAAAAATTAATATCATGTTGTTACCGAAATTTGCTACAATACAATCAAAAACTAAAATGTAATGCAAAACGTAATAAAATGTAGAACACGAAAAAGAACTATGAATGTTAATGAAGTAGATGTTCAAAATGTTCTCCGCGAACTTCTTGGTAACATCCTAATCTCAAATAAAACTGTCTTCTAACATTATTTAACATATCAGGCGTGATCGACCTAATCGCAAGCGTTATTCGTTCTTTTAAGTCATTTAAATCAGAAGGTTTAGTTTTGTACACATGGCTCTTCACATATCCCCATAAAAAGAAACCTAATAATGTAAGATCAGGTGATCGCGCTGGCCATTCAATCGATCCTCGCCTCCCTATCCACCGATTGGGAAATATTGTATTGAGGTACTTAAATAAAGAGAAGATATTCAATAAGGAAACATGATGTAATTAAGAAACTTAAACAATGGGGTATAGTGGGAAATTTCTTATCATTTGTGAAGAACTTTCTCCAAGACAGAAATTTTAAAGTAAGAGTCAATCATAATTTCTCCGACTACCATACCCAAGAAAACGGAACACCTCGGGGTTCTAAATTAAGTGCTTCTCTTTTTCTTATTACTATTAATGACATAATAAATAACATAAGAAGCCCTGTTAAAGTTTTATTATACGCAGACGATCTTGTAATATACATCTCACATAAAAATTATGAAATAGCTGGCAAAATCTTACAAGTCTATCAATACTTTAGGAAACTGGTCAAAAAAAACAGGATTAAAAGCTCCACAAGTTTAACCAAAGCTATCTGTTTCTCCGCAAGACAACAAAATATATTCAACTTATCAAAATTGACACTCTTTAATAACAACTTGGATTATGTAGATCATATCAAATACCTGGGAATGACGTTTGATTCAAAACTTACTTGGAATATGCACATTCACCAACTTAAAAAGTCATGTATGCAAAATCTAAATATTCTATAAGTTTTATTAAATCACCAATGGGGCGCAGACACAACACAGCTATTGAATATTTACAGAACACTAATCCAGAGCAAATTAGATTATGGTTCAATCGTATATAATTCTGCCAAAGGTTCGTTGCTAAAACATCTAGACACAGCATAAAGATTAGCCTTGGGAGCATACAGAACTAGCCCTGTAGAAAGTTTATATGTAGAAGCTAATGTTTCCATTATCCATAAGAAGATAACGTCTTAGTCTACAGTATGCAACAAAACTTTTAGCCAACCCAGATAATCCTGCCTATCCCTATGTTATGATTTCACAATGATTTTTCACAATGAATTTACCAAAAATCATAATTTACATCCATCTTTTAGTAAAAGAATCAGTAACTTTACACCTCCAACAGTTCTAAGTAATGAAATCGACTACCCTCCTCAATGGACTGTTAAAATTCCATTCTGTAATACCGATCTGACGAATCACTCCAAAGAAAACACACTTCCGTCAATATTTCTTTTAACTAAAAAAAGAATATTCTTCATACCATTCCATATATACAGATGCATCAAAATCATCAAACCTTGAAACAATGGGGGTTGCAATTGTTACTAAGAAGTCTTCCCAAAAATTTCCTGTGCCTAAGAATTATTCAATATATTCTGGAGAACTTTTAGCAATATCTAAATCGTTGCAACACCTAGTTCATGATGAAAATTCAAAGTCAGTAATTTTTACTGATTCTCTAAGTGCAATTGCTGGAATTCGATGAATGTACCCAAGTCATCCCATATTAAATCAGATAAAAAATAATTTAAAGACAGTACAAGATTTAAACAAAGAGGTAAAAATTGTCTGGATACCATCTCATGTGGGTATACCTGGTAATGAGGATGCTGACCTTTCTGCTAAGGAAGCCTGTAAATTGAAAACAGACTAACACCAGATACCGTTACCTGATGCTACAAATCTGGCAAAGAGTATCACCCAAATATCATGGTTGGAAAGATGGAAAAAACAAAATACAAATTACAAAAAATAAATCCAGATTTAAAGACGTACTCAGTAAACAATCTGAAGCGTAGAGATCAAGTAAAACTCCATCGAATAAGAATAGGCCACACTATAATATCTCAGGAATATCTAATGAAGAAAGAACCTCCCAAAATATGTTTTGCATGTGACACTACCATAACAGTCCAACACATCATGATAGACTGTCCTCTTTATGAAAAAGAAAGAAGAGAAGTTAATCTACTCGGTGAATTAAAGTGCGCGTTAGCGAGTGAAAATAGTGAGAAAATCATTAAGTTTTTAAAAGCAACCGACCTGTACAAACTTATATGAATGTCTTGACCCCCTATGTATATATGTTTATTATTTTTTTTATTTTCGTGGTTGATGTCGTATTTTTTCTAATAAAAAAAATAAAGAGATTCTGACTTTGGAAAAAGTAATGACTATTATAGCAGAAGTAGATACTATTCATAATACGTTATGGAAACTTCTAAAAGAATATGGTTTTAAGTATGAAAAAACGAAAATTTTTGAATTAGACAGAAGAAATTATTTGCTGAAGAACACAATACTTAAGTATTAAAAAAAATTTGGAGCGAGGAAAGAACTATCTTTTATTTAGATGAAACATGGTTGAATGAAGGACACACTGTTTCTTAAGAATGGCTGGACACCACTATTTCAAATTCCCGTAAGGCATTTTGGAGGGATATTAACAGTATTAAACGCTCCTCGAGGAAAAGGTGGCAGGGTTATATTAGACTAGACCAAAGATTACCACGAGGAAATGACCTCTGATGTTTTTGAAGATTATTTTTTCCAGCTATTGGACTTTTTGCCAAGTGCTGTAGTTTTTATCTTAGATAACGCCAGATATCATTCAAAACTGGTAGAAAAGTTACCAACGACGTCATGGAAAAAAGGAGATATTAAAGAGTGGCTCCAGAGCAAGAATATTTCTTTAAATATAATAAATTATTAATTGGCATAAGTTTGAAATCAAACAATATCCCATAAATAAATATAATGTGGTTAACAATAAAAAATAATAAGTATAATAAATTGTAAAAAATAAAACTAAATTTAGCGTATATTTCTTGTAGTAAAAGTAAAAAGATATTGGTGGATGACTACTACAAATATACGTTTTTTTTTCAATGTTGGTGTCTTTGGTGCTATCCAATTAGCCAGAGATATAAGTAAACATTTATTAAACTTACCAAAGTTACTGCAAGAAACAAAGCAAATACTATAACAGTCTTCATATTGACTCTTCTGTTATTCAATACCACATACATCCGAACTGCCCAACATTTATATATATAAATATATTTTAATAACCTTGACATTTAGTTTTGTACTTTTTTTCTACTAATATAAACAAAAACTAACCTCTACCAAAAAAAGTATTGATATCATCTTATTATACATTATTACATTTTGTGATAAAAGAATCATAGCTTGATTAACATATCGAAATTAGTAGCATTGAGTCTGGACCAAGAAGTGAAGAAATAAGTATTATTAAGCACTAGATATTATTAGAAGAATAGAATTTATCTAGTCATTTAAAACTTCCCATTTCTGATCTGCCAGATGTATTTTAATTTCCATTTCCTGCCAAAAAAAGAGACGGTGGATGAAGCCCCACTTCTGCTGAAGTGTTACACTCACTTGCAATAAAGATCTACATGGATGGTTCTAAAACAAAATATAAAACTAAGAATCACTGGACATAAAAATTCAATGGGTTTAAAGTAAATTAATTGTCATTTATACAGATCTCAGACATGCTTCTCATTTTTTTTTAATTGAAATATTAATACCGAAATAACTGTGCCTTACTATAAATAGTTTTTTTATATTCTGCACTTATAAAAATCTTCATTATAAAACGCATTTGCGTATCGTAATGTAACTTTTACGCACGCAAATTTTTGTTTTAAATGGTTTGCGACATGATTGAAATATCTAATGACAAGACTATTGACAATGACATTTGTGGGTTAATAGCAATTTATTAATTTTATATTGTCCTTTAAAAAAGTATTTGTGAATATGAATATCAACTTTTACTTATATAATATATTATTATTGATGTATTAGCCATTTTAAAATATTTGAAAACATTAACATTTCATAATTTAAATGTCAAAACTGTCAAATGTTATAAATTACACAGTGCTACCGACATACTTTTTAAAATAAAAATTTTCGTAATTACATAAAAATAAAAAATTAATTTAAAAAATGGTAAAAAGGGCAAAATATAAAAAATATTATAAACAACTTATTTCATATGGCTGTTGTGACACTCGTTCTTTAAAAAACTCATCGCTTCGCGATTCGTTTTTTAAACTTGAACTCGTGTCATAACAGAATTCCATATGAAATGCGTTGTTTAATATACTATTAATAACTTTTTTAAGCGAGTGTCACAAAAAATGAAGTTTTACGGATCTATTAACGTCCCTAAAGTGTATCTTTTTTGGCGGCTTTTTTACTTTACGGCCGCTGTTTTACTTTACGGCCGCTTTTGCAAACAAAGTCATTATGAGGGCAACCTACTAGACACATTTAATTTGCTTATTTGAGTTATTTCCACGTCCGATATTAAGATTGTCAAATTATGAAGGCGGCCTACTAGACACACTTAATTTGCATGTTTGGTTTATTTACCCATAAAACAAATAATGCCCTAATTTATTAACTTCGTTATGACCCAACTTCTGTTTATCATACTTACTGTAAGTAATTCTGTACACATATCTTTGTTACTTAATAATACACTTTTCATTTGGTTAATAAAAATTTGAATCTAATCTTCCAGTTTCGTCTCTGTTTAGAAACAAAATTGTAAAAAAAAGTTGTTACCTATTTGATGAGACACTCGCTTAAAAAATTTTGTGTGCACCTCAGCCGTATGATCTTTTTTGGCCTCACCTGAAATTTGCTTGGCCTCGGCTATGCCTCGGCCGCAAATTTCAGATTCGGCCAAAAAAGATCAACATTACGGCCTTGGTACACAAATAACTATTTTTGTCGCGAATTAAATAGATTGCAATGATTCTAGATTTGAACAATCGACACAAAGTATTCAAAATGCGGAAAAGAGTAGTTTTAACGGTAACAATGATCTGGACTATGTCAGCGAGCACAAAACTTATTCGGAAAAAAACCATGAAAAATACATATATTGAAGGTTGGAGAAAATATTTCACGAAATGCAACACCTTCAGAAGTTGATCTAGACTCTAGATACAGAAGTCATGTAGACCGCTGTGAAAAAATTATGTTACTTGATTTATTCTTAACATGGTTGATTTGCTTTATAAATAAAAAATGAACAGAGGTTACCAAGTAACCATGTAAATAAAGGTAGACATATTGAATTTTTCTACACACACGAAATATCTGCGGAGAAAATGAATTTGAAATTAGATGAAATTGCTGAGAAAACTGCAAAAGCGATAGGGCAAATCATTCCAGTTAAGTCTGCGAAAAGATATGAAAAAGAATATGCTGTTTTGCAACTGGCGTGAGATCTATAATTTAGAAGTTATTGATGTGGAGGATACGAGTACTCAGCTAGTAGTTAAGATTAACCAGACAAAAACGCATATTCGACGAGCTTTCACTATGATTAACAGTGACGAGGTTCACTACTTGGATGTGTTTAGAAAATACATGAATTTACGGCAACACGTCTCCCTGAAAACTCTTTTGGTGGGTTATACACAAGGAAAATGTCTGTCTCAAAGAGTTGGTATACATACTGTTGGCGGAGCACCTAAGAAAATAGCTAAGTTCTTAAAACTAGACCAACCAGAAAAGTATACAGGTCATTGCTTCAGGAGGACATCCTCAACGTTGCTGGCCAATGCTGGAGCTGACCTTAAAGTTCTAAAACCGCACGGTGGATGAAGAGTTCTTCAGTTGCAGAAAAGTATATAGAAGAATGGATTGAAGGCAAAAACAAGATTGCAAGAATTATCCAAAGGGATGAAACTTTTGTTGAAGTACTACATCACAGCCACACGTCTTCCACGATTACAGAAAACACTATAAATCCATCAACAACTCCATTAATACATATTGCTGGCAACAGCAGTTGTACAATTAATGTCAATCTTCATAAACTAGAGTAAAAGCTTAGTTTATTTTGATTCACTTATTATTTCAAACAAGATTAGGAGAATTGAAGAGTACTGTAAAGTACAAGTGTACCGTAAAGTTCCATTTCCCGGACAGAATGAAAAAAAATATGTTACCAAAACCATGAAATATTTAATACTTGAAAAAGTCCCTGTACGATAATAATTTATAAATAGGATTTATAGCTTTAACCTATTTCACAATTTCAATACTTAATGTTTAATAATGCATAGGTTGCAATAAACTCATTTTATTTAAAGTTTTATTCAGAAAAACAAAATAATTAATCGATACCAAGTATTTTATTTATATATATATATATAAATCTTAATAAGCATTTTTAATTTTAATTTTTAAGCATTTAAAGCTTGAGGTGCTCGACTGGGACAATACTTTCCATTAATGGAAATCTTACCTTTGCCCTTTTTGCAAAACCATTAATAAAGTTGCCAATAAACATGAACCTCTAAGTTACTTGCGATTACCTTTAACCATATTTTCCTAAATGACTTAAGCAGAAGGGATGCAATCATAATTAGGTTTCCGATAAGTCATACCAATGTAATCTGAGGTCTTTAGGAATCTGCCCAAACTTTCATTTTAGCAATGTTGCCATGTCCTTTAAAGAGTTAATATTTGAAATCCACTATGAAACATGTGGTAAGAAGTCCAACCGAGATAAAAAAATAATCGAGGTTTTATTGGTAACTTAACTATTAGATAATATAAAAAAACCTAAGTTACGCGCTCAGTATTTTAAGCTCTATGTACATGTTGGTATTTTAGTGGTTCATAATGTATCCAAAACCACAGCTGTCGAGGCTCTAAAATTGGATACTTTTGATCCATAAAGAATATGCAAAAACTGTTCATCTATTTTTAATTGTTTATTAAGGGCTCGCTCACAAAGTACACACTACATTTTACACTATAAGAGTACAAAGCAAATTAAAATAAAAAAAATAAGTCTAATTAAAGTTAAAAACACAATTTAATATTCCCTTTTCTGAAGGTGTTCTTCTTTACATTTTGAAGTTAAGAAATTTATAATGCAGTTGGATGATGCCTCTTTATTATCTCTACCACTATCAGAACAACTTCGCATTTTATTTATAATATTTTGATGATGCTCTTCATCTTCAGTGCCCAGTAATTTTTATTAGCTCTTGTTCAAACATTCCAGATTTGGCTAATTGAGAAACAGCAATGGAGCGACATAAATGGTTAAAAATTTTTATTTTTTTTTTGGTATTCATGCCAATTGATTCTGCTTCCATTTTGGTCTCATTTCTACCAATAGGTTGATTTTTATACCACTTAGGGCCGCTAGATCAGTCACTTGGTAAGAATCATAAAATACCAAGGGGTTAAATTTAATCTCTTCTGAAGCTGGTAAGCTTCTGTTAAAATCGAATTTGTTAAATGTATGTTTATCCTTTTGGGACGACGTGACATAATTTGTATCAAAATTAAATGTTGGCAATTTTGTATGTGTTTTGTGTTTTATGCTGAGAGTATTGTCAAAATTCAAAATATTCAGCTATTGTAATAAATAATGGAAAATATTGAAAAAAGAAAAAGGGTTCAAATTTTTGTACTGAAGAACTGGATTTGTTATGCGACCTAAGGGTTAAATATTAAGACATTATTGAAAATAAAAAAACGAATGCTTTATGTCATAGTGGTTGCATGCACCCCTCCAAAATCTCCAACTGCCATTAATATATTGCCAGTGGCATAAAACCGTAGTGTAATTAATAGCTGTTGAAGTGGAGTTAAGCAATTATTTTTATAATTACAAAAAACTTAAAAGAACCGCAAAAAAATCTTAATTTTCTCCGTCACTATGTTAATATCTTGAGTAATATCCATTTCAGTTTTTATGAAGTTCACAAAAATGTCTCAATTATTAGAGATTAAGTTTATGAATCTCTTGATATATATTACAATGGTTTAATTTTTCTTTAATTTTTATGTTTGATTTATTATAGTTTATTTGTTAATATCCCACGTTGGTATTGTCAATTTATTATGATTTAAATTTAGTGATTATTATTATTTATAATTTTGTTTTGTTTTATTGGTTTGTCAAATGTTTTGATTGATTTTAATGATTAAATACTATTTAATTTTATATAAAGTTTACTTGTTCTTCTGTAATTCTATGGTTGGGCGCCTTATCAAAATTTTAACTAGCTCAGACTATTTGTTTTGAAATTTAAATTTAAAATCTGACTCTTATCAGGGTAGGATTCAAATTAAAATATTATTTAATAATTAACACACAATAAATTTAATGTCAAGTATTTCAAAGAAATTTTACAAAAACTGTTAATTGGTTTTTGATATGTTTAGTACAAATAAATAAATGAATAGCCTTATATGAAAAGAATGAAGATGATACATACAAATAAAAATAATTTACAGTCACAAAATAACAAATACACAAATACTAAACCTTAACTATGACACGTACCTTTTATTATAAAGTTCGTTCTCTAAAAATTGCTACTGTCTAAATGGAATGGCACGAAAAATTCGGATCGGCTTCTCCTCGTCTGCCTTCGGAACAGTAATACCACAATATGGCGGCTAAGGACCAGTTGCAGAAAGAATGCTCAAATTTAATCTTTCAAATTCTTTTGGAATCAGTCTCTGATTTGACAAATTTATTACTTTGGTAAGTAATTTAATAATGGTCGATTACTTTACTGCATGTATTTTTAATGTTACATGTATTAATTTAACATAAACAGCTTTTAATTAATGCAAAAAAATTTTCTTCTAGTTAGTAATCAATTAATACATACGATGTTAATTGCTCTGCTACCAAAATCAAAAGAGAGTGAATCATCGATTTTCCGACCTTTTTATAGGCTTCCAGGAAAAATGACAAGTATGACATCAAAAAACGAAATTCCATTGTTTAAATGCAAAATTCTCACCAAAATTCTTGAATATGAAGGTAATAAAATTACAAAACTAACAGTATCTTTGTTAACTTATATTTACCAAAAAAATTTATTTCTTTAATTTTAAATAGACTTTTTCCTTGTAAATTTATTATTAAAAAATAGGCAGTTTGCTGGAGCTGTCATATTTTCTAGACTTTAAAATTTGAAATAAAACTATCAATTGTACTTAAAATTACTATAAATCAATTAAACTAATCCTATCTTAACTAAAAATTACTATTTTTAAACCCTAACAACTAAAATTTAAACTTTTAAAAGATTTTGTTATTTGTATCTCTTACACATTATATAAGATAAGAGTCTCTGTGTTAACAAAGATTAACATTTTAAAATTTATATAAACACCTTACTCACTTATCCTACATACATTTTGTTACATAAAATGTCCTTTGTTAATGTTTATAAACTAAGTTTTTCAATAGTTTTTTTCACTGTGCACTCTTTAAGTGTTCTATTAAAAAAATTATGTGATTAAGACCAACACTATTGATATGAGAATTAGTTTACTATATTTCACCACACCTGCTACATGTTTTTAATTGTTCTTGTGTCTTTTTTAGGTACTCATGATCTATTGGTATACTTGTTTGTACAATATCGAAGACTATAATTTGTCTTTTTATATTTTTGTAAGTACTTCCTTTTTATAATATTAATTTAAATACTTTACTAACTAAAATTACATGTTGATTTCTTAAACATGTGAAAACCATTTAATACTTTTGATTTTTATTTTCTTTTTATTGTTTCAGATTAAATCGATTGATCTAGCGGCCCTTAGAAGAGTTTTTTTCTCAAAACTTATTTGCTGTTAAAAATAATCTGTTTGATGTTATAATGGGGCCTCGTTTGGATATTAATTGTTTAAATAATCTTACTGGACACTTGCTAGGATTTTCGTTATTTGCTTTTTGCCACCACCTTAACATGTTTTATACTATATTTTTTAATTCTACTTTAAAATGATCTGTTAAACAATTCACCGCTTTACCTCCCCGCCATGCCAACTCTATGGAAGCTATAAAGTGAAACTTTTTTTGCAAGCCATCAGGGCTTTCTTCATCAATCAATCAATATCAATTATGGAGTATATTACTGACATTTCTAAAGCTGTTGAGCTTTGTTTTCACTTTTCTGGATGAATAAAGTAAAACCAAGCCACGCGGAAGAGTTCGTAATTTCAGATAAATCAGAAAAACCATAGGGTAATTATAGATACTATAGGTCCTTTTGTAAAAAGCAATGAGGGCCATCGATACTGCATTACAATATTATGCGAGTTAACAAAATATGCAGTAATAAAGCTAAAACCATAGTTAGGGGTGTTTTTTATAATTTTCTACAAACCTACGGGTTAATGAAACAAATTAGAACAGTAAGAATAATAAAAAACTCTTCGTTTTATCGCTTCCACGTTTAATTAAAATATTAGGTTTTTAATCACACTATTGCTTATGCAGATGACCTAGTGATTCTGCAAACAGGAAGGTCTGAGGAAACACTTTGTGCTAGAATGCAAGAGGCCCTCAATATCATAGAAAGCTGGTGCAAGGATCACTCACTGTCATTAAACCCATTAAAGGAGGCTTAAAATTCGCCCTCTATATCTCTAAATTTTATATCATTCCTTGTCCAATCAAATTAACCTTATGGTTGTTTATAAATAAATTTAATAATATCTAATAAAGATTTGCTTTGAGAATAGGAAACATTACATCTTATATTTCTAAATTGAATTGTTTGTGTTTTATCTGTTATTATTTAATTTATCTAAATTACGTTAACATTTTTCTTCTGTCATAGTTGACATATCAAAACATCTCTTTGGAAGCTACCCTATATCAGGTGACAATTGTTATCACTGTCATTTAATTCATAACCCCATTATTTTTTTATCTTTTTTATTTTTCAGATTGTATAATTAGATGTGAGCAAAATTTCAGTGAAATTCTATAAGTTTTGAATAATTTTTTATAGGCACCATGAATACACATTTAGATAATACATAGAAACCATCAACCTACTCATCTGTATGGTAAATCTTATATTATATTATGTATCAGGTGATTTGTTGACAATTTTAATTTATGTAAATATAATTTAAATTTTATTACTTTCCTTTATCTGTTTAAATTTAAATAAACTACCCTTCCTCTAATTAATTACTAAGATTTTCTTGTTAAATATTTTAATTTTCTAATAAGGCCATTTGATTACGTTACAATATCAAGGAGGTGGTTTTACCACTTTTTTTTACAGAATCGATTTCACCAAAATATGCCTTTCACAGGCCCTACAAGATAATCATTAATGACAACGCTCAAAATGCATTGGCGACAGGTACTATATGTAGGTATCTTCACCGATGGATCCAAGACAAAAGAAGGTTCAGGATGTGGAATTTACTCCAGATCCCTAAACCTAAATATAAAATGGGCAATAGATTGTAATGCAAGTATAGCTCAGACAGAGCTAAAGATTACCAAAAGAGAAATCACTGACAAAAACATCCGTATCCTTACGGACAGCAGGCCCTGAATATGCCATGGATCACATCAGGTCTAGTATTAGAATGTCACATGGCCTTTACGGAAGCATGCAACAATGATGTGGTTACTGTAAGCTGTATAAAAGGTCATGGAATTTCAAAAGGCAACCGCATAGCTGACTCGTTGGCTAGAAAAGCTGCCTCCCAAAGGCTCTTGGGACCCGGTAGTCTTGTCAGCTTGCCGGCATCAGCGGTGGTTCACCTAGTAAAGGAACGCTCCCTTGACAAATTCAGGGAAAGATGGGACGAAGAAAAAGGTTGCATACTATCCAAGGAAGTATCCGAATAGCGGAGCTGTTGGTGACAGGTATACTTACTGGCCATTGTCATTTACGAAAACATCTGAACAGGTTGGGTTTATCTGACAGCTCACTCTGTAGAGGATGTGAACAAGAGGATGAGACAGTTGAGCACGTCCTTTGTGATTGTCTGGCACTCTCTCTAATAAGACTTTCAGTATTCGGCGAAAACTGGCTAACACATTCCAATTTGAGGGAACTGCCTACAGTCAACGTTATCACCTACTTTAAACAGGTAGGATGGTTGACGAGCCAATAGGTTAGGCTCAATCTCAGAAGGACGCACAATGGGCCAAATGTGGCCTAAGTGCAGTGGGGCACCCACCCTTCCAGAATTACAAATAATACAGAATCACAATGACAGCCTTTTCGCTAGAATTAGCATCGTCAGATTGACATATTTAAGTTACATTTTGTTTGTTTGTGGCTAGTTGATTAGGTAGTATTAAAGCTAGCCCTAGGGGATTATCCTGGATGTACTTCCCTCTAAGATCAGTATAGCTGTGCAATGATATAGAAAAACCAGGAAAAAACTATATCATGCTGATCTTTACAATACTCAACAAGACAACCCAAGTTACACCACAACGAGCCCCAATTTGAAAGTTTGTATTCATAACTTCCTTATTTTAAAAATGTTTTTTATTAAAAGACCAAATTTCTTTAATTGTTTAATTGTAATAAATAAGCACATACAATCATTCTTTGTAAAACTAATGTTTTTTAGATTCAACACATTTCAAAAAATTAAAGGCTTTTATTTCAGGAGTATCACCTTCAGGTTTACCGCAATCATCATAGATTTTCTTCTTTTCATCTTCATTATTCGAAATAATATTCGCAAATGTTTTAAAGGCTTCTTCTGCGACATCACCATTGTCATTTAAAATTCCTAATTTCTTGTTGGCACACAGAGAAATTTTGCCCAATTTGGTTTTATCAGCATCTGCTTGCTTAACTAAGGTACCTAAGTCATTTGGACCACCATTTTCACCGCCACATTCTGTTGTTGCTTCTTTTACTCTGTCCACAATGTTGTTGCTCTAAAATTAATTGTAAATTATTATTTATTCTCTTAAGTATTGTTTTGTAAATGTTTTACAGTTTGACAAGTATCAATTAAGAGTTTAAGTGAATCAATTCTAAATAATTTAGGAACAGCAACCTGATCCAGGATTCTTTAGACAATGAAAGTACACTTGAAAAAGTTTTTTGGTCAGATAAGGCGCTGTAAAGTTTACAACTATAACCTACAAGTCTTTTTCAAGGAGATAAAGAGTCATACCGTAGATTATAGACCCAATAATAGTCAAACAATTTCTGGAAATAACCAATTAACCAAAGAGAGGGCTCAAAAGAAACATATCATGTCTAAAGAGCTTTAGGAGCTTTTTATGTTACAGACACAGGTCCAGAGTTTAATCAAAAGCTTCTTCTTAATCCATGTAATAAAATATAGATATGTGGGACTTATATTAACCTGGTTTTTTTCGTAAAAGTTGCAGAACAGGAAAAATGTGATCGCTAACAATTAATTTAATGAAATTAAATTGAATTTAAAAGGTACTTTACGAATAAATAGTGGAAGTTTCATTCAACCGTTTAGTTATTTGATGTTCTTAATTTCCAGTTTCTTAAATAAATAAATTACAATTAAAACATCGATTCTTATTAAATAATAGGAAGATAAATAAAAAAGTATATTTTTTGAAAAAAAAACGCAAAGGAAATTCATGGCTTGCATTATCTATGCAACTAGATATACATTTTCATCTGTATTAGACCAAAAATATTGTAGCTGCTTAAAAAGGACTTTTACTTGTTTTCCAAGCCTTCGAAATATATTTATTTTATTATCAAGAAAAAATTTGATTATAATTAAATTGTTGTTTAAAAAAGGAAATATAATATGTAAGAAAACTTACTTAAATTTTAATTTTAAATTTTAAATAGTATATTAAACAACGTATTTCGTATGGAATTCTGTTATGACACGAGTTCAAGTTTAAAAAACGAATCGCGAAGCCATATGAAAGAAGTTGTTTATAATATTTTTTATATTTTGCCATTTTATCATTTTTTAAATTAATTTATTATTTTTATGTAATTACGAAAATTTTGATTTTAAAAAGTATGTCGGTAGCACTATGTAATTTATAACATTTGACCACCGAATACGGAACTACGAATAGAAATGAAAGCAAATATACTCTCGCCAAAACTTATTAATATTTTTAACACAACCATAGGATGGCGCTGATCGTTGCGTCTACTCATTTTAATTGTTCTATTTTTCGGAAGAGGTCTCTCTACTAATACTATTAAAGACAATACTTTTTAATTTAACAGATCTGTATCAATCTGTATTTGGTGAGAAACAGTTTTAAGAAAATTAAGAAAAGAGGCAGTAGTTCTGAGAATCTGGAAAAGAGCAGGAGTTTTGTCTTCAGTTTTTTTTAGTTTTGTTGGTGTATATGATCTTTGGTTTTGTGCTTCCAAATAATTCTGTCCCTAAAATAGATTCAAACTATCAACCCCCCTTATCTAAAAGGAAATGTTCTGTACCTACATATACAAATCGTGAAGGCAAAATGCATCGTTTTCCAAAAAATGAACCAAGTGTGTTTAGTGAGGATTTTAAAGATACAGTCTTTAAATTATAAAGACTTGTCAGTTGAAGACATTTATAAAAAATATATATTTTGTGAGGAACATTTTTCTAGTAACTGTAAAGTTTTAGGTACCAAAAGAGGTCTTATAAGAACAGCAGTTCCAACTTTAAATTTACCTGGTAAGTAAATAAATCAAATTGTAATTTATAAAGAAAGAAAACCTGTACTAGCAGATCATGCAAACGTTTTTATGCTGAAAAGGCTGTTTAAACAGTGGAAGCAACCATTAGCTTGTACATTTAGTGAAGGACCTCATAAATCCATGGCATTAAAAAATTTGCTGAAGGTTCTAATCTGCAAATGTCAAAGTATAGGTTTGAAGGTACTTAGTATCGACAGTTTGTGACCAAAGTGAAAATAATGTCGGAGCTATTAGACTGCTAATGAGTGAAACGAAGGAAGAATACTTAAAAAGAAAAGAAGAGAATAGAAATTTTGGTTTTGTGATCAATGACCAAGAAATTATTCCCATATTTGATGTCCCTCATATTTCCAAGTGTTTGAGAAATAATCTTTTGAAACATGACTTGTATTTTAAGCAAAATAAATAAATAAATGATCATTTTTTGATTGTAAACATAATATATATATATATATATATATATATATATATATATATATATATATATTTACTTTAGTTTCGTTGAAATTTAGCTGTCTATTTTATCGCAGAGTACTTCTTATTGACAGATAGATGGCACTAGATATAAACTTAAGCAATCTGTATTATCGACAATACTTTTTTACACAACCGCTGCTACTCGATGTCGCATACGGATCTAGACAGTAACTAGGTTCTTGCCATTCTATTCGTAGTTCCGTATTCGGTGCATTTGACAGTTTGACAGTTAGAAGATGATATTCATATTCACAAATACCTTTTTAAAGAACGAGATAAAATTAATAAATTGCTATTAGCCACAAATGTCATTGTCAATGGTCTTGTCATTTGATACTTCACTCATATTGCCAACCATTTAAAACAAAAATTGTGTGCGTAAAAGTTACATTACGATACGTAAATGCATTTTATAATAAAGATTTTTATAAGAGAAAAATATAGAAAATTATTTATAAAACTATTTCTGTTGTAAAAATCACCTACCACCTTAATTGTTTATAATTAAAAATAGTAATAAAAAAATGTTAAAAACTAAGTTATCCGTTTTCTCTTGCTCCAAGAAACATCAAACTGATTTTTTTAAAACTTATTTGCTTCACAATAAAATATTATAATGGTAAACAATAAAGGTTAAATACCCTTCTTTCTTATAAACAACTAAAATGTGATTTAAAAATCAAAAATAAAGAACTGTCAAAAGTTGTCATAAGTTTAAACTATTATTTTGATTAAATTTATTGTGCTAACCAATCATAACTATTAGTTTAAACTTCGAAGTTTTATTAAAAAATTCGCTTTTAAATTATAATGACAGCTGTTTCGCTAGAATTAGCATCGTTAATCTGAGGATTATTTTGATCTTTATTTTTTTATTTAGATTAAAAATAATTATAAATATTACTACTTAAGTTTTTATTGTCACTCTTTATTATTATTAAACATAATCTACCTGATGGTCAATAAGAATTGCATGTATCCATTTCAAATCTTTCAGGGTGTAATTTTACCTATATCACATTTACAATTGGAGTTTTACCTATTACTTTACTAAAATTGATTTTATAATAAATTCTACTCAATTTTCGGAATTAATATAATAAATTTAATGGTTTGAATTCATTATTAATTTATCATTTATGTTTATATTTATGTTTCATATTTTAATGTATATCTGGTTGCATAGATAATATAATCCATATTAGGTTATTGATTTTTACCAAAATAAACAATTTTGTAAATAATTCCAGACAAATGTGGTTATTTAGTTATTAGATTTTAATTAGTTATGTTATATCTAATATCTAATTAAAGTTAAAACATTAATAATTTTAAAATATATTGGGCTCGTTGGGCTCGTTTTCTGAAAAAACTTTTTTTAAGCGTTTAAAAAAATTCCTTTAATATTTTGATTGCAAAAAGAAAATCGTTTAAAATAAAAATGGAATCATCAAAAGGGAAATATTGATCGAATATTTTTAAACAAAAAAAAATACAAAATTATCTTACCAACACAACAGCAAATAACAAGGAAAGCACTAGAAGTTTCATATTGAAAAAGTCACTGTACAGTAATAACGTTTAAACGGGATATTTCTTCTTTTTATAGCCTTAATCTATTTCACCCTTATCTTATTTTTAAAATTATGTAATGGTGCATAGGTTGCATTAAATAAATCCTATTCAACAAACTTAATATCATAATTAAACATGTTTATCTGGAAATTCAAAATAATTAAAAGATACAATGTTACAAAGTCGTTTTTTTATATAATTTATCTATACGATATTTTTCCATCATTGTAATAAATAAAATTTTTTGGGACATTGAACCTATTTAAAAAAACGTGATCTTTATAAGGAATATTTTAATACTGATAATGTATCTAAAAGAATTTCCATTGTATGGTTTATGATTAAAAACATTTCGAATTTTGTAATTTTATCTGTTTTTGAATTTATATTGACTGGTATGGCCAAAATTCATAATATATTTGTGTTAGCTAGTAGGTTTTTTACATGTAGATTCAAAATCGCAAAGAAGTTATCATTTGTTGTAAATATGGATTTTAAAATAGACAACAAGTTATTAATTACCTAATGTTCAGAAAATAAATAGGTGTACCTACAAATATTACAAAAACCAAGGCGCCAATATAAAAAAGCTTTAAAAGAAGCTTCTGGATGAGAAGAGACAAAAAAATCATGAAAGGAAGATTTGCTCTATTTTATTGATATAAAAGTAATAAATGAGATGTGAATAAAAAACAACAAAAAAACTATTTAAATAAACTTTCATAATTTATTCGATATGTGATGGACAAATGTGTGGAACCAAGTATATAACTCTGGAAAGGTTAAGGATATCATATTAAAATTTGGAAGGTAAGTATTACAGTAAATTGCCTTTTTTTAATATTCTCAACAATTTTGAATTTCCGGTTTAACCGGAAATGATGTCGATTTTAAATTTTCCACTTCCAGTTCCAGTTTTTAAAGTATTCATCAGTTCAAAAAAATTTATATGCTGCTTGAAAGACATCTTAATATGCTTCAATGTGAGTATAAATTTATCAAGACGGCTTATTGTTTATACCAACATCAAATAGTTATCTTTTAAAAACAAAAATTGTCACATAAAAAGGTTTATTTTTTCAGTGGATTTTGGAAGTTTGTTAAACAGTGTTCTTAGCATACTGGGTAACACTTATTTTTAAAATCCATTTTCCAGTCTGTCTTATTAAATAGGTAATTTACAAAGTCATCATTGCCAGTTTACATCTTGCATTTTCCCTTGTTTCCTATTCGTTATTCTACGCACCCCAAATCCCTTAGACCGATCAGCCTCACATCGTTTGTTCTCAAAACGATGGAAAAAGCTGTAGACAACTACATTAGAACAGAAATATTGGAACAGGTGCCACTGCACCCCCATCAGCATGCGTACCAAGCAGGAAAGTCCACGGAAACCGCTTTAACACAATTTACTGACGAAATCCAAGACGCTCTGAATAAAAAAGAGACCGTGGTATGTGCCTTTCTAGACATAGAAGTGGCCTTTGACAATACGCCACATGAGGCAGTCAAAAGAGCACTGATTGAGAAAGGAGTAGATAGAACGACTTCCATCTGGATGTCGCAACTGCTATCTACAAGAATCGCAGAAATGGAGGCAGGACAAGACACTATTAATGTGACCAGAGGCTGTCCACAGGGGGGAGTTGCATCCCCGCTTGTATGGAGTCTCATTGTGGACAGTCTACTTAGTCATTTGACCAGGGAAGGCATACCATGTCAAGGGTTATCCTGGCAAAAGGAAAGTATGAAAATGTCCTCTGTGATATAGTTCAGAGAGGACTGAACATTGCGAAACAATGGTGTGACTCGGTGGGACTCAGCATCAACCCCACCAAAACCACACTAGTAGCCTTTACAAGGAAACAGAAACCCAATCTAAAAATCATAAGAATAGGGGAGAACATCGTCGAGTGGAAAACAGAGGTCAAATATCTAGAGTTAATCCTAGATAGCATTACTCTGGAATAAAAACGAAGACGAAGTGATACACAAAGCAACCAAGGCCCTCATGGTGTGCAGGAACATTGCAGGAAAGAACTGGGGATGCAACCCACGTATCCTGCAATGGATGCACACAGCAATAGTGAGACCAAGAGAAGAGGATGAAACCTCAATACACATACTCTCAGAATGCCCTGCCTTGCGGAATTCTAGGGCCAGATACCTAGGAGCACATGAAATAGAAGAGGGAGATCTACCTGATTTGAAGCCCGACGATGTCCTAAACCTCCTCAGGAAAATAGGACTTGAAGAGCATACGAAAACAATTGGACTGACAGAAAGTGTGGACTGCAGATTCCGTCGACTAAGGAGGATCTTGTGTAACTGCCGAGAATTTAAAAGATCAATGAATTTGGTCTGTATCAACTCCAGGGCAAGGACTTCATGGAAGTGTCGTCAACGATCCTGATGAGCTTTGTCAGGCATAGGGCTTATAGAACGACTATAACCTAGGAGTGAGCTACAATAGATCTTTCAGGTCGCAGTTTATCGGAAGTTGCACGACCTTCTTCTTCGAGTGCACGGTATACTCATTCAAAAGTTTACTTATTTATTTATTTATATATCCAGACATGTCAGGACTACCAACCCGACAGTTGACTTCACATTTTCGGTCTATACTGTGATTTATTTTGTTTGTCAATTATTCTAAGCCCAGATCATTACGTTGTGTAATTGACGCAGAAAATATATTTCATTGGTGTTATCAAAGGTTTATACTAACTAAAAAAAACTCTTTAAAATAAAATATACATTTTACTATTGTTAATGTGCTATTTTTTTATGAATACACGCCATGATATTGTAAGCTTTTTCATCTCCGCCTTCTCCACTTATTGTACCGCAATCATTAATTAAATCGTTTTGGAAACTTTCATCTCTAGTATGAAACATTGTTTTAATATGGTTTGTTAGATTCTCTATTTTTACTTCTCCCTTTCCATCCTGGATTCCCAGTTCTTTGTTAATACAAAATAGTAAAGGGCCGAGAACGGACTTCTCATTCTTAGCCTCTAAAGAGAGTAATTCTTTTGTTCCATTGATTCCACATGAATTGCAAGCAGTATTTATTTTATTTAAATATGTATTTAAAGAATCAGTTGCCTGAAATCAGATAAAAGAGTAATTAATAAAAAACTGAAGTGTTAGTAAAATATTATTATTGTAGGATTTATATTAATTAATTGCAAGGATAAGTAATAAAAATGCATACTTTACATAAAGATTATTAAAATAGAAATGTGATTTTGTTAATAGATAATTCGCATCAACCATTTTGGTTATTAGCAACTTATATTTTTACATTTACTTAAGTTTCATATAACTTGCCGTATTCTTTTTGGGTGAAAAAATATAAAATTAAGCACTATGTAAAGTTTATAATTTGGATCGTTTTAAGGTAGTTCTTCGTAACAACCCAACCGGGCGCCAATTTGTAACTCTACTCAAGGGCGCCAATTTGTAACTAAAAAAAACTCTCCAAAAGAGATCCCGGCTAAGAGACCCTCTCCAGGGGGTGGTTCGACTCCAAGTTAATGCTCACTATAGGAAGGATTGGGATGTATAAGTAATAAGGGCGCCACTATCTTTTTAACGCTATCGATTAAGCAAACAAACTACACAAAAACTAAGGTAAAATAGATAGAAACACCTTGTAAATACTTTAACTAAATAACAAATAAAGAAACTACTTGAAATAAAAGACCGACCACGCTACACCCTTAAGACTTATAGTATAAGGTGTATAAATGAAACTGTTTTTTTTTTTAAATTGATTATTTATTGAAAATGTAAGTACTTGCTGATAATGAACTGGAGTTGTAAAAAGTGGACTTAACTTTAGGTTTCTGTGCTGTCTAGGAGGGCGGCTTCAGCTTCTTCGTGGAGAGATGAAAGTTTCTTTAATGGTTCTGGCTGCTTGGGATGTAATAGTTTTCTTAACAGCTCAGAAGTGATTTGAAGGACTGTCTTCACATAGGGACCTTCCAAAAGCGGTAACTGGGCTCTAAATTAGCGATAACTTGACTCCAACTTAGCGGTATCTTGGCAATAACTTGACTCCAACTTAGCGGGTTGTATCTTTCAACAACCAAAAAGGAAATTCACAAGATGAGGTACTTTAACGTTTTTCTTACTCTTCAGTCGGCCTATTAATCGATGAAAGGAGATATGGTTGCCTCGCGGGTCTTTAAATAGTCTTGCTCAAAACGGAAATCGTGTTTTTTGTCATTTGTCAGAAGAAATGCGTTCGTTATGCAATTGCAAGCGAGGGACACGTTCTTTGATTGGCCTCGTTCAAACAGATAAATAGTTAGCGTCTATAAGGGGTGTCTCGTGTACAGTATCATTAACAGTAAATCGGGGTCGGTTTTAACGGTAATAATAGCGGTATCATTTACGGTCGCTAATAGTGCAAGGTGACATGACGATAGACATGTTACATCTTTAATGTGGTTATATTGTAGTTGGGACCCAAAACATCTGACAAAGCTCCAGGCTGTAGAGTGAATAATCTTTGATTAGACAGTGATTTGCAGTCGCATTCTTTGGCATTTGGGTTCTAGCTTGGTACCAAACAGGTAGCAGGCACCTGTTAAAAAATTCACATACTCTGAAAAAATTCACATATTCTGCACTGTTTCCTATGGAGACCAATCTATCTGCGTCTTCGTTTCGCTTCATGCCAATGTGTGAAGGTATCCAACAAAATGTTATGTAAATTTATTGTACTAATCCTTACCTTTTGGAAGTCCATCTTAACTTTGATAAAGAAATTAGTATCATGAAACAAATAGCTACATCTAATGGCTATCCAATTCATTTAATAAATAAATTAATTAATAAGAAAGAACAAAGAGTGTCACTACAACTAATATTCCCTCAACAAACTAAAGAAATTAAAAGTTATAAAAATATTACATATTGTGGAAATATTTCCAATACCATTTCAAAAATATTATCTTCGGCAACATCAGCATTAATATCATTTAAAACACAAAATAATATTGGTACAAAATTGTTAAATGTAAAAACAAAATACTCAAGTTATAATAATAATAATAATAAATTTATTGCTTAGAAACTTTTACAAAGTTATAGCAAGAGTACAAGAAAGGAACTTGGTATATAATCTTAAAACAAAAAAAATATAAAACAAAATTATAAATTATATAGTAATAGCAGAAAATATATACATATAAATCAGATAAATCAAAATAGCAAGAAAAAGAGAAAAAAAATCTAAATAATCTTCAATATTATTGAAATTAATTAGAGGAAGTACAAGAGAAAGCATTTTAAAAAATGCGAGGAACCTGAAAGATACAGATATATGGATATCTGAAGATTACTCAAAAAACATATTAGAAGAAAGAAGAGCATTAATACCTGAGTTAATAGAAGCAAGAAGAAAAGGGCATAAAGCAATCATAAAGTATAATAAATTAATAATAGACAATGAAATGTCAGAAATAATAAAAAACAATCATTAAATTACTCAAGTTAAGAAAATTAATTGTCCAAAATGTAATGCTGTATATATATAGGTCAAACACAAAGAAATTTTGAAGTAAGATTCAATGAACACTTGAACATCCAACCTCACTCTTACACACCAATAACATCCAAATACTACACATTTGTGATAAAAAGCAAAATTTAGATTTCCTTGAAGAACTTGAAATAAAAAGACATCTAGCAGATCCACAATTTAAAGTTGTTAATGAACAAATAAATCTTGGAAGTTTTCCACTATTAAACTTTTTACTTTGATTGAGTTTACATTTTATACATAGATAAGACGTAATTGCAAAACAAAAATATATTAAGTTATTGTAAAGATCAGCATAGTATAGTTTTTCCTGGTTTTTCTATATCATTGCACAGTTATACTGATCTTAGAGGAAGTACATCCAGGATAATCCCTTAGGGCTATTAACATCTAGGCTTTAATATTGTTATGTCTTATTACTTCCATAGTTGGTCTAGCCTTAATACTACCTAAACAACATCAGGTACCTAGGTACAAGCAAACAAAATGTAACTTCAATATGTCAATCTGACGATGCTAAGTCTAGCGAAACGGCTTTCATTAAAGTTAAGAAAGCAATTTTTTAAATAAATATTGGAACTTTTGGTAAAACGAAGAGTTTTTCATTATTCTTAATAAGTAAAGGTTGGTACAATAAATTTAAGGAATAAATATATTAAACCAGAAATTTTTTTTTTAAAAACTAATATTTCAACAATAATACTTTGTTAAAATATTTATGGTCAACATTTTTAACATAATATTATTAATAACAAACTTTTAGGGTATCGCAATAATAAAAAATATTTGTACTTTTTTATAACTAAAATAAAATTATTCTTACCAAGGCTGCAGTTATTAACATCGAAACAATGAAAAAAATCTTCATATTGAAAAAAATATGTATTAATCTTCTATATTTAAAAACTCCTTGACTAGTTTTAAAATTCAATAGAATGAAAACGGAATGTTTTATTCTAAACACCTTATATTAGATTGATTATGCAAAATAGCCAGAGGTCAAAGTTTTTATTTAACTTAAGGTAATAAGGGTCAAATTATAAGCTGATACATATTTTCAAAATGGTTATCGTTAAAATCAACTTTAAATATGTACAAAAATAACGACTTATTGTTTTTTAAATGACTAACAGTATGTAAGTAGACCAATTAAAATGGTATGTAGATAATAATTTAATTGCAATGTGATTAAAAAAAGAAATTTATCTTATTAGGTGCATGTTACTGTTAAACGTCACTTACAAGGAATGTAGACAGTGCGATTTTTAACTTATACAGATATGGGCGTAGAAAAAAATAATATAGCAATTTTTCTTAACACTGTACTTTATTTTTAAAATTATTAAGTGGCGGTTGATGTTACTCCATGATGTGACAAAAATTGTTACCAACTATTGATGCATTACAGCAAGTTCATGACATCGGAACAAATTAAATGCCGTAGCTTCAGCAGTATCGCCCCTTGATCTTCCACATTCCATGATTTTTTTAGCGGTTTCTTCATCCCTGTTACTTCTTTCTGTTAAGTCTTTCATAACGTCCATGTTTATTTGTCCATTACCATTTTGGAGTCCAACTTTTTTGCTTGCACAAAAGAGAATTTTTCCTAATTCCATTTCATCAGTATTTTTCTGGAGCACTAAGTTACCAATATTTTCGGGACCATCAAGTTTTGCTCCACATGATTCAAGAGCTTCTTCAAGTGGACCTTGTGCTTTTGCCTAAAATTATAATACTTATATACACATATGTCCAAAAGTTTGGAATATTTAGAAATAATATATCTACTCCTATGTTTTTTTAAAAACTCTTGTTGATATTTTTTTTTAAGTAAAAATAATACTAAATTTGATTCGTTTTTGTATTAATTTGGTCATATTTAATTGATTTGGGTGCTTTCACATTATTCCGATTCTTGTTTAAATTTCATTTGAGCAGAGACATGATATCATATTATAATAGGTCTAGAGTAATTGCTTTGTTACAACAGGGCTTTAGTCAAAGTGATATCTTGAATATTGTTGGTGTTACTCAGGGTACTGTATCAAAAATTAAAAAAAATCCAAGACACAAATGATGTGAAGGATCGTTCCAGAAGCGGCAGAAGTCGATGTACAACAGCAGCACAAGACCGGCAGATAACATTGATAGCTCGAAGAAATCGACAGGAATCTACAAGTGGCATATCCAAAGAAATTGCTAGACTTGGAGGACTGAATATCTTAAGGTAAACAATTACACGAAGATTAAATGTGATAAATTTTTATCGCAGAAGATCTCTACGTGTTCCCAAACTAACCTATCAACAAAAAATTGTAAGGTTGCAATGGGCTCAAGAAATGTTACACCATGGTCCTAACTGGAACTACGTGATGTTCTCTGATGAATCAAGAATTGGCTTGGTTTTTGATTCGTGAAGAACGCTAGTTTGGAGGGCCCCAGGACGACAAGCCCGATTAGAAACAGCCCCACCACTTGTTCCATTTAAAGGTGGAAGTATTATGGTTTGGAGTGGTATTATGAGAGGTACACGGACGCCTCTCCTGGTTTTGGAGAAAAGAATCACTGGTGCTGTTTACATCGAGGAATTGTTAAATCCTGTTGTGCGTCTATTCGGGGGGCGGTAGTTGATGGATTTGTGTTAATGCATAACAATGCACCTCCACATCGAACAGCTGCAGTACAAAATTTTTTGGAAGAAGAAGGAATATCCACATGAACGTCATTGAACATGCATGGGACATTTTTAAAGCCTAGGCTTTAATATTGTTATGTCTTACTTCCATACTTGGTCTAGCCTTATAACTACCTAATAAACATCAGGTACCTAGCTACAAACAAACAAAATGTAACTTCAATATGTCAATCTGACGATGCTAAGTCTACCGAAACGGCTGTCATTAATTTATTAATTAATTTATTTATTTATTTACATTCAAACAGGTAAAAACCTAATTACATGAATGAACCTAATTATATAACATAATTTAACAATAACAATTTACTACCACTAGATAAACCCCAGAGGAGCAAAGGACAACACTGACCATTAGTTTTGATATATATTTATATATGTATATCTTACTACAAAATTTGGCGAGTTTCGGTAATATTTTTGGTAACATTAAATTTTCTGAAGATGTTTTCTTTCGCTGTAAAATCTGTTTTTTTGATAGTTTATTCTATTTGCTAGCATAAGCATAGTTTTGACAGGAGAACGTGCTGATATTTGGGTTGAAGAAGATGGTATCCTGAACATCAGTGGGAATCGAGTACAAAACGTTGGTATATTAAAACTTACTAAACTTAAAATTTTTTCATCGTTAATTTTAAAATTGAGTATTTTAAACAAAAATGTCATTAACATCATTTTATGCCTAACAATTATTGAAGGAATATTAAATTCCATTCTACCAGTTCTGGTAGTTAAATAATTTGGCCACTTTTTCTTTTTCCGGAAATACTGATATCTTAAGAATTTATTTTGGATTTTTTCATACAACTGGAGGTATATTTCTGGTTGCGATGTTAGCAATATTGCTCCAAAATCTAATTTTGACCTAACTAGTGTAAAGAATTGAATTTTTAAAGATAATTCATTTGTAAAATGAGAAGTGTTTCTTATCATAAAACCCAAATTTCTATTACAAGCCTTTACTGTATTTTCAAAATGTTCTGCAAAAGATAATTTACTGTCATAGGTTAGTCCAAGGTCCTTTATAGTTTCTTTTCTTTCTAGTATTTCGTCTTTCATACGATATTCAAATTTTATAGGCATTTTATTTAAAGTAAAGCTAACAACACAGCACTTTTTTATGTTAAAATGCAAATTATTTATTAAACTCCATTCATATATATTGATTAGATCTTTTTGCAGTGCGATGCAATCTCTAATATTATTTATGGATTTATAAAATTTAAAGTCATCTGCAAAAAGTAGATTTCCAGAATACTTAACGACATCAGGTAAATCATTAATGAACAGTAAGAAAAATAATGGCCCCAAATTGGAACCTTGTGGTACACCTGACCTGATGTAATATTTTTGTTCTGAAAATTGACCATCAAATCTTACTTTGAAACTTCTATTGTGTAGGTAGCTGCTAAATAATTCAATGTTAATTTTTTCGAATAAATTAGTGAATAGAGTTGTTAAACTGTTACCTATTCATATTATCGTTGAGTGAAATATAATTCAACGGTATTATTCAATATTCATAATACGATAGACATGCACCAAGGGTTGGAACAGTAAAGTCCACTAAAACCTAAATATTATTTGTAGAAAAATATTACCTACCTATTACCATAAACAAGTAAGTTACATATTAAAGCCATCCATTATATTTACCTTATTTAATTATTTCAAATTACATATTTAAATATGTCAATCTGACGATGCTTGTTACCGAAACGGCCGTCTTTTCAAATAAACTTGGAAGTTACGTTCAAGTTACTCAAAGAGTTTTTTATTATTCTTAATAAGATGGACTTCCAAAACGTAAGGGTTAGTACAATAAATTTACTTACATAAGAAATATTAACAAATAACTTTTACATAAACTATAAATCGTTTATTTTTAATTATTAGACAGTAGATGAGAAATGTTAATTAAACTATCAGCAACGGGCATAATTTATATAATAAAAAAGTTTTAGCTTCATTTCTTAATATTATTTAGTTTCGTGACACTTTAAGAAATTGAAAGCTTTTGCTTCACCAGTGTCACCCTTTACTTTTCCACATTCCATGTATTTCTTTGATGTTTCTTCGTCGTGTTTAGCATCCTCGATGAGGTGTTTGAGAAGGTCGAGATTAAAATCTCCATTCTCATTTTGAAGGCCATTTCTTTTGTTAGCGCAAAACAGTATGGATCCTAATTTTTTCTCATCTGCATCTTCTTTTACTACTAAGGTACGTATAGCATTTGGTCCTTCAATTTCAGCTCCACATGCTTTTAGAGATTCTTCAACCGATTCTTCTTTGCCATGGGCCTAAAAATGACAAAATTTTTTTAGGAATAAGTTAACGTTTGTAAGCTACAAAAAAATTAGGTAGTCGTTGCTTTTGTACTGAAAACAAAAAAATTTTATGCAGTCTTCTTTACATCTTTACAGATTATTTATAATAATAAATTAAGTTTGTTCCAACAGACTTAAAAACCTTACATTGTATCCAGTACACGCGCAGAGAAAAAAACATTTCCAACAAACTTGTGGCGGCGGTACCACAAACGGTACACAATTCTGTTCCAACAGAAAAAATGACTCATCGAGAACCACTTCATGTACGATCATTTTAGTAAAGTACGTTTCACAATAATTCGTTGACTTGGTACCTGCTCTTAACTGCTCTTAAGGGATTACTAATAAAAGGTGGTTAAAATTTCATCGAACTTTGGCCGTAAACCGGTGAACTATTTACAGAAAGGTATTATTTATTTTTGTCCAGGAAGATATATTTTGGATTTTTTATTTTTCAGGTAAAACTTTAAATTATTATTACTGACCATCAATAGTAAATCACTAGTAAATGATTTGGTTTGTTTTTAAAAAATTTGGTGATTTTTTTTACAAAATAAATTTAAATGAAATAGATCATCCATGTATCAAATGTGACAAACCAATGAATAAAGGAAAATACCAAAATCAGTGTCACAGGTTTTTATTGCATAAAGTAACGTTTACAGGAACAGCGACTAGTTTCGGCCTACAAGCAGGCCATCATCAGGCTATAAAAAACAAATGTGAGAGGTAAAATTATGCAAAATTACAAGTTTCAACAGCAGACCTACCTTAAATTAGTTATATAAAATGTTCAACAGATCATATGTTCGATCGGACCAACAAAATTATATATTAAATATTAATTAATGAATGGGGTAAGTTAAACCAGTGACAAAGAGAAAAAAATATATGTGACATAAAGATTATAAAATTAATATATAAGAGAAATGATTATATTAAAAAGAGGTATGAAAATGATTTATTGGAAAATGAATCATTGAGGAATCAGTTAAGAATTTAAATATTTTATTCCATTGTATGTGGTACCGTTGAATGAGTGAGGAAAAAAGTACCAATATATGGAAAGAAAAAGTAATGACTACCACTGTTATGTGATAGAAACATAAGAGCGGTAATACATCAAAAGGAAGTAACCCCAAAGTGAGATTAACTGGAGATACCAGTGACTCCGGTATCAGAGAAGGCCCTACATGGACATCAGAATGAAAAGGTAGAAAGATCATGAATATGATCGAAATTCTTAGTAAAAGATTAATAAACATTGTGTAACAGTGTAAAAATAGTCCATCACACTGAAAAAACACTAAAACATTTCTAATTAAGCACTAGCAAAGTAATAAACGCACACTATGAAAGCAATGGCGGCTAACAGAACATAAAAGTCCAGAAGAAATCAAGGAACCGAAACTCTATGGAAGAGCATATATTACGGAACAATAAAATCTATGGATGAAAAATGTCAAATTGAAAAAGAAAACTAATTAATAAGGAATTGGAATCAAAAATTAGTGAAGGTCGATCGACACATGTAACAATAATCAAGTCAATACAAATATGAAATTAAGTAATAAAAATAACATATTAAAATATTAAAAATTAAATTGTTGAATAGCCAGTAAAATCAAATTACAGTTGCTGTCAACTATAGGTAAAGAAAAAGAACAAGGTTAACTATTAAAGTATACAATAATACAAATGATATATGATATAAATCTAGAGAAATATACAACAATAATTGAAATAAGAATGAATACCATGTGGAGGAGAAAAGGCATGACAAATGTGTTAAAATTAAAAAGGAAGATTCAAAAAAATGTATGGGTCTTTAGGTTTAAGCTGTTCATTCAAACACAACAGATCATCTCGTTTAGCAGCTTCATTAATCTCCATCATTTCTAAGAGATTCATTTTAGGTCCTTTAAAACATTTATGTAATCTAGAAAAATTAGAATCAGAAAAACTATGGTTTTCAGAGATAATGTGGTTGGCAAAAGCTGAATGTGAGGTAGGTGTTTCAAAATCTTTATATTTCTTAATTTGAATACGATGTTCATTAATTCTAGTAATCAGGAGAATGCCTGACTGGCCAATGTAAACTGCATTACAATCATTACAACATAGTTTGTATATTCCAGGTGTATGTAAACAAGAAACTGGATCTTTAGTATTTATCAAGAAAGAACCCAAACTATTATTGGTTTTAAAACCGAACTTAATGTTATATTTATTCAGGATATGACCAAACTTATAAGAAACTGGACCAAAATAACTGAGAGAACCCAAGTAAGAACTATTGTCAGATTGTGAAACTGGAAGGATTTGTTGAAAACTGAGTCTATTTTTAATAAAAAACTTATTGTAAATTTTATCAGTAAAGCTGATAGGATAATTGTTATTAACAGCAATTTGTTTAATAATATTTATTTCTTTCTTAAAGATGTGTAAGAAAGGGGAATATTAAAGGCTCTATGGAAAAAACTATTGAAGGCAGCAGATTTATGTGAAGAAGGGTGATTGGAGTGATAATTAATGACAAAATCAGTAGTAGTTGGTTTGCGGTAAATATCAAATTCAAGCTTGTGTAATTCTAAGTTTTTTGTAATAAGTAAATCTAGAAAAGGAATCGAATTATCAACAATAAATTTAAGTTTTAGTAAATGTTACTGAGTTTTATTTAAATCTATTTTGAAAACCGGATTACGGATCTGTTAATGTTTACTGTACAGTGAGAAATTTATAACCTTTCATTACTAATCCCCTAAGGTCAGGTACCGAGTCAACGAATTATTGTGAAACGTACTTTACGGAGATTATGGCATGAATCGTTTGTACTGACATGCTCTTTTTTTTACTTGTCATACAGTTTACACATACTCAGGCCAATTCTCTATGTATATTGCTACCAGTAAGTAAGATTCAATCTTGCTAGACCAAGGATTTTGTGCTAATAGACAAGAATTGCTGTAATTCCTATTCTGCAAATACATTGGAGTTCTTGCTTGTTAAGTAGCAAGTTTAGACCAGTAGGACTAATGTAGGTAAACGGCATTACATAAAATGTCTATTTGGAAGAGTGAATACGACTCAATATATATGGTTTCATAAAAATAAATAATAATTTGATGTTAGACTGTGTTGTATTCAACATGGTCAGTGATATTTTATGAACAGTCTAAAACGTGGTACCATTTGTGTTAATAGTTCCTAGCTAGTGTAGTGGTTCATTTGATTTTGTGACTAGTGTGTAATACCAGCTAATACTGATATTTTCAAAGTATTTTACAAGTAAGTATGTATTTAATACTATATAATTAGTAAGCTCACTCTTAATTTATACCGTGTTGAATAACCTGATTGCGAATTTCTGGGCACAAAAGGTGGAGGTTTTTATATTAGTTTAAGCACACGAGAAATATGGATAGAAAGTCCCTTCTCCTCAGAATTCAGTGGGCATAGAGCTAAAAAGAAAAGGATGTTTACAAATCTGGAATTGGCAAAAATGCTTTTGGGTAAGGGTTTATCTCAAAATATTTTTGTACTTTCCAGGTATTTGTAAATCAATAATCTATATACAATACATACATAAATCACAAGTGTCTGTCTGTTCATCGTCGCATATGGAAACGTCTCAACAATCCAAACTATCCGATAATCAAAAAGCTACCGAGGAAGTTGTCAAAAAGTGGCTAAGGAGCGCTAAAGTAAAAATGGGAATGTGCCAAATGACAATAATAATATTTAAGTAGTCTGACTTGTGATAGTTGTTATTTTATTGTTTTATAAGAATATCTTTTATTTTCAGTTATGAAGAATTATTGTTTCATTATTTTTATTTTAAAGAGGTCTAATTTTATCAATAAACTACTACTTTTGAACAATTCATTATATTTATGGACCGTGGGTACCTTCCCAAACAACTGATTTAGGCGGAGTGCTAAAATTTACGAATTACTAAAGTCTATAACTATCCGGTTCATTTTCGAAACATATCCTAAACATCCAGTTTACGTCCATAACCTTTCCAGTTCATGTCCAAAACGTATCCACTTCATATTCTAAACATCTAATTCACGTCCATAACAAGTACATGAGATGTCCATAACATTCAGCTCATGTACAAAATATATCCAGTTTATGTCCTAAATGTATCCAGTTCACGTCCATAACAAGTACATGAGATGTCCATAACCTATCCTGTTTATGTCCAAAACGTATCCAATTCATGTCCTAAACATCCAGTCCAGGTACATGAATAGTCCATGAGATGTCCATGGTTTATTTATCGTGTCCAGTGAATGTCCACATTTGTCCAAGATATATCCATTCTTTGTACGAAACGGACATCCATGGGATGTCCAATTTTGTGGAAAATGGATATCCGATGGATGTCCATAGGATATCCTTCTGGACATCCACATTTGTCCAAGACATATCCATTCTTTGTACGAAACGGACATCCATGGGATGTCCAATTTTGTGGAAAATGGATATCCGATGGATGTCCATAGGATATCCTTCTGGACATGAACGGATATCCGATGGATATCCCTTATGTCCAATGTGGATATCCATTGGACATCCAATGTATGTTCTTGTGTTATCTGGGTTGTTAGAATGGAAGTTAGAGAATATGAAATTTAAGAATCTTGTTATGTTTCTTGCTAAAAATTACAGCTTAACAATCTTGCTGGCGTAGCAATATGTTTTGCAAGCATAATGGAGAATTGGCCTGATCAGGTTAAGTGGTAAGGAATATTTTTCCTTTATTATCAGAGTCGTGCGGTAGGGATGAATACTTTCTATTATCTCCCTACAACTTATGCCACTGTAGTAATGATTGTTTCTGCATGTTTTTTGTCTTAGTACGACAGTGTGAGTAGTTTTCTAGTTATTTGCATTTATAATTCTTATCCATTTTGTTTTGATACTTATTTAACATGAGGGTGCTTATTAATTAAACCACCTAGAAAGTGAAGAAAAATCAAAAAACATGCAGAAACAATGATTAAGACAGTGGCGTACATTGTAGAGTATAAAGGAAACTATCCATCCCAATCGCAAGCTTCTGGTAGTAGAGGGAAACTATCTTTTACCACTGTTTAATGTAACATAATATGTGTACACTCTTGGCCAAGTATGAGCAAAAAATATTGAAAGGTATCAAAAATATGGGCTAAAATCTTTAAGAACAAATAAACTTAAATGCCCTAGATCTCGGCTAGGAGGAGTATTTTATTTAAGTGTTTTGGCTTAAATCTTATAATATGCGACGGTTTTTTCAGTTACAATGTGGAGAATTCTAAACGAAACACTGTATATCGAAAATGTGTGCATTCACATAAATTAATCTTAGAATCTTTATAGTATATTATTAAGATAAAATAGAAAAAGTATTCGCATGTAGCAGACGTATCTTAAAAAAGTATACATTAAAACCAAAATAACTGGCTTGTTACAACTACATACAACTGGTTCCAAAAATTTAAAGATTATAATAAATAAAACCTTCAGTTCTGTTTAATAAGTAAATTATAATATCGATATAAATTCTAAAACTTAATTACTTATAAAAATAACTGTCTTACCAATGTAAAAGTAATTAACAATAAACAACATACGTACAATTTCATGGTAACTGGTTTATAAAAAGTACAATTTATGTGCACTTCTGCAATATTGAACAAAAATATAAACTTAAATACGAAAAGAAAATAGTCGAATTAGTTTTATCATCTAACCTACATAAACTTTGATAAACTTTTCCTCTCATAATATGCTGATTATGAATATTTACAACAAAACACTATTTATTCGAAATAGTATATTGTGCAAAAAGTTGGAAAAGTGTCTTTTCCACCGTGTTGCACACCATACTTTTTCTACGGCTGCATATAAATAATAAAAATAAAGAAGTGTATTCATAACATTTTATTATTATTATTGGTTATAAAATAAACGGCACATACTTAATACAAAAAAAAACTAATTTAATTAATATTGTAATTAATTAATACATTATTGCAATTTTGTATTGAGATTCCTGATTTCCCAGCAGCTATCAACTGTGGAAAAATTCCCATTTAAATGTACGTGGTGTGGAAAAAGACCCGTGAGGTAGATTTTTTCCCACTGTTGACAGCAATACGTCACTTTGTAGTTCTGTCAAATGTGTTAAAAAGCACAGCAGCCGTAGAAAAAATATGTTTTAATTCTAGTTCAAGTGCTAGTTTTTTGCGAAACAGCTGTAATTGGATTTAAAAACGTATTTTTCCAATAAATAGTGGTTTTGTTCAGCCCTTTAGTTGTTTACTGTTATCAATAACACAAATATTTTAAGTAGAGATCAGCATAATATAGTTTTTCCTGGTTTTTCTGTATCATTGCACAGTTATAATAATATTAGAGGGACATACATCCAGGATAATCCCTTAGAGCTAATAGTCTCAAATCAGCCATAAATTGATGAGCATTTAACGTGTTTTATGACCACTTGTAATGGCATCTTACTTTTCTTAATTCGAGTCTTATGTAAAATACAGGGTGTTTCTTAAGTAATCTAAAATATTATATGGGGCGCTTCGTTACTCAATTTTAAGACGAAAAGTTCATATAAACATGTGTGATAGGTGTTGTCGTTTATGAGATACAGGGTGTTGAATTTATTGTAATAAGTCAGTTCTGATTGTACGTGAAATTAATTTTTCCCGGAGACGCTACTGGTTTTTAGAAGTAATACGCAAAAACATGGTTATTCTAAGTGGTCTTTGAAATAATGTTGACAAGTGTCAAATTTGAAAACCAACGTAAAAATCGTACATTTTTATTTGATTGACTCTGTGTTTAGTTAATAACTATGCCAGTGTTTACTAATGTTGAAATGGCTAATATGCATTTTTTGTACGGATTAGCGAATGGTAATGCCTTAGAAGCTAGACGTACGTATGCCCAGCGTTATCCAAATACCTAATCGTTTACCATGTTCAGATACGTTTACTAAGTTACATATTCGTTTACAAGAAACTGGAACTTTTGCTAAATCGAAGAATATTATTGGACGACCCAGAACTGTGGGAAATCCCCAATTGGAAAACCAGATTCTTCAAATTATTGACCAACATCCAGAAACGAGTACAAGAAAAGTTGCAGATGAAGTAAATGTTAGTAACAAAACTGTTTGGAATATTCTAAAAGATAATTTATTGTATCCATATCACGTTCAACGTGTTCAACATTTGTTACCTACTGACTATCCATTACGCATACAGTATTGTCAATGGATTTTACGTGAAATCGCGAACAATCCGAATTTTGTGGCCAATATTCTATTTACGGATGAAGCCAACTTTTCTAGACATGGGATTATGAATTTTCATAATGACCACATATGGGCAGATGTAAATCCACATACCATAAGTGTAAAACGATTTCAACAAACATTTTCGGTCAATGTTTGGCTTGGCATCATCGATGATTATTTAATTGGACCATTTTTCCTTCCTGTACGGTTAACCGGTGAGACATACCAACATTTTCTAGAAAATGAACTTCCACTTCTTTTGGAAGATGTACTTATTATTATTAGAAGGCGCATGTGGTTCATGCATGACGGAGCTCCTCCACATTTTTCAGTGATTGTACGCGAGTTTTTAAATAATGTTTTTCCAGGCCATTGGATCGGACGAGGATCTCCACACCCGTGGCCCCCTAGATCACCTGGACACAATCCTCTGGATTTTTGTGTGTGGGGATATTTGAAATCGCTTGTTTACACAACACTGATATTAAACGTACAAGATCTTCAAAATCGTATCATAAACGGCTGTAATGTTATTCGTAACAATCCTGGTATCTTGGAACGTATTCGACAATCCATTAGATATCGAGCGGATTCTTGCATTTTAGCTGGAGGTGGACATTTTGAACATTTGCTCTGAAATGTATTATTTTTTCTTTATGTTTAACACATGTTGCTTGTAATAAAATAATAAAAAAATATAAATCAGTAGCGTCACCAAGAAAAATTAATTTCACGTACAACACCCTGTATCTCATAAACGACAACACCTATCACACATGTTTATATGAACTTTTCGTCTTAAAATTGAGTAACGAAGCGCCCCATATAATATTTTAGATTACTTAAGAAACACCCTGTATATAATCTCTCTCTGGGGTTCAGAGTATTTGTCTTAAATATCTAGCTCATAAATACAATCATATTTTAACAGGAATTTTAATTATTAGAGATTGTAGCGAATTCTCTGTCTACCCAAAGAGGAACTAATTCGTTTGAATATAAACTTGTAAACCTTTACAAAATATGAAATTTATTGTACAAACCCTTACTACGTGAAAATTCGTCTTATTATTTATTATTAACTTTCACTATTTATTCGTAAAATACTTTAAATGTAATGACGGCTGTTTCGCTATAGAATTAGCATCGTCATTATATTTAAAGTATTTTACGAATAAATAGTGAAAGTTAATTCAACCTTTTAGTTGTTTTCTGTCCTTTACAAAATATCTTTTAATAGTTTAATAGTGACAATTAAATTTAGAATATATGACACAATTACACAACTACCATCTAACACTAAAGATAATAGCAATGAGAAGTAGGAACTAATCCTAACAGAGATCCTACAAGAACCTTTGATTAAAGTGCATATTTAAACGGTTGCTGAACTATATGACGGACTTTGTACTTTTAAAGAATATTCGTCGCTTAAAGTAAATTTCGTCAAATATAACTACATATACTTTTCTCCCCTCACTATATACACACACAACTGTTTTGTACACCCTGTCATACATTGTTGTTTCTACTTACTTCATCTGTCGGTGACTTCACAGCAAGTTCATGACATTTTAAGAAATTAAATGCTGTAGCTTCGGCAGTATCTCCCTTTGACCTTCCACATTCCAAGATTTTTTTAGCTGTTTCTTCATCCCTGTTACCAGTTTCCAATAAGTCTTCAAGAACATCCAAGTTTATTTCTCCATTATCATATTGTAGTCCAACTTTTTTGTTTGCACAAAACAGTATTTTTCCCAATTCTATTTCATCAGCATCTTCTTGTACCACTAAGTTACCAATATTTCTGGGGCCATCAATTTCTGCTCCACAAGATGTAAGAGCTTCTTCAATTAGATCTTTTGCTTCGTCAGCCTAAATATTAATACTTATTATAACTAATATACCTACACATATGTCCAAAAGTTTGGAGTAATGGAATATTTCATCTTTTTATTAATTTTTATAAATAATTTTTTTGACATAAGTAAACATCATTTTGCCACAACTCTAACCAATACTAAATAAATCTCGGTCAGATAAACATACAAAAAAAAATGATTTATTCTTTTGAGGTGAAAAATGTACAATTTATTAAAAATTTTTTTATATAAATTAATAAGCAAAAAACGGTTTTTAAATAAAATTAATAATCAGTATTTCCTCCATAGGCCTGTATGCATGACTGTAGGCGATGTGGCATGCTATCAATTAAATGGTCGAGCTGGTCTTGCGGAATTCTCTCCAATTCTTCACGAGCAGCATCTTTCATTTCTCGTAGAGTAATTGGGAAGGGTTTCGCTTCTTAATGCGTGTTTTAAGAATGTCCCAGGCATGTTCAATGACGTTCATGTCAGGGGAATTTGATGGCCATCTTAATGTGGATATTTCTTCTTCTTCTAAAAAAATTTGTACTGCAGCTGTTCGATGTGGAGGTGCATTGTTATGCATAAACACAAATCCATCACCTACCGCCCCCCGGAATAGACGCCCAATAGGATTTAACACTTCTTCAATGTACACAGCATCAGTGATTCTTCTCTCCAAAACCAGGAGAGGCGTCCGTGTACCCCTCATAATACCACTCCAAACTATATTACTCCCACCTTCAAATGGAACACGTGGTTGGGCTGTTTCTAATCGGGCTTGTCGTTCTGGGGCCCCCAGGAAAAAACCTTAAGATGTTAATTTTATCATTAGAAGTAATTCCAAATCTTACACCTCTACACATTCAGGGAGCAAATGTAAGAAAACAAATGTTTCAAAAAATTGTGAAGGAAGAAAAACTAAAGAAGATATCTGAGTCCCTTGGACCTAACTCATCTTGGCTAGCATGTAAAAGAAGCTCACTTGAAAGTTGAACAAGAAAAGTAAATGGGACCAAACACTAATATCCCAGATAGACAAGAACCCTATCATATAGGTCAAAACAGAATAGGATACGGAAATAGTTTATGAAATTAGATCAAAATACCTTAAGAGCCAAGATTTATTTCCTACTATTTTCTACACAGCCAATATTTAAAAGAAATATTGTAGACAAAACATAATTATTATGTCTGACAACCAAGCAGCACTCAAAGCGCTCAATTCGAACATAATAACACCCAGGACCAAGGAATTGTTCATGAATAACACAACTACTTTTCTTTGGTTCCCTGAACACTAGGAATAAAATAGCAGATATGTTAGCCATAATGGGACACGAACTATTCTGTGGCATATCTTACAAAGGCCACGTTGAGTACTCACATCCCAATAAGGTCCATGTCTCCGAATAATAATTGTGGAATTCTGAGCAATTTCTGTATAAGCTACAGTATCTGTAAGGTATTGGGTTTGCCATGTTAATTTTTACAGATTTTTGCATACAGATCCTAGAGCCTTGCTCAGAGTATCACTATAAGTAAACAAAATGTAAGAATACTTTTTGGCATCCTAAATGGACCCCATAAATTAAGAGGACTCCTACATAGATTATGGAGAGATTAGAAAATGCAGCTGACCCAGTTCCTGACCTTAAAGGAGGTACATTACAAACCTTAGGTTTATCTGCATCTAGATTGAAAAAGATTTACTTGGCCCAATTAATACATTTAATTATTTACTAAAATAACATAAAAATAAATCTAACCACCTTACCAAAGTGAGAGAAACTAGCAAAAAACAAAAACATACAGTTTTCATTGTAAAAGTTTATATCAGACTAAAGTATTATACTGTAACTTACATAAAAAAAGGGAAATTTCATTGAAATAATCAAACTTCTTATCAACCAATCTTTTGCCTCTTGATAAATGTGTTACTTTGGTATATTTTTAATTATTATTGTTGCAATATTCACGTTTATTATAACAGATTATAATTATAAAAGTTTTTGGAGTGTTTGGCAACCGAGGTTATAGTAAATCTTCAGATTAGTTAATAGGAGTAATATTTATTTATACGATCTGTACAAATTACTACAAAAGTATTGTATATTCCATTACTAGAGTGGAAAGTGACAGTTTTTACACGAGGGGGTATATTGTAGTATAAGCCTTATGCCGAGTGCAACAATTCCACGAGTCTAAGAAATCACTTTTGATAATTTAATGTACGCTATTTTTGATACGACCACCATCAAATCTGAATTAGTTTAGATAAAAGGGGTTATCCGTAAGATTGGTTGGATATTCAATATTGTTTTTCTCTTTCTCTGTAAGAAGTCTAAAAAGAAGAAAATCTCAGGATCTAGTGTAGTCTAGAGTCTTGTGCAGTTAAATAAGCATCAGAAAGGTTAAATAAATATACATAACTTGAGAATAAATAGCCAATGAGTGAGAATTCTGTAAAAATGATTAGTAGGTTAAGTTAGAAAAAGTTGTTGCCTGGTTGTAGTAGCGTGTTGAATAAAAAAATACTTATATTTTCACGCATTTGCGTCTAAAAATAAATTATTTTACTTTACTCATAAATTAAAGGCCTATTATTTATAAAGTTAAATGGAAAACGTTTACATCGTCATGACATATGAGGGTAAATAGTTCTCATATTTAACATCGTAAAATCCGATATTGACAATCTAATCAAGAAGGGATGAACTGGAAGTGGAAACGAAGTAGGGGAAAGAAAATTCATCGCGTAAACCGCATGTTTTCTACCGTAGTTGCCAGGTATGCAGACATTATTCGGTATTCCGGACTTTTCCTTATAGAGGTGAACATGTTATTTTAAAAATCAACTATAGATTGAAGAATTCGTTTTTACTTTTCTATCCACTTTAATTTAACCAACACACCCTTCATCCTCTATCTTTATAACTTCTGAAGTTCCTTTTTCCTCTTCTTTTTTATATAATAACTCTCTTATTCATCCATTATTTTTCACTTATTCATGGATGTTTAAGTTTTAAATTTAAATTATTTACAATTCCTACGTTCTACACATACAGCCTGATGGTTGTCTGAAGACAGAAACATGTTGCACTAACTTTTGAACCTTACTATTAAACGTTGTGGATAGACTTTGAGTTTTATTACTACGATTATCTACATTATCCACATTTGAGAGATGGATTTCCTTTTCAATTTTAAATAACATTAATTAATTTAGCACAAATTTAACATCAAGTAAGTTCTTTTATAGTTAATAAAAGTTCTTTCTTTTTTTTTATTTTTTCTACTAATTAGTTTCATTATTAAACTTTAAATATTACTGTTTTAACTTAACTCTTTTTAAAATAAATTTGTAATTATAATTAATAAAATTTTATTCAAATACCTACCTAATAATCCAACTAGAAACTTGCAGAACAAAACACCCCTGAGAAAAAGAAGATCTTGCTACTATTAGAACACATAAAAAATATTAAATAATCAATCAAATTTATAAATACAAATAAATAAATAAATTAAACTATAATAATAAAATCGCTCATAATATATTAATTAAAAATATAAAAAAAATCAATTTCACTTATGTACAGTTGTTAAAAAATTAAACATTATTATTTATTGCTTTTTTAAAAGTTTGTCTATTTTACGGTTTTCTGTGTAATTCTTAATTAATTCCGCTTTTCATTTAATGTGTAGCGGCAACAGAGCTTAGTTTCGGTCGATGACTCTATAAATGTTGAACGGTAGGAGAATTGAAATCAAAAACAGCAGTTGCGCCCATTTTTGACTTATTTAGGTTTTATGATTTTTTAAAGTACATATTAAAAAATACCAACTAATTTTTAGCCAATTATTGTTGAAAATAGGTAAATAGACAATAAAACAATGGTTTAAAGTAATATAAAGAAGCTATTGCAGAACAGAACTCTTTTTAAAACAAAAATGATATTAATATACTACTTCAAACACATGAAAAACTATCATTTATGTTTTAGTATTTGAACCTGACCCTACAGTAACCAAGCATTTTACTGAAGATTCAAAACCAAAAGGTGTCAAAAATGTAAAGATCAGATATAACAAAAATTGGAATTATTTTTCTATATTCAGAGTAATTAAAATAAAATGAAAAATAACATTAAGAACAGTAAACAACTAAATGGTTGAATTAAACTTTCACTATTTATTCGAAAAATACGTTTTTAAATGCAATGACGGCCGTTTCGCTAGAATTAGCATCGTCAGATTGACACATTGAAGTTACATTTTGTTTGTTTGTAGCTAGGTACCTGCTACTTTTGATAACAAAGTAGATATTCAATAATTCAATATATAAAAAACCAACACAAACAGATGTAACCATACCATCAATCAAGTCATATCTTAATAAGACTTTCACATAGTGAGGGTTAGTATAATAAATTTGAAAAATAACATATTGATTAAAAACCAACTTTTTGAATAAAACTGTTAACGCTAATATGAAGATAAAAAATTAAGTATAATAATAATAATGAAAGATGTGCTTGATAGATTAAGAACAAGTTATCAATATTTTCATTTCAATATTTAATTTGTAAAGAATCTCCTCTACTCATTTAAAAATGTCTTGAAGCCCAGAATATTTTTGGGAGATTCCAACCCACGGCCAAAATATTTTTTACCTTCAGCTCATCATTGCTAAGCTGAAGATGTTCCTCGCAGTGTGCAGAATTTTGATTTTATCAAAAAAAAAATTATAATCCACACATATATCTGAATTCTGAATATTATTCTCTTCAAAGTAGACATTTAGTATTTAAATCTGTGGTAAAAATATCGACAAAATACCATTAAACTGATTTTTAAATATACATCAGTGTGTAAAAGCCAAATGGAATAAATTCATTATTTCGGTTACTGTACATATTTATAAAAAATCCCGAAACACGTCAAATTTAAATTATAACTTGACATTCTTTAACGTGAAAATGCAACCCCTACCTTCAACCCCCTTAGAATGACAGGTACAACCCCCAATTTTTTAAATGGGAAGTATAGGCTTCTGATATATCATTTGAAAGGTCTCTTCATTCTCTATTCAAAAATGTTATTGTTTTAAAATTTAATGCAAAAATTAACATAAAAAAATAATATCATGTTGTTACCGAAATTCGCTACAATACAATCAAACACTAAAATGTTATGCAAAACGTAATAAAATGTAGAACACGAAAAAGAACTATGAATGTTAATGAAGTAGTTGTTCAAAATGTTCTCCGCGAACGTCTTGGCAACATCCTAATCTCAAATAACATTGTTTAACATATCAGGCGTGATCGACCTAATCGCAAGCGTTATTATTTATTTTAAGTCATTTAAATCAGAAGGTTCAGTTTTGTACACATGGCTCTTCACATATCCCCATAAAAAGAAATCTAATAATGTAAGATCAATCCACCGATTGGGAAATATTGTATCGAGGTACTGCCGGACATTAAGTTGGTCATGTGGTGCTGCTCCATCCTGCTGAAACCATATCGTATTCGCTGGAACTTGAGGGTTACCTGGATCAGGATATAAATTTACCAACGTTGGAATGACATCATTTTGAAGTAGTGCCAAATAATTGTTGCCATTCAAGTTGCCCTCAATAAAAAAGGGACCAATAATATTGTTCCCTACAATCCCTGCACAAACATTACCCTTTTGAGGGTATTGAGTGTGTTCCTCTCTCATTCAGTGAGGATTTTCCGTGGACCAGTAGCGTCAATTTTGCCGATTAGCATGACCGTTAAGTAAAAAAGTACACTCATCAGAAAACATAACGTCTTCTAATTGGATAATATTGTTATCCAACATGTCCATCATTTGCTCACAAAAAAAAGTTCTCCTATCAAAATCGTCTTCCATGAGCTCCTGAGTAGGTATGATCTTATACGGATGCAATTTATTTTCTTTTAATATGTTTGCTATCGATGTATGGCTAGTATTGAATGTAGTGGATGCCTGTCTACTCGATGTATGTGGGTTTTCCTGAAACTCAAGCAACACATCTAATTTGAGTTCATCACTCAGTGCATTGGCAGCTGCTTTTTTTATCTGCCTTACATGACCAAACTCGCGAAACTGCTTTTCTATTTTACTTATTGTTCTCATGAAATAGGCGAGTTACTTCCTGTTGTGTTCGGATGTTATCTCCGTAACCAATAATTTTTAAAACTGTTATTTTATGCATTTCCGTCAATCTAACCATTTTTCAGAATTTAATTGAACAAATTTTATACTTAAATTACAACAATGACAACTTAAATAAAACAATTTACTACTGCTTGTTAAAATAGCGTTGCCACGGAAATTCTTTAAAGTTTTTTAATGGTTACCATCTAAAAACCACATTGCTATGGTTTTTGTTCACTTTCTTATTATCAAGACCTAAACGGGAAATAAGTTTTAAGTATATTATAATAAGTTTTGGAGTATATTTTAGTGAATTTCGATAACAACATGATATTAATTTTTTTTATGTTAATTTTTGCATTAAATTTAAAAACAATAACATTTTTGAATAGAGAATAAAGAGACCTTTCAAATGATATATCACAAGCCTATACTTCCCATTTAAAAAATTGGGGGTTGTACCTGTCATTCTAAGGGGGTTGAAGGTAGGGGTTGCATTTTCACGTTAAAGAATGTCAAGTTATAATTTAAATTTGACGTGTTTCGGGATTTTTTATAAATATGTACAGTAACCGAAATAATGAATTTATTCCATTTGGCTTTTACACACTGTATACAATCCAGCAAAAATCAAATAAACGTTGCATTGTGATTGCAGTGATTGTTATGGTTAATAATTTAAAAATATGGTTGATAATTAAAAAATAATAATGTATATGATAATGTCAAATGTCGACACTTGGGTTACATAAAGTAATTAATCAACTTGTTGTTGATGAAATAACTAATGTTGTTTAATTAATTTACATTCGTGTCAATTATACAATAACAACCACAAACATTTTAAAGTATATTTACATCTTAGTTTACATTTTAGCCAGTTTATAATACAATTGAGGTATTTTATTCAAAATGAATATTTTTATTAGTAACTTGAGAAATCGTTTTATTGACCTCATTCCCTAAATAAAAAGTGTTATTTTTCTATGTATTCTTAGCTTTAAACATTCAAAGCTGTTGATAGATATGAAGACAAATGATTTTAATTTATAGATAATCGTAGATTGATGGCACATACTTATACTTTTTGTTTATAATAGTCTAACAGATATAATTATTACTCCTGGTCTTTCGTCTACATCAAATTATATAATATTTAAAATATATTTATTGATTTCAAAATACAACTTGTATGTGAAACATAGGGGCAAGGTGTAATACAAAATAAAAAAAAGTATATTAATAGGTGCTGCATTTTCCAATTACCAAGACTTACTATGATCCACAAAGAGTGAAGCCTATTTCTGAGGTTCCCCGGAGAACTAGAAAAATAGCTTTACATGCAATCATAGATTATTGTAAACAGTATACAAATTAAAAAAAACATGACTGTAAATAATACCTAAATACTAACGGGTATGACATATATCTCCGCCTGAAAGATAGTTGGGGCGTTACAAGGGGATTTGAATAACAGAAAATTTGGGCCTACCAGCATTTTTATGGAGTTTTGGGCAATAGTACTAATGTGGTGTTTAAAGCTGAGTGAAGAGTCTAATATTACGCCTAGGTCTCTGATTTGTGTGCACGATTGCAATGCTAACCTAACCATATATGCGACGGACATGTTGCTACTGGCATTTTTTTGTGCTGATCGCATGTCTTTTAAAAACCAACCTTTGTTATCAAATGGTACGTTACACACTTATGTTACTGACCCAGTGCGACTGACAGGAGTTAGAAGCAAATGCCTCTTCGAACCAATTTGTCAGCTGTTAAAACACACTCCTGCGTCCCTAAAATCTCGGAGCATGTGATTGTTTTGAAAATTTATTTTAAAAAGAAAAAAACGTCGAAACATATCAACTGTATTACTTTTCTGTTATTTTTTAGCTTAACTACTTGAAAAAATGATCCTGCCACTTTAAATCGACTGTCATTTACAACTAGCATGGCTAAGAAACAAAATTATTCTTACACACTTATGTAACTAACAATGTGTCAGCGACATCAAAAATATCAGTAGCACCAAGTCCGTCGCATATATGTGTAACGCGCCTTAATAGTATATTTGTGTTAGCAAATGGTGATTCCTACAGAAACGCATAATATAACACTTACCAACATTTAATTCCATACCATTAGGAGAGCACCACTGGGATAATTTATTAATATCTGATTGTAGTCCAAGAATATCATCATGAGATCTTATTATAGTAAAGCATTAATGAACAGATTAAATAGTAGAGGTCCCAGGTGCGAACCTTGAGGAACACCTGAAGTTACAGGAAAAATATAGGAATAACAGTGATTTACTTTAACCATTTGAGTTTTCTAAATAACTACATAACCAGCTAAATATCTGACCATCAATACCATAAGAACGTAATTTATGTAATAGGAGTTCATGGTTTATCTTATCAAAGGCTTTAGAGAAGTCAGTGTACACTGAATCAACCTGCAAGCCTTCCTCCAGAGCTTCAGATAGATAGTCGATATAAGTGAGTAGATTTAGCTCAGCAGATTTACCGGAAGAAGACCCAAACTGTGAGTTAGTAAAAACACTAGAGCAGTCGTAAGTAAGAAATTCAGTTATAATGCTTTCAAATAGTTTAGGGATAGTGCTTAGAATAGATATGGGGCGATAGTTCTTAATATCAGATTTAACACCTGATTTATAGATAGGAGCTACATAAGATTGTTTCCAAAAGTCGGGAAATTCACCAGAATCGAGAGAGGCATTGAAGATATGATAAGGTGGTCTAGATAGTATAAATCTGCATTCTTTTAGAATAATAGGAGGAATCCCATCGGGTCCAGGTCCTTTATTGATGTTCAGTTGTGACAATCTCTCATATATTTTAGATAGTTGAACGTTGAAGTGGATTTGGTTATGGTAATAATTTATCCTGCATCAAGACATCCTCTGTAAGTGGTTGTTCAGTTGAGTTACTAGGAAAATAGACCAAGGTAGTAGCTATTTGCTTTTTACCAGCTTATGTTGGCACTTCCACTATTGCGGCTGCAAAATTTGCCATAAAGTAATCTGGAGCGGTAAAAATTTAACATTTTTATCGAGAAGTAGAGCTGGATTTTCAGTATTTTTACAATAAAGTAACTGTTAAAGTAACCTGATTTAAGATCAAAGACTTGTAATCCTCCTTTATTGATCCAAGACTCTTTTAAAAGCCCTATGGACTAGTTTACTTTTAAGCACACCAGATGCTGCTTTTGAAACCTGAAGGATTACTTGGAGACACTTTAGCCGTTTTTTAGTTTTAGATTCATGCTTATCCGATGAGATGCTACGACAGAGTCCTTAACCAAGAAGGTAATTTAAACCGAAATTCACCAGATACTACGGAATTCGTATAATAACAGTTATACTGCCGTCTAATTATGCATTACTCGGCTTATGCTCTTGCAGCTATAAGATAGGGTGCTATTGTAGTTCCCTTTTACTTAGCCGGTTAAGTAAGGAAATCTGGCACATCCAAGTTAGTCATAAAAACTTATCAGATAAGGTCTAAGTATTTGGTTATATTTATATTAGAAAGAATAATACATCATTATTTTTAAGCCTAGATTTTTCTCTTCCTTTACTTCCTATTGATGATTCTCTAAATGTCATCCAATTTCCGGCTCTTTAAAAAATCCAATTCTTGCCGAAAAACCGTTTACAAACTTTTTCTGATAAAATTTTTTAGTAATTTTTATTAGAAAATATTACGTAAAATTGATACTCTTGTTTAAACATGATAATTTCAACCGTTTTCGATAAAAACGCAGTCGAACTGTTTAGAGTCTTAAAAAAGGATTTCAAATATTAATTCATTTATGAAAAGTATGCTTTGGACTGTCAGATAATTGTTGTTGGTAAATGTCATTTGTTCGCAGTAAATTATTTTTGATGTGACAGTGTAGTGTAATGTTGCATTTTTTAAAAGTAATCATTACTTTTTTTGATTGAAATGCATCGTCACAATCATTTTACTAATGAAGAAATGCGAAATATGATTTGCGTATACGCACAAGAAAATTTTTGCGGTCGCTCGGCAGCCAGAAGGTATGGAATTTTATACGCAAACAGAAGGCAACCAAATCACAAAACTTTTGCAAGATTATATCGTAGTTTAGGTGAATCTGGGTCATTTCACACTAAAAATCGGGGTGGTCGACCGAAACAAATCACGCCTAATCAAGAAGATGAACTTTTGGTTCAAGTAGATGAAAATCCTGAAATAAGTTCACGACATCTATCAGCAGCAACAGGAGTAAGTCAGTCGTCTATAATTAGAATTCTAAAAAAAGAGAACCTCCATCCTTATCACTTCACTCCTGTTCAAAATTTACTTTCAACAGATCTTCCACGACGGTTACAATTTTGCCAACGCATTCTGAATTAACATCGCAATGAAGACACTTTATTAAGAATATTATGTTCACCGACGAAGCAACTTTTACCAGACGAGGGGTTTTTAATTGGCGAAATAGTTATTATTGGGAAGAAAAAAACCCGCATGCTATTAAAGCTAGACATTTTCAGCATGAGTTTACATTGAATATTTGGTGTGGCATTATAGGCGACCAACTACTAGAGCCTTATGTTCTTCCTCCGAATTTACATGGAGATTCTTATTTATTCTTTTTGGAAAATACTCTTAGTGATATTTTAGATGATCTGTCACTGGATGTAAGAAGAAAAATGTGGTTTATGCAGGATGGAGCGCCAACTCATTTTTCATTAGATGTTAGAAATCATCTTAATGACGTATTTCCTCAACGATAGATTGGCAAAGGCAGTGATTTTCAATGGCCACCAAGAAGTCCTTAGTACAACCCGCTAGATTTTTATTTTTGGGTACATATGAAGTCCTTAATTTATGCCAATGAAATTAATACACGAGACGAACTTTGAAGATACATTCAAAATGCAGCTTATCTTATAAGGGGACAGAATAACGTTTTTTTAACGTCCGAAAATCCTTTATAAAAAGAATTAGAAAAGGCATAGAAATCGGAGGAGACCATGTAGAACATTTAGTTTGAGTTTTTGTGAGTTCTTTTAAGTTAAAGTGTGTTTAGTTTTGATTTATCGTCAAAACGGAAATCTTACGTTAGTTGCAACTTTGTTTATTAGTTTGGTATTTGATAGTGGAATTGTAAATAAAATACTATTGCTTGTCTAAGATTATGCCTCTGTGCCAATTTTGATATCAATAGCCATATTTTGGTCCAAATAACCTGTCCTTAGTCTATGTCCCAATAGTTATGACTCACCCTGTATATAACATTTTTAGCGCCAAATGTTTTCGCGGTTGGCAAAGCCAACTATAAGCGAGAAAACATTTTACAATAAGTTTTCTTATAATAAACTATAAAGTGGACTATCTGGGATAGGTCCTTTATCCTTATTTAATCTATTTTTACACTTAATAATTTCTATACTTTCAAATGCATCCAACAATCTATTGTTCGATACATTTTTTAACAATTTTAAACTATCTACATTTACCGAATGGTTTTTGGTAAAAGCATGTTCGGTAATACTAGATTTTTCTATGCGTCCACATTTTAGATGAGCTAAATGTTCTTTAAATCTGGTTTTAACCGATCTTTTTGTTTGCCCAACATACTTTTTATCACAATCATTACAACTTATTTCATATTATTTTCCAGATCTTCTCTCTTATCCTTCGGATTTCCTAACATTGTCTCAGGGTGGTACTAGTTTTATGAACTAAACCTAATCCCACCGTACCGAAAATTGTATTCAATCCTTTGGTATACTGAGGGATAAATGGTAATGAAATTCTTGTTTACTAAAACAAATTTTAATTACTTGCATTTCCTTCTTTTAGGTGGGTGTTTATATTTAAGTGGGTATTTTGCTTATCTGGATATTGTAATCTATATTATTTTCTTACTTGTATCCAACCTCAAAATTTCTGTTTAAATAGCATTACATTTTGGGTATTTAAATGTGTATAAGTATGCCAGATTTGTATTTATTTTTTTGTGATTTTGTTTTTTACCTTCAACATGTTTTAACAATGCAATGTTGTGTTTTAATTGAATTGTCTACAAATAATGCTAAAGATATTGATTTTGAGATTTTATTAGAAATATTACCACCATCTGGTATTTATTTCTTTTTTATCAACACAAATTTAAGTATGTTATTATGCAGTGAGCGGCTAAATTATGGAATATTGTCATTATTTCGAGAACCGTCGAGTTTTGAGGGTAATCCCGAAACAGGTCGATTTTTGTTATAAAATACCCATGTTATAACGTACATGGAGTAAGGATGACGTCACCGGTGTGGGTGTAATGACGTAACCGTTAATTTTTTTAATTAGAAATCGGTATGATGCGACACCTCATTTGAAGGAAAATTTAATTCTCTATTTAACGACATTACATTTGTAACTAAAATATTTTTTTAAGGGTACAAAAACATTTTTTTTCATTTAAATTCAACCAAATTACAACTAATGATTTAATTCATAACGTCCTTTAAAGTAACCAAATTATGCATAATAATTATTTTAAATTAAATGTTCCAAATACCATCCATCGGTTTCTTGACAATATGCGAATCTGCGGACACATTCATCAAGTACATTGCGGATGACTTCTGGAGTAATGAGACTCATTTCATGCCTAATTCTATCTTTTAAGTTCTGTAAATTTTGGGGTCTATTGACATAAACTTTTGATTTTATGTAACCCCACAGGAAAAAGTCTAGAGGTGTTAGATCTGGCGACCTTGCTGGCCACTCTATAAAACCTCGTCTTCCGATCCATCTCCTGGGAAAGCAATTATTTAAAAATTGACGTACTTCACGTGCGTAATGCGGAGGGGCTCCATCTTGTTGAAACCAGATATTGTCACTAGGTAAATTTGCATTATTGGCATTTGGATACATGTTAGCAAGGACAGGTATAAGTTGATTTCTCAAAAAAGTTAAATAACGTTCTACTGTTAGATTTTCTTCAAAGAAAAAAGGGCCAATGATTCTGTCATCGATGATCCCTGCCCATACATTCACTTTCTGAGGATATTGCGTGTGTGCCTCAGTCATCCAATGTGGGTTTTCTTGACTCCAATACCTACAATTTTGACGATTCACGGTACCATATAAAAAAAATGTGGCTTTATCGGAAAAGAGGAATCCTGCATAATTTCAGAAAATTGAAGCCGGCGATCGGGATCGTCGTCGTTTAATTCCTGGTGTAGTTGAATTTTGTAGGGATGGTATTTTTCTTTTTTTAAAATACGTAATACCAATCGTTGGGAAACTCCAGCATATTCATCCATTTGTGTTGAACTACTGTGAGGATTGTCATGGACGTTTAATAAAACATGTTTCACAATTTTAGGACGCCCAGCGTTTGGAATATGTTTAACGTGCCCAGTTTCTCCAAATTTTCGGACTATTTTACTTACTGTTGATTGGCTGATGGGTCTGTCTGGATATTTTGCGTTGAATAAATTGCATACTTCGTTCTGTGTTCTTTTTTTATCTCCACATCCGCTAAGAATTAATATTTCTATGCGTTGTGTTTCATTTAGGTGAGGCATAATTTAGTATTCAAAAGTAAAAATTACAATTGTCAACTGATGACAATTCACAAAATCAAAAAATATTTACGACAATAAATATTACAGTAACTATGCCAATATCACTTGCTTGATTTAACATTTGACAAAAAGTTTCAGTGTTTATGAGATAACTTTTTTTTCCATTATTATTTTTACTTATTTTTGCTTTTTTAAGTATTTATTTCTGAAAGTCATGGCAGAACCGATGGATGGCATTTGGAACATTTAATATAAAATAATTATGCATAATTTGGGTACTTTAAAGGACGTTATGAATTAAATCATTTGTTGTAATTTGGTTGAATTTAAATAAAAAAAAAATGTTTTTGTACCCTTAAAAAATATTTTAGTTACAAATGTAATGTCGTTAAATAGAGAATTAAATTCTCCTTCAAATGAGGTGTCGCATTATTCCGATTTCTATTTAAAAAATTAACGATTACGTCACTACACCCACACCGATGACGTCATCCTTACTCCATGCACGTTATAAGATGGGTATTTTATAACAAAAATCGACCTGTTTCGGGATTACTTTCAAAACTCGACGGTTCTCGAAATAATGACAATATTCCATAATTTAGCCGTTCACTGTATAAAAGAAAAGGAAAAATATCAGTACAACTTATACCTAAGCAAGCAATACAATATAAAATTATAACATTGTAAATTTATTGTACTAACCCCTTAATTTTTGGAAGTCCGTTTTATTAAGAATAATAAATAGTGGAAGTTTTGTTAAAACGAAGAGTTTTTGTTATTCTTTATAACATTGTGATAATAAAAGAAGTAAATCATCCATAACACAAATGTGACTGATTATTAGAAGGAAAAAAATCAAAGTCAATCTCACAATTTTTTTTTTGTATATAAAGTATTGACAGCTACTAGTTTTGGCCTATCTATAGGCCATCATCAGGGTTAAAAAACTTACAAAGTGATACAAGAGAAATAACATCACCATGCTTGCATGAAGTTAGCAAAGAATGGATAATATTGTGTCATTAAAAAAACTAACGTACTAATTATGGGACTTCACTAATACTATTAAAATAAGTAAATTATTAAATTAAAATTGACATATTGATGTTAAGTGGTGATAATATTTCTAACAAAATATTAACTTTAGCAACATCTGCAGTAAATTCTTTATAATATAATTCTATATATAGATAGATTCAATAAATAAAAATCTGAGGTTAGATGCAATGAACTTTAAACTTTACTTAATATTTATATAGATAAAACATATATTTACAGAAATAAATCAAATTATTGTAAAGATTAGCATTTTTTATATATAACATGGTTAGGAATGAGGGAATTTTAAAAAGTTGTTTTTAATTCTGTTTTAATGAATTTTTGCTCAGTTTTAGCTGGATGAGAATTTTCGTAGCTTCGCTCTTCTTTTTTGACCTTATTCGACCAGGTTATAGAGAATTACATTTTTTCGATTTTTTATAATTGTTTTTCCTGGCATTTTCATATTGGAAATCCATTAGGATAATCCCTTAGAGCTAGTGATGTCTAGGCGTAACTATTTTTATGTTCTATTTTTTCAATACTTGGTGTAATCACGTATTCAACATCAAAAAACTGTAAAAAATTGTAAAAGAAAATGTAATTTTGACATCCTGAAAAAAATCTGTAATTATATGAACAAAATAATTTAAAAGGAAAGTTAGTGGAATTATAGTTTAATTGTTTGGAGTTGGTAGTACAGTGAATTCATTATAAATGGAAATCCTTCAAAGCCCAAGGGCGGTTCATGAAAAATAAATAAAATTAGTATATATTTCTATTGAAACATAGTTATAGTTATTTTTCAAAGGGTCCGCGTTGTAGTTAGGAATTAACTAACCCAAAAAAAATAGAAACCCTAGATAATATTGTCACAACATGTAGCTGAATAGATCCCATTACCGTAGAACCGAAGTTTTTTTAAAGCACAATTCAAATTAAAATAAAAATTAAAAGTAAAATAAAAATATGCTACATATTAAAAAGTAAGAATCTATACAGGGAGTTTCATTAAGAATTATCCATATAGTAACTGGAGAAACCTCAGCACTAAATATGAAGATTTAGGCCAAAACACCCAAATAAAATATTCCTCCTAACCAAGATATAGGGTGTTTTATTTTAACTATTCTAAATGATTGTATCCCATATTTTTGACACCTTCCAATATTTTTTGTTCATACTTGGCAAAAAGTTTATACATATTAGGTTACTTTAAACAGTGGAAAAAGATATTTTTTCTCGATTACCAGAGGCGTGCGGTAGGGATGGATATTTTCTTTTATCCCCCTACAATTTACACCACTGTCGTAATAATTGTTTCTGCATGTCACTTTCTACGTAAATATCATCCTCTTGTCTCAATACGATAGAGTGAGTAGTTTTCGAGTTATTTGCATTTAAAGGTAATGTTTAAAATATCCATTTTTGTTTTATTGCTTATTTAACATGAGAGTCCTTAATAATCTAACCACCTTGACAACAAAATTTGATAATTCTAATCGTAAATTCACATGAGTCAATAACTATTTCACTGAATAAATAAAATTTATTAGTTTCAAATGATTTTTTCATATTAATATTTATCAAAATTTCAGTTTTAAATTTGTAACAAAATAGAACTATGATTTTCATTACGAAATAACATGATGAATACATAAAATAAACGTACTGAAACAATTATTTATTTAGACTACTGTAAAAAAAATTCTAGTTAGTTAACATTATAGTAAATTTTCGAAGTGGCCTCCATTGACTTCAATACATTTATTAATCCTTTTGGAAAAATTTCTCCTAACCTTTAGAAATATGTTGGGTTGATTAAATTATTAAGGAATTATTGGAATAAAATGGATATTTTAAACATTACCTTTAAATGCAAATAACTCTAAAACTACTCACTGTATCGTATTGAGACAAGAGGATGATATTTACGTAGAAAGTGACGGAGAATCAAAAAAACATGCAGAAACAATTATTACGACAGTGGCGTAAATTGTAGGGGGATAAAAGAAAGTATCTACTTTTAAAGTAACCTAATATGTATAAACTCTTTGTCAAGTATGAACAGAAAATATTGGAAGGTGTCAAAAATATGGGATACAATCATTTAGTATAGTTAAAATAAAACACCCTATATCTCGGTTAGGAGAAATATTTTACTTAAGTGGCTTAAATCTTCATATTTAGTGCTAAGGTTTCTCCAGTTACTATATGGATAATTCTTAATGAAACACCCTGTATATATAAAAATGAATTGCGGTGCGTTAGTCTCGCAAAAACTCAAAAACGGCAAGACCGATTTTCAAAATTTTTTTTTTGTTTTTTTTTGCTATAGTTTAGGGATGGTTTAGAAAGAAAAAATTTTTGGAAAACCCGAAAATTCAGCTAAAAAAAAATAAAAAAAATATACTGCTGTCCGTTCGTTTCGCTAAAACTCAAAAACGGCTAGACCAATCTTTGATTTTTTAATTTTTTTTAGCTTTTTTTAGCGGGTTTTCTAAAAAATTTTATTTTTTTTAGCTGAACTTTCGGGTTTTTCAAAAAATTATTTTTCTGAACTATCCCTAAATAAAAATTGACATAAGACTGTTTTAAATGATATTCGAATGTCAAAAATGACAGTTGAGAGATGAAAAATTACAGTTGGTAGCGGAAAAATGACAGTTGACATCTAAAATGACAGTTGGCAACTAAAAAATGACCTTTGAGATTAAAAAAATTACATAAGACAGTTAAAAAACACATTTAAGAGTAAAAATTGACATAAGACAGTTATAAATGATATTCGAATGTCAAAAATGACAATTGACAGCTGAAAAATTACGGTTGGTAGCGAAAAAATGACAGTTGACAGCTAAAATGACATTTGACAGTAAAAATTACATAAGATCTTAGACAAGGAAAGAGAGAGGACTGCGCATTGGAATGAATTTGTGTAACCCAATTACCACCAAACTAATGGCGGACAATATTGACATAGGCGTATCATACGATTTTTCTTATACGATTATTAAATAATCATTTTCATTATTTCGTATTACATCTAATTTAAAAAAGTTTTTAAATATGTACTGCTCCAAAAAAAAACAACAATCATTTTAAAACATATTTATTTAATAAATATTACAATTTTAATCAATTTTATCTATTTTAAATATATGTTTTTGTTCCACGCCACTGGAAAACTATTCAATCTATGAGCAAAAAATAACAATTAAATGAAAAATAATCTTTAAAACTGAATGAAAACAATTTTCAAAATGTATGTACAATTAATTTAAGTTATCATACATAACATAATATGTGATTTAGTTAAACATCTATTACCTGAAAGCTGTAATATTAATAAAAATAAATTTCAAGGAAATAGTTGTAAAATACTTTTTACCTATGAAATGAAATTCCTTCCTCTTTTTTAGCACTCTGACTATTGCACTTATAAGCTACACAATTAACCATTTTAAAATGTCTATTCAGGTTATTGAAAAAGGTGAAAATTAATAAAAAAACTAAAAAAATACAATTCGACGTTCCAAATTTGTTTGCCACCAAACGTTTGAAAATTGGCTTCACTCACACGCATAAGGTTTTCATTGCCATGCACTGTCCTCTCTCTTTCCTAGTCTAAGCATTAGATCGTTTAAAGGATAGGGTGTGCCATTGTACTTCGTTGTCAAAGTATCCATTTCTGTCATCCTATGATAGGATTGGTTGATAATCACGAATCAAAAGTTGTAAGGGTCAGCTAGTTAAATATAAATTATTGCAAAAAGCACATACTCTTTTAATTGTAGGCATCCATTTCGTCGTATTCATCCGACGATCAGTCAGATTCATTGCCTGGTCCGAATTACAATGGGTTTGAACAGTTCTTCAATATTGATATAAACACTCCACAGTGTTTGTTTTTCCTTCTTCCATTGGTTTATGGCATTGGTTCAATTTTCCCGTGTTACGTTTCCAAAAGAATGTATCAAAACCCTATAGGGTTTAATTGACAGTGATAAGGTGGCAAACGTAATGGACTAGTTTAGTGATTTTTTTTTATATTTGCATCTTATAAAATAGGTTTTTAGTGGTTCAACTGTACAAATAAACTTTTTATAAAATTAATCCTCTAGCCATAATCGGCTTTTGAAATTTAAATGTAATGGTTACATACGTCATAAGTGGTAAGTGACGTGTTTCAATAAGATTGGTAGAAAATTTGCGATGTTGTCGATATGCTTTAATATTAACCGAGAAACTTATCTCTCTCTCTTATTTGTTGTCATTAAAAAGAGATAAACATATCGATATTTTTGTTCTCTGATTGACACTTGATCAAATAAGGAGTAAAACACTAAACAAAATATTCTGTCATTTTCGTTAGTTTAATTTGTTGTTTGGTTGTGTTTGGTTTATGAAAGAAATTACTTCTTTACTATTTTTGGTTCGAAAATAAAAATCCCTAACACTTTCTCTTGATGTTATAGCGGTTCCTTCAAAAATAACCAATAGAAGTAATTGTTCTCTCGGGAAGCAACCCTTCTATCGGTACAGTGAGAGAACGAATTTCAAGATTTCAATAGAACCACGCCCACTTTCTATTGGCTGTTCCAATCTATCACTGTCAAGAATAGGGGTCTTGTTTGTTTATTACAGATAAAGACGATTTTCTCTCCTGTCATATATCTTTTCAACTGGTACAATCAGTTAGTCACAGAACACGGTGTTTTGTGCCGCCAGTTTTTTGAGAATACTTGAAACGAACGTAGCTAAACTGTGACAACGTTGACTTTTAAACACACTTCATTATTGGTTATTAGTTGGCGCTACGTTTAAAACTTACTAATTATTTATTGCTAAATTTTACGAAATGAGAAAAATTACTTGCAAAATGAATACCAATATAAGTAAGTAGGTATCTTATCCTAAATATATATTGCTATCATTTTGATTCATATGATCCTACTAAACTAGTCCATTGTAATTGTAATTTGTGGTTATTTGCAATTTGCAGTAATTCCGTTTTCAGCATGGTGTCGTCAAAAGACATATTCTTGCTCTGGAGCCACTCTTTAAATCTCCATTTTTCTGAGCTTCCTCACACTAATCAATCACCCTGTATATAGAAAATAGTAAAATAGAATATTTTCCTTTAAGTAATCAAAGTCCCAAAAATTGAAAGCAAAAACATCTAATCAAAGGAACCGACAAAGCTTTCGCCAGAGCTTTATTTGAGTTTATAACCTCATTTATTTATTATTACTGCATTCAGAGGTTTATTGAGATTTATAAAACAAACAATACATATAATGTTCATTTATTTTGATTTGTGAAAAGTCTTCAATCGCATTATTATAAATTTTTAGTGTCAAATAATATAAGGAAATAGTTTCAAACTAAATACGATCCTGTAGAAAAAGAATGTTAAAAGAGATCTGTGTGCTTCCAGCTCCAGCTGCAACGTCTCCATGGGAACGCGGTGGTGGCGTGAATACTGCTCTTCTGCTCCCCCGAACAACTTATTCCTGCTTTCCAACTCGATTGCAGCGCGCCCTATGACGAGACTTTTCATTAAATAGTTGTCTGAATTATGAACAACTGGATAGGGCTACCCTACAAACCATTATCATCACCAGCTACTTCTTTTTATCTCTCTTAGTTTTCATTACTTATTTACCTTGTTAGTACGGGCATAACAGTTGGGTTTATTTTGCTATAAAAAAAAAAATGAAATTATGTTTCTTCACAATCAAAACATTTTTTTGAAAACACAACAATTATTTATTAATTCAAAATGATCGTTTACAAAAGTAACAAAGTAATTATAAGCAAGAAGTCTGCAAATGAAGTCCTTAACTACGTGCATTTCTTTATATATTAAGTAATACGTGACAATAACAATATTTTAATAAAGGTTGAAAAACAAATATATTATGTTACATCATTAATCGAAGCTTCTTAAATCTGTGTTTTGTTACAGATTTTATTAGTTATTTTTTTATATAAAATTCATTATACAGTGTGTAAAAGCCAAATGGAATAAATTCATTATTTCGGTTACTGTACATATTTATAAAAAATCCCGAAACACGTCAAATTTAAATTATAACTTGACATTCTTTAACGTGAAAATGCAACCCCTACCTTCAACCCCCTTAGAATGACAGGTACAACCCCCAATTTTTTAAATGGGAAGTGTAGGCTTGTGATATATCATTTGAAAGGTCTCTCTTCATTCTCTATTAAAAAATGTTATTGTTTTTAAATTTAATGCAAAAATTAACAAAAAAAAATGAATATCATGTTGTTACCGAAATTCGCTACAATACAATCAAAAACTAAAATGTAATGCAAAACGTAATAAAATGTAGAACACGAAAAAGAACTATGAATGTTAATGAAGTAGATGTTCTCCGCGAACGTCTTGGCAACATCCTAATCTCAAATAAAACTGTATTCTCACATTATTTAACATATCAGGCGTGATCGACCTAATCGCAAGCGTTATTCGTTCTTTTAAGTCATTTAAATCAGACAGTTTAGTTTGGTACAAATGGCTCTTCACATATCCCCATAAAAATAAATCTAATAATGTAAGATCAGATGATCGCGCTGGCCATTCCATCGATCCTCGCCTCCCTATCCACCGATTGGGAAATATTGTATCGAGGTACTGCCAGACATTAAGTTGGTAATGTGGTGGTGCTCCATCCTGCTGAAACCATATCGTATTCGCTGGAACTTGAGGGTTACCTGGATCAGGATATAAATTTGCCAACGTTGGAATGACATCATTTTGATGTAGTGCCAAATAATTGTTGCCATTCAAGTTGCCCTCAATAAAAAAGGGACCAATGATATTGTTCCATACAATCCCTGCCCAAACATTAACCTTTTGAGGGTATTGAGTGTGTTCTTCTCTCATCCAGTGAGGATTTTCCGTGGACCAGTAGCGGCAATTTTGCCGATTAGCATGACCGTTAAGTAAAAAAGTACACTCATCAGAAAACATAACGTCTTCTAATTGGATAATATTGTTATCCAACATGTCCATCATTTGCTCACAAAAAAAAGTTCTCCTATCAAAATCGTCTTCCATGAGCATGTATCATCTTCATCATCATGAGTAGGTATCATCTTATACGGATGCAATTTATTTTCTTTTAATATGTTTGCTATCGATGTATGGCTAGCATTGAATGTAGTGGATGCCTTTCTACTCGATGTATGTGGGTTTTCCTGAAACTCAAGCAACACATCTAATTTGAGTTCATCACTCAGTGCATTGGCAGCTGCTTTTTTTATCTGCCTTACATGACCAAACTCGCGAAACTGCTTTTCTATTTTACTTATTGTTCCTTGGGATATAGGCAGTAAATTAGGAAATTTCTCATGAAATAGGCGAGTTACTTCCTGTTGTGTTCGGATGTTATCTCCGTAACCAATCATTTGTAAAACTGTTATTTTATCAGAATTGAATTGAACAAACTTTATACTTAAATTACAACAATGACAACTTAAATAAAACAATTTACTACTGCTTATTAAAATAGCGTTGCCACGGAAATTCTTTAAAGTTTTTTAATGGTTACCATCTAAAAACCACATTGCTATGGTTTTTGTTCACTTTCTCATTATCAAGACCTAAACGGGTCTAAAAGTTTTAAGTATATTGTAATAAGTTTCGAGTATATTTTAGCGAATTTCGGTAACAACATGATTTTAATTTTTTTTATGTTAATTTTTGCATCGAATTTAAAAACAATAACATTTTTAAATTTCTCGTCAAAATAATGTGAGTCACACAACTGTCCAGAGGTGTTTCCATAAAGAAAAACTTTATCCATATAAATTGACTTTTGTGCAAGAACTAATAGAAGACGATCCAGATCTTAGAATGGATTTCTGCGAAAGAATTATGAATAAATTGAAAAGAAATGAAATAGCTGTTGGTACAATTCTTTTTTCCGATGAATCAACATTAACATTGAACGGGGAAGTAAATAGACAAAACTGTAGATATTGGTCAGAGGAGAATCCTCATTGGATGCGTGAGACACATACTCAGTATCCTCAAAAGCTGAACGTTAGGGCAGGTATCATAGGTGATCATATTATTGGTCCTATTTTTGTAGATGGAAATTTGACAGCTGAAAAATATTTAAGCATGATTAGAGACTTATATCTCAACGCAATAGATCCGAAACTACCGGATGAAAATATCTGGTTCCAGCAGTAAATGGATTGGAAGAAGAGGTACTATTGGGTGGCCAGCTAGATCGCCGGACCTTAAGCCCTTGAATTTTTTTCTGTGGGGTTATCTCAAGAACAAAGTATATGCAACACAGCCCACTAGCATTGCAGATCTCAAAGAAAGGATAACTACAGAAATACGGGCTATTTCACCTCAAACTTTAAACAAAATTTGGGGGAGACTTCTATAGAAGATTTTGTTATTGCCAACAACAACGTGGAGAACATTTTCAGCATTATTGAAAGTGTGAAACATCATTATTTTCACAATTTTATGTATTTACTATCTTAAAAGCAAGACGCTGCAATTTAATTTGGTATTGTAGTCAACTAAAATTTATTGCTTAATTTAAAAACGACGATGGTGGAAATTAGACTTCATTACAAGAAAAAACCTAAGATCAATAATAAAAAGTACTGAATTTACATAAAAATTATATTTTTTATACATGTCATATTCAGAAAATACTAAGACTTTCATAAATTTATTTTTCCTTATTGAACAAATTTACTATATATTGAAATGCAAAAGTTTTCTTTGCTTTGTAGTTTTAATTATAATGATCTGCAATTATTGGTGATACCATCAATCATCAGTCGATATTTCTTTCATAATTTTGAATAACAGTATAGGTTTTGGGAGTTAACGATTGTATTTGATTTCAATGAGAAGTAGTTGAAACAGGAAAAGAGAAAAACGACATTGCCAGTAGACTATAAACCACCCCATTGCAGAGCCACCCTAAACCGCAGAGATGTATTAAGACTAGTTTTATTAGATAGCTTTGTTTAATAGTAGCAATATCAATTTTATAATAAAAAAATTTATAAAAAAAATTATTGATATTACGAATAACTGGTTTGTTATTGAAATTAGACTTGTATTGTTTTTTAAATACAGTTTATGATAACAACATTCACAAATACAGTGCCACTATTTAAGTAGGCAGTAGTTGAACGTAATTTAAAAATTAATTTATTAATTAGCTTTTGTAACAAAACGTATAAAACTAAAAATATAAGGAAGTATAGAACAATGTAGTAATAAAAATTGATTGACATTGATTATTTTTCTTCATTCAATTTATTAAATGTTTTGGTATGTTAAAACTTAAATTTAAGCGCTTTTCATATTTATAAAATGTAGGCAAAATTGTCTTCAATTCCATCCCGTCCTAACGGTGAATAAATAAATTGAGCTTGTTATAAGACATGGTAAAGTATCCACCAAACTTCTTGTTATAGAGTATGCTTTGTTTGTAGATGCCCAACAATTACCATCTTAAGATATTTAAGTGACTCAGTTAAATATTAAATGCTTTGTATTGTATATTGGCCAAATCGAGAACAATAAAATAACTGAATCCAAAACAAAAGAGTTAATGTATTCGTTGAATAATGACATTTGCTTGATTCAATAAAAAGTGTTTTTGTTCAGATTTTGATATAAAAATTTGGTTAGGTTTTCGTGATGAAATTATAAAAATAAGTAATATTACCTACTGAAAATAAAATGAGATTTTGCTATCGTGCAATATTTTAAATATGTGAAAGTAAGCTGAAATTATATCAGTATTTAAATCTCTATATTTATTATTTGTAATTCTTTATTTCAGCATCCTTTTTTGACTAAAATATTTACTATAACCCCTGATTAACACACTATTTTCCTGTTTCAACTACTTCTCATTGAAATCAAATACAATCGTTAACCGCAAGAGTTAGGATCAATATTTTTTTACAAGCAAAATCACCTCGAAAATTATTTAGATATTTGAAAAGATTCTATTGTGACAATTAAATCTTTCAATAAATACACGACTGTAGCTATAGCTACCCTACTTAAACAGGTGAGTTTGTTGTTGCTTTGAGTAAGGTTTACAGGGATGATTTAATAAATTATTATTTTTTTAAAAACAAACATTTTAAAAATCCCTATTTTCATGTAAAATAATCTTAATTTTTTTACTATTTGTATTAGTCCAACAAGCTAAAGATAATAATTTGTCAAAAAGGTTATTGGAAAACATCTCTGATTAATAAAAAAAATGCGTGGGGAAAGTAATATTGTCTGAATTAAAATGCGTACGGAAAAAAGTTGTTTTACGTGTGCTTGTAATTTTTTTTTTATTTTTTATTCATTTTGACAATTTTTTTAAAATATAGTTTTATAATGTGTCAATGATAATAATATATAGAATCAGACGTAAAAATCTGATATTTAATTATTTTATTTATGAGTTTGGAAAAATATATGAATATTAGAGTATTTAATTTTTTTTTTTTGCTTTTTTTTTATTTTTTTAAATGAATGCTTAATACTTTAAGAATATTGTCTCAAAATTTCAAGTGGATCTGAGTAAAATTGACAAAGTAACGTATATTTTTATACCTGTCGGATTTTAATCCCTACTCGACCCGAGCGCTTTATTGTTGCCTGTCAGATGTTTAGCTCTCTACTATACTTTTTCTTTCCCCCCAGTTCTATTTATAGAAATTCCGACTTAAGTACAACGTCCTTATGCCTGTACTGTATATTTTCTATACTTTATACTATATATCTGAGCAAAGATGCTTCACGCAGAACAACAATGAGAGCTTGAACCAACTTATTTGGAACATCTCACCAAAGCACTTGAGTGGAACCTCTGTCATCGTTGAAATTGCAGCTTATGTGGCAGCCAGTGTCTTCAATTAAGGTTCTTTTGCTTTACTAACCTTCATGGAAGGTATGGGAATTAGTAGTGGACCAAGTGCTCATGACTGGGAGCGATTAACTGACTCCATACGTATAAGCCGAGCCGATCAGGAAGCTCAGAGACAAACCAAAGAAGGCAGGATTCTTCGTAGACAGGCGCAAAAAGATGCTTTAGACATCATGGATGATAGCAACATCCTTTATGGACCTGGCATTGATGATTCAGTGTGAGGTAAGCCGATAAAATTTGCTTATATACGTTTTATACAAGATTTTTTAGTGTTCAAAACTTTAAAGCGTTTCTCCCACAAGTCACTTTTTTAAAGTCGGTGGACATTATAACTTCAAAACTACTGCACCGATCGTTTTGAAATTTTGAACACTATTTCTGTCCATCATTTAAGAGGCCCTGACGAAAATTTTTTTTTTAAAATTTGTTGATAATTGTTATTTTACAATAACAAATTAGGGGGCTTTTTTCACGAAAAATCGCGTTTTTTCCTGCAAAGTACTCCAAAAAAGTGAAAAATTTAAATTTCGAAAAAACCCCACGTCACCTCCTGGGAAAAGCTGTTATCTAACGAATGAATTTTGATTTCAGATGATCCAGCACCAAGTTATGATGTCCACCGCAACTCTTCTTTTTTTCGAGGCACGTCGGAATACTTGCTGCCATTACCGTATTTGTTAATATTTTTTTGTGAAAATTTTACAGAACATTCTTTAAATGTGATACTTCAATGTATCATTGGATTTAATAAAGAAATTTCAACTGGTTCCTCACAAAAAATTCATAAAAACATGCCTTTTTTTCAACGAATTATCTTAACCCTGCCTTAAATTCAATTTTATTTCTAAGCCTTGAATGATACTAGAGCCAGCAGGATAGCTTTTTTAATTTATACACCAATGATATTAAAATACTACACAATTGTGAAAAACAAAATTTAGATTTTCTTAAAGAATTTGAAATTAAAAAACATCTAGTAGATCCATAATTTAAAATTGTTAACAAACAAATAAATCTTCAAATCTTGGTACCTTGGGTACCTTGACAAACTATTCGTTCTTTAAAACTTGAACTCGTGTCATAACAGCCATAGGAAATAAGTTATTTATAGTATTTTTTTATGTTTTACCATTTTATGTTTTATGTTATGTTTTTAAGTTAAAAATTGCGCCACACTGAAGAATAATGGCATGACCTGGCATGGAGAATTGTAGTGAAGTATTTACAGGTAAAAATGTCTGGACAGGTGGTTCAAACTATTTGTGCTCCTACTCAAATCATCATCTTTTTCACTTTGGATTTTTTCATTCACGCCTTCTTTGTTCTAAATGAGCCTGGAGAGAACCACGAGCCATTGCTGGTTCTGATGCTTTTTTACAATCATTTTGAAAGAACCAACCTTCATCCTCGATAGAGAAGTTTCTTGGGTAGATAAAAAACTGAAAAACAATTGGAGTTTGATTAGGAAAATAAATTTTTTAGCCCCAACCGTTTTTATACAACGTTCCCAATAGTTTCGACAAAATCGTAAAATGTGTAATTTTTTTTCATTATAGTGTTTTGTTCTGAACACTTTCCAACTTTTTGTAAACAAACCAATCATTTTTCAGTTTTTTTCCTATCCTGTAGACGCAGTAACTTTTTTTGGAAACAACCTGTATAGTAACCTGCTTAGCTATTCATTGTTTATGGTAAAACAACTAAATTTATTAAAAATATGGCCATGTATAAGGTATTTAGTGAAATGTTAAACACCACAAAACCATCGAACTATTAACTAACTATAAAATAATATTTTCGTGGCAATATTCTATTTATTTTCAAATTTCAGATGTTAAACCAATGTATTATTTTACTTTAGTTAGTCAAGTTTCTAATTATATGTGGTTGGCAACAAAGTCTAATTACAATATGTAGTTGGCACATAGCGTGCTGAGTTGTATACATTCTCTTTTCTCAACGTATTCAAATTTAACTATTCTCATTATTTTCCTTCCTAATAAACACCATCTATCTTGTTCATTAATGTGGTTTTACAACCAGCAGCATATCTAAACGGTATTTAGATGCTTAAAAAAATGAATTATAAAACCAATTTTGTTGTTAAGGCCTTGCAGTAATCTGTTAAAAATATTATATACTTACATAGGTAAAGTAATGTACCATAATCTAATATATTTATAATATAAGTATAATATCCTCCACTTTTAGAACAATACATTTTAAAATATAATACGTAGCATAGATTTGATCATCGAATAATTTGACCACAAAGATGATGCCTTCCATACCTTTGCTTTCTCCTCAAAATAGGCCAGAAATACATTTTCAGTATATTTTTCAGAAACGCCTTTCGCTTCACACCATTTCTGAAACTTATTATAGGCTATATCGTATTGAACCCTGGATTTTCTCGGCAACAAATCGAGGGTTGCTCTTTTGGCCGCCGCCTCTATGTCTTCAAATGGATCATTTTCATTATTTTCTTCCATTTTAAGAAAAATCTACAACCTTAACTGCGTTTTAAATAAAACCAACAAACGTCTGACAGATGCATCAAAACATTCGTAAACAATTATATCAACAATGGCACTTCTGTCAAAATTGAATTGTCAGATTTTGAAAGCAAACGTCAAAATATTTAGATTAATAGTACAATTTGTGCAATTACTTTATTTGAACGTTTGCAGAAAACATATTGTATGTTATGCGTGTTGAAAGTACCTTTTAAGGCACGCATGTGAAGGTTTGCAATTCAAAAATGTACTTTTAACACTTATATCATAAATAACTATTAAATTGCTTTTTTAAGTGAATGTTCAGTACACCATTGGGGCGCCAACATAGAAACGTAAAATGTATTTTCTCGGCTAGCTATAGAAAAAGTAACTTTCTCGTCACCGTAATTCTGGTAAAATTCAACTTTATCATAGTGTAGGATAAAATTTATATCATCAACATTTTGTTTCTAAAGGCTGAATCTACAAATACGTTAAAGAAAATATCTTAAAACTTACTAAACTGTTTAAAAAATAAATTTTTAAATGTGTTTGGGGGTTAAATGACCTCCCAATCCAATCTTTACTTCTGATTATGATTTACAAAATTTAATTTCAAACAAACAGAAATAACTAAAACATTCTGTAAATAATAATATCTCGTGACTTAAAAATATTAAAGAAGCAACCGGTATCTTCGTGCTTGGTACATTGTTTGGTTTTATTCGTTGTTGGTTATTAAATTTAGAAAAAACTTAATGTGATGTTTGATTGCTATTACAATTATTCATTATGTTAGATGAATTGAGTCAAAATGTCAAATTTTTATTTACTATAAATAAAGCCTACTGCAATCAATGACCAGTTTATTATTTATAGGATGGCATTGATATTTGTTAGATAGGTAATGTCTACTCACATCAAACTACGCATTCATAAAAATATATAAGAGAACGCCAAGTGCAAAATGACCCATCGCTATATATCAAATGCCCATGTAAAAAATTGCCTTGGGAACAAAAAGGAATAAACATTAATGGTAAAAACCTTAAGCAATATCAGCCAATTTAGGAGAAATCAAAGATATGCTTCGTGAATTCCAAAAAACTATGCAAAAAGTGGGTTTAAAAATAAATTTCTTCAAAACTAATCTGCTTCCCAGTAAGCAAATAAAAATAGATAATGATTGCATATAAATAATCAGCAAGTACGTATATCCCGGATACAAAGAGATAATCAAATATGCTAACTGACCAGAAGAGTAGCTTTAGGATGGGTAGTCTATGGAAAAATATGTTTTCAAAAGTGATATTCCAGTATCTCTTAAACGGAAAAAATTTAATCACTGTGTTCTGACAATCTTAACATGGCGCAGTGACCTTGACCCTTACCAAAACATCGACAGAAAAAGCAATAATAACACAGAAAGTAAGAGATACATAGTCGATATTATAGAACGTATATCAAAACAAAAATGGAAATGGACACAACATGTCAAAATTTACAGACGTGATTTGGACAACGAAACTTTGAATGGAAGCCTAGAGCCTATAAACGAAATAAAAGAAAGGAAGATCCCCTATCTGCTGGACCTTTGACCATGTGATGTGGGCCATAAAATCTTTTGGTCCATACAAGTCACCTGGAACCGATGGCATTACACCAAAACTCCTGCAAGAGGGAGGGTCAGAGGTAGCCATGATTTTAAGTGCAGTCTTTAGGGCAAGCTTAGCAACTGGCAATATACCCCGAAGATGGAGCAGAGCTCGGGTCATCTTTTGCCAAAGCCAGAGAAACCATGGTACAACTAGGTGAAGGCGTTCAGGCCTATTTGTCTAACATCTTTCAATTTGAAGATATTAGAAAAACTTGTTGACAGGTCTATGAGGGAAACTTCTATTTTGGAGAGGCGGTTACACCCTAATCAATTTTCCTATCAACTGGGGAAGTCCTGTGAAACAGCGTTGCACCATCTAGTATCTAGGATTCACCCCAACAAGTCCACACCAAGATAATGAACATGATGCACGAACCACTACTTGAAATGGTGGCTAATGTCATGCCCAAAATTCCCACTCAACCCCATAGCTATACGACATTTTTGTCGTTCATGGGGCAAAGGGTTGCAGCTTTCTGTTCCAACGACCATATTTAGTACACTGACGGGTCCAAAATGGAAACTGGAACTGGTGCTGGTAGGTATATATGGGGAAAAACCTAAGTGGAAACATTATTATTCACTAGGGTAATACACCTCAGTAATCCAGGCAAAAATATTAGCGAGGAGTACACTCCCTAAGCGTCGATCAAATAACTCTCTATGAACCAGCAGGGTGGGTGCTAGGACACAAAGGCATCGAGGGGAATGAAAACGCTGACGCGCTCGCCAGGAAGGGCTTTCAAACACCCTTAGTGGGACCAAACTGCCAGAAGAAGGGCTCATAGTAAACGCATGGTGGCTAAACCCAATGCCAGGTTCACTCGTGAGTTACTTAGGCTAAACCGCAAGGAGCTCAGAAAGATAGTGGGCCTCAAAACCGGCTTCACTCCTTTGTGCTTTCACCTAAATCGCATAGGGGTATCTCAATCAATCATGTGCAGACTGTGTGGGGAGGATAATAAAACGGCATCCCACATAATCTTTGAGTGCTCTGCTGTGCCCACTGTCCGCAGACTCAACCTCTCTGAGGCTGAAATCCCGATGAGGGTCTTTTCCTGCGAACGACTGGTCAAAGACCTAACGACCCTCATTAGGGGACTAAGCCTATCCTTTTCTTCATCCATTACTTGCTGTTCTATTATTTTCTTACAATCCATTCCACATCCCACGAATAGCTGGGAATTGTCTGTCAACCACCACAGAGTCCGCTTGTGCTGGTAAGGCTGGGTACTCCGGGAGGACACCAGGTATCCCGGAGGCATCGTTTATCACTGACTTACGCACAGCCATCCATCTATTGTTTATTATTATATTGATATTACAACATTCAGGAGTTTTATTTAGGTATTTTGTATTATAGTCATTTAATAGATAATTTGAATCATTTACATTTTCTTTTATTTTTTTATTATTATTATAGAAGATTAAAGAAGCCGATGTCTAGGACCTATATAGTTCCTATAAAAAATAAAATAAAACATATATCGAAACAAATGGAATAACCTTATAGTACATAGATAATACAGTAAAATAAAACACCATATTTTCCACAAAAGTAGAATAGAAAACTAGATGATAAGAACACAACATGAAAATACATTTATAAATACAAAGAGATCAGTTGAGCATAGTTAATTTATAGGCATTATAGTTGTTTTTGAAAGAGTTAACACTCAAAGCGCTGACAACGTTTGGTGGAAGATAGTTCCAACTGTCAAACACTCGATTTGACAGAAAACCCTCGCGTATGGAATCCTAGTTCACTCAAGACGAGTGGAATCCCGTGCACAGTGTATTCCACACAGGACCAGCAAACTCCAAAGTTGGTCTCACGTGTAGGTATTAAAAATATTCGCAAAATTTTGAGGAGAAATTTTGCAAAATGACTTAGAGAGAAGGTAAAGTAAACTTTTAGCTTTACTGCAAATATACTGAATGTATTCGGACCACGATAAAGTTTCTGTGACAAGTATTCCCAAATCTCTTTGCTGAGAAACAGTTTCCAAGTTTGTATTAGAGAGTACATACCTACTTCGTGGATTATTTTTACCTAGGTGGAGCACTGAGCACTTTGATGCATTTGAAGGTAAAAGCCAGACATCCACCCATTTCGATACTCTGTGCAAATCAGCTTGGAGTCTGTCATGTTCAGATATAGGGTTGGCATAGACGGAAATGTTGCTTTCGACGCTAAGTGGCAGATCTGCTACGTACACTAGAAAGAGAGCAGGTCCTAAAACCGATCCTTGTGGCACCCCACTAAACACATCAAACATTGAGGAGAAGGAGTTTCCAATACGAACACAAAACTTCCGATTAGTCAAGAAAGCTTCAATCCAATTAAGCAGGTTGCCTCTAACTCCGTTATGTTCGAGTTTAAACAGTAGACGTTTAGTCGGAACGCGATCAAATGCTTTGGAAAAGTCCAAATATATAATGTCCACCGGTTGTTTACTGTCCAAAGCTAGAGACCAATCATTTACGCACGACAACATATTCGTCACCACATACCTGCCTGGTACAAAACCGTGTTGAGACGCTGGGATTCTATAATGTTCAGTTAGAATGATCATTAGGAAATCACGAATTATAGATTCCATAATTTTGACAGCGATAGACGTTAAACTTATAGGCCTGTAGTTTTCGGGAATTTTTGAGTGGGATCGTCGTTTAGAATCTTGACATTACTTGACATGAAATCATTCACTTTAGATTTATAATCATTTTTTTTTAAATTACCCTTGAGTTACCTTTATCTCTTTTGTAATGTTCAGAATAATTATATGGAACTATTAAATTACATAAAGGAGCAAAACCAATTAGACCTGTAATTTCGTATGTTATCACTCCTAATATTAAGGTAGCTAAAAAATTAAATACTTTTCTAGATGAAATTTATTGTACTAACCCTTACTGTGTGAAAGTCCATGTTATTAAGAACAGTAAACAACTAAACGGTTGAATAAAACTTCCACTATTCGTAAAATACGTTTTAAATTCAATTACAGCTGTTTCGCTAAAAACCAGCATCGTCAGATTGACATATTGAAGTTACTTTTTGTTTGTTTGTAGCTATCGACAAATCATCCCTTATCAATAAGTTCTAAAACCGGAAGCCACGTTTAAAGAAAATACTTTCATCTCGCAGCCAAATAGTTTACTATGGCGTTTGTATTCGAATAAATTTATATGGTGCAGTTGCGCTTCGGTGTACAAATCCCAGGCATAATAATAAAACATTCATGGAAAGTAACGTCTAGACTGTCAGTCAATTCTTGCTCTTGTTTTCATACCAAAATCGATATATTATGGTGAATCTGGGTATCAATAATGCAAGCTCGTTGCAGTCGTGTGGATTAGAACAGTATCCGTCATAAGTTTTAATTTTAAAATTTACAGTAAAAGGTATATTAATTAGCAGATTGTTTGTAATTACATTTTCAAATAAAATATTTCCATTTTTAGTATTTATATAGGTTTAAATTTTAATTTTAATATCGTTTTTAAATGCCATGGCTATTGAAACAATTTGAATGTCATGAACACAATACACAATTATTGATTTAATATTATATACAGGGTGATTGGTTAGTGTGAGGAAGCTCAGTAAAAAATACAAAAAAAGTTATTAACAAAAATTGTAGCCAACTTTAAACTCCACATTTTAAAATTAGTTACAATCCTACAGGGTGCTCCATAAGATGGTGGCACACCAAACTTATGTTTTTTTTTTAATGGAATACCCTGTATTTTATTTTAAATTCGAAATCTGCATCACTTCCACATCACAACAATGTAAAGTTTTATTATGTTATACCGGGTATTTAAAAAGTTATAACCAATATTACCTGAAAATCGTATCAAGTTTAACTCCCTGTATATTTCAAAAGGAGTATAGGAGCATTGATCTATTGCAACCATAGTTTTTTAAATATTGTTAAAAATTATAAAACATATTCGTTTTTATAATATTTGTTAAATTAAATACAGGGTAAGTCAAAATGCAAGTACATTATTTTCTTGGTACCTGCTAAGACTATTGGTTTTGAACATTGCAATGGTTCGAGTATGATCCTCTCAAAGAAGATGCAGGCTATGCTACCTGAAGAAGAAGCCAAAAAAATCCCAAGGGTGTTGGAAATGGTTGCTAAGCTTTAGTTTCACGTTTCCGGTGTAAATACTTGTAGAAGTTTAAAAAATTCAAGAAATTTTTTATTTATTTGTTAAAAGCAATCCAAACTTTATCATAATTCTCTTAATTATAGTTTGATTTTATGCCAATGAATCAATTTTTTATTGTAATTAATCTGGCAACTCATAATACACCAAACATTAACACGATTCGATTAATGTCCGTGATAATGACATAATTGACTTGTGTCATTTCAAACTTTATTATGGGATTAAAATTTTAAATTTTATCATTTTATTAACTTTTATTAAATTCTGTGTAAAATAGTTACAAGCGTACCTTTTTTTCTGTCACTTCCAATTTAATGCATAGAGAGAATTTGATAAACTATGACGTACTGAAAAAAGAGCTTAGTTTGAATTGTGTCTCTAATTTATACATTTATCATATTATTAGATAATTCCTATTCATTCAAGTTAAAGAACAATACTAGTTTGTTAAGGGGGGGGGTAAAGTATTTAAATTTTTTTTGCTTCTTTTTTTTTAAATGAATGCTTAATACTTTAATAATATTGTCTCAAAATTTCAAGTGGATCGGAGTAAAATTGACCAAGTTACGAATATTTTTATACCTGTCGGATTTTAATCCCTACTCGACCCGAGCGCTCTATTGTTGCCTGGCAGATGTTTAGCTCTCTACTATACTTTTTCTTTCCCCTCAGTTCTATTTATAGAAATTCCGACTTAAGTACAAACGTCTTTATGCCTGTCCTGTATATTTTGTATACTATATACTATATATCTGAGCTAATATGCTTCACGCAGAACAACAATGAGAGCTTGAACCAACTTATTTGGAAAATCTCACCAAAGCACTTGAGTGGAACCTCTGTCATCGTTGAAATTGCAGCTTATGTGGCAGCTAGTGTCTTCAATGAAGGTTCTTTTGCTTTACTAACCTTCATGGGAATTAGTAGTGGACCAAGTGCTCATGACTAAGCCGAGCCGATCAGGAAGCTTAGAGATAAACCAAAGAAGGCAGGATTCTTCGTAGACAGGCGCAAAAAGATGCTTTAGACATCATGGATGATAGCAACATCCTTTATGGACCTGGCATTGATGATTCAGTGTGAGGTAAGCCGATAAAATTTGCTTATAAACGTTTTATACAAGATTGTTTAGTGTTCAAACTTTAAAGCGTTTTTTCCACAAGTCACTTTTTTAAAGTCGGTGGACATTATAACTTCAAAACTACTGCATCGATCGTTTTGAAATTTTGAACACTATTTCTGTCCATCATTTAAGAGGCTCTGACGAAAAGTTTTTCAAATTTGTTGATAATTGTTATTTTACAATAACAAATTAGGGGGCTTTTTTCACGAAAGATCGCGTTTTTTCCTTCAAAGTACTCCAAAAAAGTGAAAAATTTAAATTTCGATAAAACCCCACGTCACCTCCTGGGGAAAACTGTTATCTAACGAATGAGTTTTGATTTTATGATTTCAGATGCTCCAGCACCAAGTTATGATGTCCACCGCAACTCTCCTTTTTTTCGAGGCACGTCGGAATACTTGCTGCCATTACCGTATTTGTTAATATTTTTTTGTGAAAATTTTACAGAACATTCTTCAAATGTGATACTTCAATGTATCATTGGATTTAATAAAGAAATTTCAACTGGTTCCTTACAAAAAATTCATAAAAACATGCCTTTTTTTCAACGAATTAACTTTACCCACCCCTTAAGTGATAATAATAAAATAATCATTTGCCGTTACGTCAAGGTTACGTCATAATCGGTGACGTAGTCGGTTTTACGTTTGTCTTATATTAGTTAACTGCTTAGAACAAAAAGAAACAGGAAGGAGTATATACAAAATGACCTTGAGTCCAGAAAGGAGCTTGCATATGGCGGCCAATTGTCAATTTTAATTTCCGTTTCCAATGCCGTATCTTAAAGAAATAAAAATTATATTAGGGTTTTTATTTTGATTAAATTCCAACCAATCAAGTATATGAATACATTTAGTCATTTAGTGTTGTAAATCATTTTGTGTTCATAAAAACCGAATGATACGTCTATGCTCTCATTTTTGACATTTATATCTTAGAACAAAACGAAACAGGAAGGAGTCTGTCATATATTAACTTTAAGAAAAATTTGCGACGGAAGTCAGCCATCTTGAAGCTTCTTGTATGACTCATTGTTTATCTTTACAGTATACTGTCAAAGCAATATTTGCATATAAATGTCAAAAATTAGCGCATAGGCGTATCATTCGGTTTTTATAAACACAAAATGATTTAAAACATTAAATTTTTTCACATACTTGATTGGTTGGAATTTAATCAAAATAAAAACCCTAATATAAATTTTATTTTTTTACGGTACGGCATTGGAAACGGAAATTAAAGTTGACAATTGGCCGACATATGCAAGCTCCTTTCTGGACTCAAGGTCATTTTGCATATACTCCTTCCTGTTTCTTTTTGTTCTAAGATTTATATGCAAATATTGCTTTGACAGCATACTGTAAACATAAACAATGAGTCATACAAGGAGCTTCAAGATGGCCGACTTCCGTCGCAAATTTTTCTGAAAGTTAATATATGACAGACTCCTTCCTGTTTCTTTTTGTTCTAAGGTTAACTGTTATTTTACACTTAACCTCAAAATATAATGATGCAAAATATTACAACTGAATTGTCAAAAATAACCAATAAAAATTACGACAACGTATGACGTAATGGCAAATGATGGTTAAATAAGCTATATTTTGCTGATTTAATTATATTTAATTATTACTCTTTTGGTTTGTAAGTCATTTTTATCTTGTTCTTCCTGTTGATCATCATCGTCAACATCATCATTTTCTTCTTCTATTAGTTTATCATTTCTTTAAGGTATCGCCTCTTCATTTTCTGACTGTAAATTGTCATCTCATATATATGAATATCAATCGCAAATTTTGCAGTTCATCTATTCCAATAAACGTTACTAACGTATTTAATTAAATCTTCGTACTTCCCTTCAACTGCGGTGCACCAGGTGGACGAAACTTCCCCGTCCCTTTCGCTACACAATTGATCAGTCGGAAAACTCATTTTTTAGCGAGTCCACGTTATTTCCTGAAAGTGCCAGTGCTCCCTGTACATCGGTCCAATACCAACGGCTACGTCTAGTCCCGACAATGGCACAGTTATTTAGTTGGCGGACTAGACGGGAGCGTGTCCATGGAAACACTCCTTCTGTAGCTGCCGCCGTTCCAGCGTCATCTGCTGCCTCCGGTATCAGGGGTGGCCTCGATCAATGATACGGGCAGCTACATATTTACTTATTTAATTTTACAATGAATATTTAATTAATAAAATAATGTGTGGAAAGAATATTAAATGCGTTAAGCATGAAAGTTTCTTAGGACTGTCAATGTCGTAAAAAATGTAGAAAACATAGAAAATGAGTAGAGTACTAATAGTGTAGTTAGTGAAAAATGGTATACCTGAAAAAAAGTTTTGCTTGATCTGAAACCCGTTAAAATGTAATAAAATTCAAGTTTTTTTATAATCCGTCTCATTTTATAGCCAGTTTTATGAATACCGTATGAATTTTTGCACTGGGTTTTTTTACTAAGTTGAGCAAATATACCTCTAGTCCAGGCGTGCTGTACTTTTAGACGGAAATTCTGATACCTGGAATGTAACAGTTGGAGGTGGTAAAGGGGCTTATAACACATGAAAAAGAATACATTAACTATTTCAATTATGATCATAAACTTTTTAGGGGTGAAAAAGGGATAAAAAACTGAAGTATTTCTGTTTGCGGCTAAAATTGACGTCAAAATTAAAAGTGCCCAGTAGAAAAGTTGTAGATCATGTAAAAATCTAAAACTTTTCCCTTGGTAATTTTCTCACATAACCTCAATTTTTCGAGGAAAATGTAAAAAAAAAAACGTTTTTTTGTTTTTAATTTTTAATTTTCCAACGGATTCGTCAATCTTGGTGAAACTTGGTGAAAACTTACCTTTTTATGTCCAAAATAACATCGAATTTTTACAACCTTGTAACATAATAATTTTCCGAGAAATTTGATTTTTCTGGAAAAATTTCTTTTTTTTTCAACTGTAAAGTTTGCTCGGAAAATATTATTGGAAAAGATTTTTCTGGGGCTCATTTTTTTCGTTTTTACGTCTAATTTCACATGAAATAAAAAAAATACACCTCTCATTTAAAAATGTGCTCAAAAATGAATAAAAGGCAAAAAATAAATTTTGCAATAGCTAAATTTGCAATAATTGTTAAATTTTCGTTATAAAATATTAAAATATGCAAAAGCCGACTCTTGCATTACATTCTACGGAAAAAATTACAATATTGCAATATTATTATAAACACTCAAGTCTATTAATGTTTTCTCCAAAACTACTGGAATGAATACATGAATTTTACATCATTATAAAGGGAGTTGAAAGACCTTTCAAATAATGGATCATTCGACCCCCCTTTTCATTTAAGATTTTAGGGGCTTAAGGGGCTGCAAATGTTAAAGTGATTTTATGCCAATTTTGTGTCCCCCTCGAAAACAAAAAAAGAATCATCTGCCAGTAAATGCCTCTGTTTCGTTTTCGGTGCACCACACTGTATAAAACAACACAAAAAACCATACATGTCAAATGTCAATCATATCTGGTTCTTCAATTTAGCGGACTTCCGTCCTAATTATTTACTAGATTAAAACATGATACTTTTCTATTCTTTATTCGTAGATTATATCCGTAGCAACTCAATCAGACGTTTTATATTTATACAGGGTGTTTCAAAAAAAGGTAACACCGTCTCTAGGATAGGTAAAAAACTGAAAAATAATTGGGGTTTGCTTAGTAAAATTTTTTTCTAACGCCATCCGTTTTCAAGATAAAGGGCGTTGAAGAAAATGAAAAATTACACATTTCTTACGATTTTGCCGAAACTACTGGCACCATTGCAATGAAATTTTATACGAATATGTTTTGGAAGCTGATAATATATCCCATAAATTTGTTTTTATAACTAACTCTCATAGAGGGCGCTAGTTACACGATTCATACAACGTACTATTCAACATAACTTTTTTAAGGGGAGAATTATTAGTCAAAACTTCAAGTGAACATTAACATCGTTATTTTCAAATCAAAATATTCCGAAAACGGTACATAATATCGAGTTTTACCAAGAGTACCTTTTTGGTGTAGAATTAAAAGATGTTTATGTTTACTTGGAGTTTTGACTAATAATTCTACCCTAAAAAAAGTTATGTTGAATAATACGTTGTATGAATCGTGTAACTAGCGCCCTCTATGAGAGTTAGTTATAAAAACAAATTCATGGGATATATCAGCTTCCAAAACATATTCGTATAAAATTTCATTGCAATGGTGCCAGTAGTTTCGGCAAAATCGTAAGAAATGTGTAATTTTTTATTTTCTTCAACGCCCTTTATCTTGAAAACGGATGGCGTTAGAAAAAAATTTTACTAAGCAAACCCCAATTATTTTTCAGTTTTTTACCTATCCTAGAGACGGTGTTACCTTATTTTGAAACACCCATATTTACATCCATTATTTAAACCAATTTAATAACTGTTATATTAATAAAAACTTATGGTGGAATTCTGAGTATTTTCCATAAGATACAGAATTTGTAAGGTATAGGGTTTGCCTTGCAAGTTTTACAAATTTTTGCTTACATGCCTTACTATTAGTGCAAACACATTACTGCGATATTTACAAGGAACAAAACATACACAGCTGCAGTGTAAAAAAATCAGATTACAAATTTTAGTTAAATATCCCGCTGTATACTTAATTATGTATCACATTTTTAGAAGATTATTTTTTTATTTTATTTTTAAAATTAATACAAATTTTTAATGAAACCAACATTTTGCTGAATGCTTTAGCTGAATAATAGTACGAAAGCGCATGTATAATAATATCAACTTTGAGAATAAAATGGCCATCAAAATAAACGAATTCATACAAGAACATAATAAAGCAGAATGAATGGCTTAGGGAAGAGAATAGGACGATACACCAAAACTCATTTTAAAGTGATGATAAAAAGCCTGATGAATCAAGCCAGTCTGAAAGGGAACTATGAAGAATGGGGGTTCGGAAAAGTGAAGGGAAACATGGGTTTTCATTTTTCTTGGCCGACGAAAGGGTCAAAGTGCCAGGGGTGATTTTTTATTTTTCGCAATCGCGGAATTTTTCCTGTTCTCGTGGAAAAAGTTGCTTTTGACAAATAGAAAATGGAAATATTTTTACGCAGATTTCGCAGTTATATTTCGTTTGAAACAAAGGGTATAATATATTATCCTGACACTTAATTATAACAAAGTATATAATATAACAAAATCAAATATTAAATTATGAGATTCGGTCTAGTTAAAGACCATCATCAGGCTAAAAATAAAAATACCATAGAGAAACATTAGACTTAACATGATACCTATACATAATACATAAAACTCAAACAGTTGAATGTGTTGCGACAACAAAGTTGTCCAGTAGGGAGGAATTAAAAACATTAAGGTTATATAATGATTATAACGAACATATTTTATGGTGACATTTTAAGAATGTCCCAGGCATGTTCAATGACGTTCATGTCAGGGGAATTTGATGGCCATCTTAATGTTGATAGTCCTTCTTCTTTCAAAATATTTTGTACTGCAGCTGCTCGAATTAAAATTAAACTTTAAAAATGACAATGATTAGCAGGTAATAACTAAAATAAATGAAAATTGAATGGAACATTTGAGGGTTAAGAAATATATTACTGATCTTCATCGTCATCCAAGTCTTCATCTTCATCGTCTTCATTTAGATTTATTATGTCTCAATGTCTTCCATTAAATGATCTGTTTGCCACATCTTTTCCTCTGTCTTCTCTACCTTTTCTTCATAATTAGACCACTGCATTGGGGTTACTTGCGAATACGCTGTTTTTATAAGTTTTTCCACATCCTCTTTCTTAAAAGTACTATTATTACGAGCCACATATCCTTTCACTTGGCTCCACACCATTTCAATAGGATTTAATCCGCAATGATAAGGTGGTAATCGTAGGACTGTTTATTTATGTTCCGTAGCAATGTCGTCTATTTTTCTTAGGTCGTACTGCTCTCTAAACGCGTTTGCAGTGGCCAATAATTCTGTTTTTAAATAATCATCCTCGAAGTAAATCTCTTTTTCCAGTAGCCAGTACTTTATTTATTCCTTATTCCAAGTTGTTTTTGGAAAAGGTAACTTCGCCGAATGGTATGACGCATTGTCCAACACTACAACATTCTTTAAACCGTTTTTCGGCAAATTAGGGATCAATTGATCTTTAAACCAGGCCTCAAAGCCTTCTGCGTCCATTTCGTCGTGGTAATCGTCTGCACCTTTATTTGCCAGAAAAGTTTTTTCTGCACCCTCAAGAAAACCGTCTTTCCAGCCTGCATGAAGAAGAACAAATCTCGGTCCTCGTTGACTTGGAGCCTTCAGTCCTGTTGTCAGTCCTTTGACAAATGCATCTCGGGCATTTTTTATGGTAGTGTCTTTCCATTCAAAATTTACACTGTGGCCCACATTAATCCATGACTCGTCCAGATATATTACGTTATATCCTTCTTCGCGGAACTTCTTCACTGATCTTAAATATTTGTGCCTCCAGGCGATTATATCAGCTCTTTCTATTAGAATCGAGTCTCTTCCTCTCTTTCCATAAACAAACCCCATATCGTTAAGCAAGCGTCTTAGCGTACTTTTAGAAAAATTTGGTACATTTTCGTCTGAATTTATTTTAGCAAGAACTTTTGCCAGTGTTGGTGGAATATTTTCGGAGTAGAATTCATGCACAGCTTTTCGTATTTGCGATTGGATACCTTCATCGTAGGTGATCAGTCTTGAATTCGACTGGCTGCTGTTCCGTCTTCGTTTTTTTGGCGATGTCAAAGGTCCAGTAGCTGCTTCGCTTTTCCGATTATACACTGTTCTCACACAAAGGCCAGTCATTTCAGAAATCAGTTCTATTTTCGCTGTCACACTTTTGTCATCTTTTGTATTCAACGTATACGTTAAAATATTCAATAAAAGTTTCTTGGTTTGACGATGAAGATTTTCACCTTGTTTAAATTTTTCAAACGGTGCTGCTAACTGCATGGCTGTTGTTTCAATAATGCCCTTTCGTTTATCAGCAGAAACAGATAGGTACCTGCCTATGCTATTACTTACCTGACAATTAACTTACCTCTACATTCCATATCGGTTTACGAGGATCAAGGGATCATACAGGTAAAAATAATTAGCATCTTTGTAATTAAATAATATTTTCACTGGCAATAGGATTAGGATTTGTCTGAAAGATTTAGTAGAGACCTAAATAATTCATTAAGTGATCAGGTATATACTGATTACAATCTACATAAATAGATTTGAATTCCATTTTTTAATAATATTTATTATATAGAATACATCTGTTTTGCAAAATTCATAATAAACCGTTTCTACGAAAATAAATTGGCTGAGTTAATTGTGGTTCAAGCCGTAACCAAAGCGGCAATAGTGTTAAATATTCGCCCATAAGATTTACATTGGCCTATGCCGGCCACGCTGCATAATAACTGTGACCCGCTCTATAGCTGTCTCATTTGGGCTTCCAGAGCATTTTACATAATCGGCGTTGCTATAACTGAATTTGAATTCAGTCTACCTATTGCTGTTTCTAAACCAAAAAGCAGTAAAAAAATGTATAACTCCATGATAAATAACAAATTAACTGCAACTAAAACAACTGTAACTTTTAAATATTGACAGAATATAATAAAGTTGTGACAGTACACGTTTAAAAAAGTAACTTCTCAGAAATAATTACGATTTTCTATTTGGCTAGATGTAATAATTTTCAGTCCATGTAATACACTGTACTTATCTAAAAAAAGGTTTTTGTGCAGTAATCCACAAATATGTTATAAAATGTAATAATTACTACGCTACATACGTACAAGTCAACATTCTATTGATAATACCGATTATCAAACGGAGTTTATTTGGATTCATACAAAATAATTCCGACACCAGGTGCACCTAACATAGACGTACCTTGCTATTAATATAAATAACTGGGATTCCTTTGTTACCGAACAATTAAAAGACGAAATTGGAATATTGGAAAGTTAAATTTCTCTTTAACCCTCTACCCACTCTTCCCGAGGGTGTTTTAAAGAGTGACTCGAGTTGTGTGACAAGAATAAATCCCAATTTCTCATTTTGAGCCGTTGAAGGACCCCAAAAAATTCCAATTCTGCTACTGTCCTGATTTATTATTCCCCTAAGGCCAAGGGCACATTGAAAGGTGTATTACCCTCGGAATTATTTTTTTATACCTAAGCGCAAATCACATACAAAATAAAAACATAACGCATAAATTAGGATGGTGGGAATGGGTTTTAAAATAAGTAGAACCATAGATTCTTTAGGAGGTATTTTAGAGAACATATTAGTTTGATCAGATGATACTAATTTAGAATTATTTTGTAAATTACATACATTTATTCAGAACAATAAACAACTAAAAGGTTGAATTAACTTTCACTATTTATTCTTTAAATACGTTAAATGTAATGACAGCCGTTTCGCTATCGAAATAGCATCGTCAGATTGACATTTCGTCAATTGATTAATTTTTCTGATTTACTTATTTGTTTTTGATATTTATCGTATTTCAAAATGCTGACCTGTTCTCTAATTTTATCAACTAAGCAGTCAAATTCTACAAAATGCATTGAATAAGTTAATTCTGAAAGAACAGTTCTAATGTAAATGTCTAGAACATCTGTTATTTTAAACCACTTTTTACTTTCCTCTTTAATCCACATTTTTGGTTGATTTAGTTTTAAATTCTATTTATTTATTTATATTTGTTCAATAATATATTTGTGTTACAATAGTGCCCTATCTATGTAGAAAATGATATAATAATAGTGGAGAATTTCCAACGTTTAGTTATTATTCTTAAGAAGATGGACTTCCACAAAGTAAGGGTTACTACAATAAATTGAATATATAAAGATCATATATGTTTGACTGATTGTTGCCTTTAGTCCTCATACTTGGACACTTTAAGTATTAATAGATTTTCAATTATTAGAGAACCTTGACTTAATGGTTTTTTAGAACCAGTTGTACGGTCTCGGTTCAAACAGAGCTCAAGGTTGAACCGGGTTCAAAATTTAAAGTTCAGTTGTACCAAGCTAGTTTAAGGCAAAGCTTCGTTCACTGGATGTCATTTTGTAAAGATCAACATTTGGGAGCTTAAACCAAGTTGTTTAATAACATAACCTAAACTTTTATACCATTTTGGTCCTAATCGTTGTGGTTTTAGCGGTTACATTTTTGTGCTAAATGATACTAATGGCTCACCAACTACCTGAAAATCTTGTAGAACTAACACATGATGCAGACTTTATTAAAGCAGTAGAAGTATTAATTTAGAACTAGAATGGGTCATTTTATAGAATGAAATAATAAAGAATTTGTGCAAAGATTCCTGATTTACAAATAGGGTGTTCGCTTCGTTATGAACCAGGTTAAAGCACAAATATCGTCTCTTACAGTTAAAGACTTTGTTGGTATAGAAAAAGGGACAGTAAGTCGGATTCTTTGCAGGGCTATTTCACCAATACATTCAAATGCCTGCAACATAGCCTGAACTTAAATGTTCCTCTCAAAATTGTTATAGTGTGGCATGATTTCCCAAGTGTATTGGAGATATTGACTTCACATATGTCGAGATTATATCACCTGGAGGAAATAATGCAGAAGTATGAAGGAATATACAAGAATTCTTTTCCTTTAATGTTCAAGACATATGTTACTCGAACTGCATGCGTTTGGCTAATTCAAACACCAGAGCTAGATGTGAACGAGGAGTCTTCGAGCAATATATTCTAGTTGGTAATAGTGGTTATGAAATGAAAAATTACCTGAAAATTTTTTTCATCTGTCAAATTTGACATTTCAACAATATTCCGACTATTTTTTTATTGTTGTTTCAGCCAATGAGCATGCAATTAGGCGATCATTTTGCAATGGTGCAAATTATCGATAATTTGCACTAGTGCGAATTATCAGGTCCTTCAAAATAAATGCAGACGTAATTATATTAAACGTTTATTATTTATTGAAATAACATGAACACTGTTAAGCCTAGTTATTGAAATTCTTACAATTAAAAACGCAATTATTAAAATTTATGATTGAACCAGTCGAAGTTTGTTGTCGGTCAGAAACAACATTACTGGAAGAAGAAATTGAAACTGAAAAATCACCAACCTCGCTGTTCTCACTGTTCCTCATTTTTTTTTATTATTTCATGAAACTCTTTATCAAGTTGTAAATAAGGTTTAATTGAATTGACATTTTCATGTCCCGTTATTTTCGTTAGCTGGTTTTCGTTTACCCCAACCTTGGCTAGATGGCTTACGGCAGTTGCTCGATGAGAATGGTTTGTGAATTTGAACGTTTCGCTATCGAGACCTGCTTCTTGGGCAGACAGCTTTATCCATTTTGCGATCTCGTTTTTACCAGCTGGGATGTTCTTGATCCATAAACCACTATTTTGCCATTCTCGATTCGGTGTAAGAAACAGACGGTTCGTCTTCACGTTAGATCCTCGTTTTGGCAAAAGTTTTCTGTATAATCTTGAAAAAAAGCATTGAAAAGTAAAATTAAATAAAAAACCCTTAATTTGACCTACCTAACGGGGCAGATGTCTTCATTACTAATGTTTCGGATTAACCATTTACTGTCCGCTAATTTACGGCCTCCTCCTTGGCATGTTTTTGAAAATACTGGATTATATTCTATTCTATTTGTGCTTGTTCCATCATGAAACTTTTCTTCTTGAAAAAAATCCGTCAAACAGTTAACTTCCTCACCTCCTCGAAATGCTAGCTCATAAGATATGAGATGAAAACATTTTTTCTGCAGACCTTCCGGCTCGTTTTCATCGTAAAACTTCAAAATTTGCAGCAATTCTTTGTGAGTAAAAGCCGATGAGCTTTCTTTTCTCTTTTCCGGGTTCATTTGTAATATTTTGCGCGTAGCATCTCGGGCACTCCTAGGAGATTTAAATCTTACATCATTAAATGGATCTATTACAATACCGAAATCTTCGCAATATTTTTCCTGAACAAGTTTTGCTGTTACGTTCCACATTGTTTTCACTACACTTTCTTTATAGAAGGATCCATCCTTCTTGCGCATGTTGCTTGCCCAGTTCTTTAGAGTGAAGGCAATTTTTCCACCGAAGTTCCTCTTGAAATTGTCTCCATACTGACATTTTTGACTTTTTGGTATTCGTTGGCGTAAGATTGTCTATATTCTTGTCAATATCTACAGCAGAAGCATTTCCAAATCGCGACATTGTACAATATTGTTATCACCACAGGTGACGCCAATGTGACAGCAACTGACACTGAGACAAAACGATTTGATTTATTCATAAACTTTTCTCATAAAAATTATAGTCGCCACAGTTGATGTCAATGTGACAGCAAATGACAGAGGCACAATACGATTTGTTTGATTCAAAAAATTTTCTTATAAAATTTAACTCGTGCAATGAAAATGAATCGATAATTTTTATTGCACTAGTTAAATTACTACTGATCACACCCCTTGCTAATCCAGCAACAAGGCTAGAACAACTTTTCAATGAATCTCAATCTCAATCTTGTGATTGCCACAGGAGTTTTAGAGAATGTTGCTAAATGGACTAGTTTAGTAGGATCATATTAATCAAAATGATAGCAATATATATTTAGGATAAGATACCTACTTATATTGGTATTCATTTTGCAATTAATTTTTCTCATTTCGTAAAATTTAGCAATAAATAATTAGTAAGTTTTAAACGTAGCGCCAACTAATAACCAATAATGAAGTGTGTTTAAAAGTCAACGTTGTCACATTTTAGCTACGTTCGTTTCAAGTATTCTCAAAGAACTGGCGGCACAAAACACCGTGTTCTGTGACTAACTGATTGTACCAGTTGACAAGATATATGACAGGAGAGAAAATCGTGTTTATCTGTAATAAACAAACAAGACCCCTATTCTTGACGGTGATAGAATAGAACAGCCAATAGAAAGTGGGCGTGGTTCTATTGAAAATGCCAAAACGGTATTCTTGAAATTCGTTCTCTCACTGTACCGGTAGAAGGGTTGCTACCCGAGAGAACAATTACTTCTATTGGTTATTTTTGAAGGAACCGCTATAACACCAAGAGAAGGTGTTAGGGATTTTTATTTTCGAACCAAAAATAGTATAGAAGTAATTTCTTTCATAAACCAAACACAACCAAACAACAAATTAAACTAACAAAAATGACAGAATATTTTGTTTAGTGTTTTACTCCTTATTTGATAAAGTGTCAAACAGAGAACAAAAATATCGATATGTTTATCTCTTTTTAATGACAACAAATAAGAGAGAGAGATAAGTTTCTCGGTTAATATTAAAGCATATCGACAACATCGCAAATTTTCTACCAATCTTATTGAAACACGTCACTTACCACTTATGACGTATGTAACCATTAAATTTAAATTTCAAAAGCCGATAATGGATAGAGGATTAATTTTATAAAATTTTTATTTGTACAGTTGAACTACTAAAAACCTATTTTATAAGATGCAAATATAAAAAAAAATCACTAAACTAGTCCATTGTTGAATGAGTCAGATCCTCCAAATAATAAAGAAGGAAAAGCAGCAGTTAACTTTGTTGACAATGTAAATATACAACCATATCTGCATCTTCATTAATACCCAATATCAACTATGCTGTTAGATATTATTTAATAAATTAAACGAAGAAAACCATCCATATCTCAAATGTGACTAATGGGAAACCAAATGAAAAACCCAAAGTCTATGTCACAGAATTTTATTCTTTATGTTGATGAAAAACAAAATAGCAACTAGTTTCGGCCCAACATTGGGGCCATCATCAGGCTATGAAAAAGGTGCAAATTAAAAAGGAAAGAAAAATCATACCTTAGTGTAAAAATTAATACAAGTATAAATATAAAGACCACAATTTAAACATAAAATATAAAATTACAAACATTTTCAAACGAACCAACATATAAAAAATATAAAAAAATATATATAAGAACATGTAGGATAAAATGTATAAAATTTTTGGTCTAAAATTTACGTTTTAACTTTTTGATATGTTTTAAAAAAGAAAGAAAAAAGGGGGGGCGAGTTCAACATAGACATATAGATTTAAGATGAAGAAGAACAAAAGGTTTGTGAGGTTATGTTGACAATAACAATTAAGATTAATTTAAAATGAAGATAAATAACCCAGTAAAATATACGAAGCTATTAGGTTTGTTCCAACCAAGCAAAGAATCGTTCTAGAACGGTAATATTACCACTCACGAGACCAAATTAGTGCACTGCGCAACTCACTACACCACTGCGCACAAAAATTACTATTTTAGAACGGTTCTCTGCTTGGTTGGAACAGACCTAATTAGTCACATTAGAAAGAAAGCAAAACCAGTTATTGAAATAAGTGGACAACAGAAAACAAATAAAGGAAATATGGAAGACAAAGTAAAATCTGTTACAAACACATACCATTAAAAGGGAAGACTAAGAAGTATGTAAGGGTCCTTTGGTCTGAACTGTTCATTCAAACATACAAATGCATTGTCTATTGATACTTCATTGATCTCTAATATCTCAAGTAAATTCATCCGGGGCCTTTAAAACATTTATGTAACCTCGAAACGTTGGAAACATAAAGAATAAAATTCTATAACATGGACTGCGGGTTTTTCATTTGATTTAATTAATAAACTACTTTAATGAACTCTAAAGACGAATATTTTATCTTCAATATAATCAGCTACTAGACATTGTAGTATTTGTTATAATTATTTGTCTAAATTTGTTATACTTAAAATAAATAAAATACAATAAAAATATAGTTTTTTATTTGAAACAAACCTTATATCTAGATTTATAGTCTATGAAATGTTATATTGAAAAAAACTTTGAATCTTAGAATAATGTCTTCACATTTATTATAAACTCATTAACTCACTATCAACTATCTTTACAACAAACTGAATAACTGAGCATGAACAAACGATGATTTTTGACAGAAAGAACAAAATATTCATGTGCAAAGGCTACCAACATATATTTCTTTAAACTTAGTTTTTTAGAGCTACTGGTCCTATACAATGGAAATATATTTTTGAACCGGGTTCATCCTTGAACTTAGTCCGGTAGAACCAAGCCTTGAACCGTAACTGAACAAGTGGGCCTTAGTTTACATTTTACTAATTACATTATTCATCGAAATTAAAATAAGTGTAAAATAATCTTATGAAACGTAGCTTGTTTGTTTGATGGGTTTAAATAAATACAAAAGTTTTAAACTCAACCAAATATTTTGGATTATCTGAAAGTCTTTTTTGTTTTTAGAAAATCCACAGTCACGCTAACTTTCCTTTCCTGTCAATCAAAATAAGCGACACTGAAATAAAACAAAGGAAAATTGATAGAATATATACAAGCAGAAATTGAGTTTTTCACAATTCTGTAAGAATTTCTTGTTTGTCGACTTTCATCTATAAAATATAGGGCTCGTAGCTGTTTTCTTGTGATAAAGAAAGTAATAATATAAAAGAAATATAATTTATTTAAAAGTAAGCAATCATCTATATCTCTTATTATTTCTTATCCCCAACTTATTTTATATTTTAAGCAACTGGTTTTTTATTTATTATATTGGCAGGGAATTTAGAACTCAGAAAGAAAAGTGGTAGAAATTAATAAAATATTATTGTTATTCTATGTGTGATAGGAGGTCCATTCTTACACATACTCAGACAATTTTTTAATTATGAATTGAAATTAGTCTGAAAATTTTAATGATCTATCTTGTTTATTTTAAATGTTTTGTTTTCTATGAGTAACAAAGACTTTTAGCAATTTACCTTTTGGCTAACGTTACCTTTTTGATGCTTAGCAAATGCAGAATGAAGATACCAATTCGGTAAAACAGTTTAACTCACTCATGAGTAAGCAAATTACAGCAAAAAATAAGTATTGTTTAAGATAGTTTCAAGGAATAGTTCCTGCATTAGTATTTGTCTGGAATACTCAAAAAATATAAACAAGGTTTCTAATCAATTAACAAACCAAAATCTATCAATTTTTAAAATAAATTATCAGCATACTAAAAGAAATGCTATGGCTAAAACTTCGAGTTGTAATTTTTCATATGCGCTAGTTAAAAGTGGAAATATTTATAATTTTATACCGTTCTTAATTAGAAAAAATGCCTGGGTATATCTGAGCGAGCTAGAAATTTTTGATGTAATTGGTAGAAGGTGGCTTTAAAATTGATTTCACTGTTGTTTTTAAACTTACTTATGATAAAAAATCAAAGATAGGTACAAGAATTACAATCAACTTATTTTATTAGATAGTTTTAGTTTTAAATCAATCAACAAATAAAGACTCTATTTGGTTTTAATATTTAATTAAATTCAAAAATAGTTTAACAGCTGTAGATATACTTCCGACACCAATTTTATTTTATATAGCATTTTTAAGTTCTAATTTGTTTTAAGAATATTCCTTATTAACAATTAATTAATGGATAAAAAGATACTTAAGCTAATTCTTTTTCAAAAATTTGGCATCATTCTTTGCTAAAAGGTTTAATTTTTACCATAATATATATTATAATCATTTATATAATAATTTAATTGCGATTTTCTTAAATTTACCTTTTGATCCAACAGGCACGATCGATTAAGTACCCTTGACACATAAGAATTCATGCAAAGTACAAATATATATCTAAATTCAAATTAATTTTCAAATAATTACAGATATTTAATAACTAAAAACGAAATTTCAATTTTTATGAAAAAATTGTCTTAATTAAAAAAATAATGATTTATATTGCTTATATGATAATATAAGAAATTTGGTAGAAAAATCTTTTAGTTTTTTATATAATCAATTTCGACAAATCCACAAAAACAAAACAGAAAAATTCAAATCCTGCACATTTTTATTGAAATTTCCTACGGAAAAAGAAAGATATTATAAAAAAACGAATAAATCAATAAAAGATAAGAAGATACCTCTGCAGTTGGGAGATGTGAACTAGCAATCATGTATAAAAATAACATAAAAATGTATATCTACTGAATGATGTTTGAATAATAAAAATGTGTCAAATTCCAGAAATAACGCGGTTTTTCGAATAAAGTGACAATTTATTTATATTCCTTTAATATAAAATAAGAAGGCACTTTTGTTAGTACACTATCTAGGAAGGTAAGTAAGGTAAAAAGAACCAATTAAATGGCCTGGATACTGAATACTTGCTTTTAAAAATTATTTTCCACAGAAAGAAAATATAATATGAGACAAAACTGAGTTCGACAGTTCGATATCCTTAACAACATGAAAAGTAGATGAACAAACGATTCAAGTGTTTTACAACGACATCCTCTAAAGAATGATAAAAGAATTACAATCAAGCACTCAAAGTCAAATTTTTTAAATAATTGGGATTGAGAATATGGTTATTATAGGTAATGTTTATTTAGTCAGTGTGAAACCATTTATGGAAAAAATTAATTCTACTCTATTTTAATATAAAACAAAAATATACAGGGTAATATAACTGAGATCAACACCGCCCGTGCTATTTATTTAATGGATCACCTGTTTGATATTTTTTAAACTCCCTAATAAACTAAATCTAAATATTTAATAAATGCAGGGTGAAATGTTATAGTTTTATTAAGGAATAAATACCTCCTTGAATTATTATTTTATAGTGTGTCATTAGAATATTATATGTTTTCCATTCAGTTGTTGGTAAAAACCTGGTATATTATAAGTCTCCTTCCTTACTATATTTAGAGTCTTTTCTGAAATAATCTAACGACGTTAGGTCAGGTTATCACTCAATACTCTGCCTCAATAGTTGCCATATTTGTTGGGACCAAAAATACTAATTGAACAGCCTCCTATCTACCTGGTAGGGGAAATGTGCCTATGATGAACCCCTTCCTATGATGGACCACTAGCTGAAATTTCAAATTACGCGCGTATATCGCCCTAATATTACATGCGGTGTGTGTCTCGGTCTAATTTGTTAGTTGTAGTAAAGTTTTGATACTGTGAGTCGTCCATTAGTGTGAGAAAAAAAAATTAAATTGAAAATGTACGTATTGATGTAAGAAACATGTAAAGATTTTTTGTTGCTACTTTTACTCTGTAGATAATTAAGAACTCATTTTGCTGTTATAACAAGAGTAGCATGTTAGCCACGTGGAAATGTATTTAAATTGAGGTTAGGATAATTAAATATGAAGTTAAGTGATTTTAGGTAGTAATGTGTATAATTTCAATGATGGACCCCGAGCAACTCTCCTATGATGGACTAGGGGTCCATCATAGGTCTAGGAACATTTATATATTTAACTAAACATTTTTAGTTGCAGATATGGAGAAGAAAAGGCAACAATGGGAAGAGGTTAATATGGAACAAGCTCTAAACTGTATAAATCAAAAAACCATGGGGTTTAAATTGGCAGCAAGAACTTTTAGAGTGCCAAAAACAACTTTAAAAAGAATTTGCAGTTGTGCATTTTCGGGTTGTTTCGTAAGTTTCATAATAAAAGTAATGACTAGTGGCTGGCATCAAGTCGGTTTGACTTTAATGTTACTTTGTGTATTAAATTGAGTAGATGAATAAGTACAGAAATGCAAAAATGATCGACATGCATTTTATTTATGACATGGCTAGGGGTAATTCTTTGACAGTTACCCGTCTTTAAGCAGAGATATATCACAGTATGTTTGCAAGGATCCACCAACGTCTTTTAGAAACTGGCAGATTTCATCGCGAAGTCAGAACAGTGGCGTTAGAGGAAGCTGTTCTTGATATAATTGAAGAACATCCTGAAACAAGTACCAGGAAGATTGATGGTGAACTTCATGCTAGTCAGGGTCAGGGATCGGGAAAGGTTGCCGATCCTGGTAGAAAAAAGGGAGGAAGTGCAGTGGATCAAGGAAGTAAAGATCTCAGAGAGAAAAGGAGTAAAAAACGAAGGAGGAAAAGTGAATCTTCCGAATGCAGGGGGATGTTTGGGATGAAAGGAAAGTTTTTGATTTGGTGAGTCGGATGTTTGGAGATATTGATTGTAGGAACAGTGTTGGGCTCCACAGGCTCGAACATATGGCGATGGAAGTATTAAGCAAAATGGTGGAATGAGGTAAAAAAGACAGGGACGAAGGTGACAATATATACAGAAAAGGAAAGGGCAAGAGAACAAAGGAATGAGGCGGTTATCCTGAAGTAAATTGGGGATCTAAATCAGGAGGAGATTGAAAATATTAAGAAGGGATTAGGGGAGATGAAGGGGAAGTGGGTCGATAGACTCAGAATATCAAGGAGCAGGGAGTTGATAATTGAAGCAAAAAAGGGAGTTCAAGTGAGGAAAATACTGGACGAGGTAGAAAGGGTTACAGGAGCAAAGGCCATGGAGGCAGGAAGGGGAACAAAAACCATTAAGGTGATAGAAATAGACTCGTGGATGGAAGATGAAAAGATAAGGAGGGGAATAGAGGAATTAACTGGGAAAGGTACAAAGGTGATTAAGGTGGTAAGAGAGAGGAATGGTATGAAGATGGCGGTGGTGACTGCGGAATGGGAAAAGGCGTAGGTTTTACTGGGAAAAAGGGAGATGAAATTGGGGTGGAATAGGGTAACATTTATGGACGATAGAGAGGAGGGTAGATGTTTTGGGTGTGGTACTAAAGGACACAAGGTTGCGGTGTGTAAAGAGGGGGTCAACGAAAAGGCTAGATGTTGGTTATGCAAAAGCGAGGAGCATATGGCCAGGAACTGCAGACAGGCGTTCCTTTGTAGAGCATGTGGAGTCAGAGTGCACAAAACAGGGGATAATTGTTCTTTGGGGAAAAAGGTGCTGGATGAGCAGCCCGAGAAAAGAAAGGGTTCTATGTCACGTATTTTGCGTAAACAACAATTACATCCATATCACTTGCAACGTGCACAAAAACTTTAGCCACGTGATTTTTAACCCCGGTTTTCTCAAAGATTAAAAAAATATACCTGTAGATAGCCAACTTATAGATAGGAATAACTTTTAAATTTTTTTATTTTCCTCAACTTTAAGTAGATGATACTTCTTGGAGAAGCATGCAAACCCATTATTTATTAAGAAAATACTTATTCATTTTTAAAAAGAAACCACATCCTAAAATGTTTTTCAAATTATTTTGAATCACACTGTATATAACAATTTTAATAAAGTATTAAATGGTTATACCGATCTTTTTAAGGCATAAAAAATGCTATTTTATTTAACGAAAAGCATTGGAAGATAGTTGAGAAATGATAATCTGGGGTTGAACCAATACTGAAATATATTGAAAGAAAACACTCAAAATGGTTTTTATACTTATGGAAAATGGAAGATAAACAGCTAAAGAAATCCAGATAATCAAAAACTACCAGGAAGAGAAGAACCAAAGAAAACAAAGGATGACACAGTGGTGTAAAGACTTACAAAATGGGAAAACAAGCCAAAAACTCCTTTATTTACAATTGAATCTTATATTTTTATTATTTCGGGTATATTTTACTAATAAGTAATAAGAATTACTCAAAATAATCAAATCTGCACACAATCACTTTTCCGGTTATATAATTCAACAATATGCACTCGATTTTAAACTTTAAATTACCTGATAAATATTTCAATATATCACTAAAATTTTAATTCAAATGAATCAGAAACGCCAGGGATACCGAGTTTGGTTAGTAAATAATTATCAGTTAAACTCACTCTATGGAAGTCGTAAATATCATTTTAATAATTTATACCATTTACATTTATATTTTAAAATAAAAATAAACTTTAGGTATTTGCCTAATATTTTCGGGTAAAAACTCATTGTAAATCAAGAGAAATAAATTGATATACCAATATTTATTATGCAATTTAGTCTCTAAAACTAATAATAGTCTTGGAATGAGTATCTAGTAACAGCAGATCCATACAATTTCCAGTTTTGCTTATTTTCTGCTTTCTTAATATACTTCGGGTGATATAGCTCTGTTACGGATAACATATTTATCTTAATAACAACCAAAGGGAATATTTTCATAGACCTAGTGGCGTTAAAGGAAATGTTATGGCAGATAAAGTTGGTTAGCCAGCCACATAATAACAGATCAATAAAGTTATAACTATGTCACTAAAACTAGCATAAAAGAAGCAAATGGTATCAGATAAAATAATAGTTTTCAATCTGTTTAAGTTTATAATAACTAGCAACAAACAATTAACTCATACTAGCTACTACAAAATCGTCAAACTAAGTCGACTGTCTTGACAATCGATTCTTGGAAAAGAGGTTTTTAAATACAGTAACAGATTAGATTCATACAAATAGAAAGCTTGACAGAGAACAGTAAACAACCAAAGAAATGGGTGGACATTTTTTTTAGGGCTACAATGTTGTATATCTCTGTATTTCTTTGTAAATATTTTATTATGGAAGATACAGCCACCCTTTAAAATGCCAATTTCAATATTGAATATTTAAACTACATTTTCAAAAATATTAAAAATATCTTTATTATTAAATTACAATTTATAAACAAAGAAGATATTTGCCTTAATTCAACAAGTGTTCAATATGACATCCTTCCTCCTATATACAAGTTCTACATCGTTTCAACAAGGAATACCGAATATTTTGAAAAATTAAATGTTTTTGTCGAAACTCGTTAGCAATTTGTAAAATTCGGTGCCTCAGTTGAACCACACTGGTTATTTCCACAGAATAAACATTTTCTTTCATATATCCCCAGAAACAAAAATCTAATGGATTCAAACATGGACCGCGCGGTGGCCATTCAATTGGTGCATCTGGCCCCCTTCCAATTCAACGTCCTGGATATTCTCGAAATAAAAAAGCTCTAACGGCATTACTAAAATGTGGTGGTGCACCATTTTTTGGTCTAATTGCTAATGGGACATTTTTTAAGCAAATTGGTAGAACATTTTGTAAAAATGATAAATAATGTTCCCCGTTTAATTTGTTTGAAAGAAACACTGGCCCTATCAAATAGTTATCAATTATTCCAGCCCAAATGTTTACATCAGTCCAGATATGAGTGTTATTGTGATTAGTAACTCCATTTCTTGTAAAAGTAGATTCGTCAGTGAATAAAATTTATGCTGCGTCAACAATTTCTATTATATCATCATCTGCATTCGCAAGGTCTTTTGGACGACCACTATTACCGAGAACTTGTTTTTTAAAGTGCCTGTTTCTCTTAAATTTCGACCAATAGTCAGGAAAATTCGTCTATCTGGTACATTTCTATTAGAGACCTTATCAGCATAGCACCTTGCAGCTGCCGCACCATTTCCTTCACATTCACCTATAAAAAGAAAGTAATACATACAACCGCTATTTTCATAATGAAATCTTTACCTAATACTAAGTTCATATCAGCCATTTCTGAGAAACTGTAATTATTCATTTTGAATTGTAGAGGTTATCCATATTGGCCAATGTGGAAGAAGACTTGAGTACCGTATTCTGGAACATGTAAATTTTGTTAAGAGATATTCAAATTTAGAAGCTAAGAACTCACCTTCATCCTTTGCTAATCATATTTTAGAAGAGAATCATTTTTTTGATTCCAATAATGTCAAATTACTTCATAGTTGTAATAAGGGATTTAGACTGAATTTGCTTGAACTCCTTGAAATTAGATCTGCTATTGTTGATAATTCTCTTAATTGTTTAAACGAACAGATTCAGTCTAATGAAAATTATTTGATTTTGAACATTCCACTCTGATTGATTGTATTATTACTGTAACTGTTTACTTCCGCTTTAGGTTAGTTTATTTGACTTTTCTTCTTTCTATGTCGAACCCTGTTTTACTTGTCAACAAGTTCTAAGATGTTTATATCTCACTTAATGTGTGCATACAGCTGTGTTGTTTTTTGTTTATCCTTCAATTTTAATTACATATTTCACTTTGATATTATACAATATACTGTTTAATACTATTTTCATGATTTTAATATTTAGATCCTCTGTTTTAGATATCTATATGTGTCCAATGAACTTTCACTATAGTTGGCAACATTCCCTCAGTTGGTAACTTGTTTTCCGATGTATTATTTCCGCACCTTTCCTTACATGTGCTGGTTACTTTGAACGTCCATTCTTTAGTAGAGTGACTTGTATCTCAGTCGATTTACTGTTAAGTGAAATGGATTATGACGTTTTTCCACATTCTATTTATACTCATTTTTATGAGATTAATAATTCTTCTGATTATTTCTACTTATAATCCGGTACCTTACGGTCACTGTTCTTGGAGATCGATCTCCTTGTTTCGGAGAACTCTCCATAAGCCTGTCTATAGAATGTTGATTCCTGGATTCATTCTAAAATATTTAATGTTCTACGCCAAATTCTCTTATTTTCACACATCAACTTCTACTTAGTTCATTCAATAACTAAACTAGATTTTAAACTTTCTTTTTCAACCTTTTTTATTACTTTAACTTCCATAATTTCAACTTTTCTAATTTCACATTAAAATACTCCCTTATTTTAATCATAATATCTGTTATAAATTGTTTAAACGCTGCAGTCTGCACATAGAGGTGAGTCTCCACATTGTAAACATATATTATAATATTTGTTTATGTTTTAACATTAATTCTGTTTGTTCTATAAATGCTAAAATACTTTATTTACTGTCAGTTTACTAACTATCATTTTCTATTACATGTTAGATTTTACCTTATATGATTTGACTTTTGTACATGTTATATTTTGTCTTTTATATATTTGACTTTGTATTTCTTCTCTCTGACATATTGTGTTCTTCTCCTAGAGCCTGAAGATGGTCTTGTGACCGAAACATGTCGCTGTTGTGATATTTACATTAAATTACATACTGTGGGTTGATAAAGCGAGGTGCTCAGTAGCATCTAGACAGCTAGGCAGGGTACAAAGAGTAGCCTGTCTAGCCATAACCGGGGCGATTCGAACAACGCCCACGGCGGCCCTGGAAGCTTTGCTGGGACTACCTCCACTACATCTTATTGTGGAAAGGGAAGCACTGGCAGCTGCTTACAGGCTGAAAATAAACAACGAATGGGGCAGGGCGATCCCTAGGTACCATTCCACAATCTCGAAAGAGATTGAACATAATCAATTACTGAGCATGCCCTCAGATAGAATACCTATCTGCTACGACCTTTCCAAACCATATACGGTTCATATTCCGGATAGGGACGAAGCTCGTACCAAGACTAGGAAACAACATGAATCCGTTTGGTACACAGACGGATCCAAAACAAGCACCAGCAATGGGATTGGAATCTACAATGAAAATACAGGGAAGACGTATAGTCTCAACCAGGGGTCAGTAGAGACTATCCTGCAAGCTGAAGTGGTTGCCATCAACACATGCTCGGAGATCATCCTGATCGAGACAGTCCCTAACAGGACTGTCAGGATCAGAAGTGATAGCCAAGCAGCTCTCAAAGCAATAGAGAGCGTACACACTGCGTCACGAACAGTGAAGCACTGCCAAGGAACTGTAGCTGAACTGGCACAACGCCACAAGGTTATCCTTGAATGGGTACCAGGACACACAGGGATTCTTGGAAATGAAAAAGCTGACCTCCTAGCCAAGGAAGCTTCAGAAGGAACCCTGATCGGACCTCTTCCCACATGTGGGGTCTCATACCAACATGTAAGGGAAATAATAGAGGAACGACTAAGGGAACAACATAAGAAACTCTGGATGGAACTGCCTGGACTCAGGCAATCCAGATTATTCATAACAGGTCCATCCAGGAAGAAAACTACAGAACTACTCAGCCTAAGTAGAACCCAACTGAGAAAGGCAGTGGGACTGCTTACAGGACACTGCCATCTCCGAAAACACATGAACACAATAGGACTCGCTGAGGACTCATTGTGCAGAAAATGTGGTGAGGAAGACGAAACTCCTCTTCACGTAATATGTCACTGTCCGAGCCTTAAGTGGCTTAGACAGAGACACTTTGGCATTCAGTTTCCTGAGCCAGAGGAAATCGTGAAAGCGAATATCAGGGACATTCTAGAATACATGAAGGAAACGAACCTGGTATGATTACTTCAGGGGGGTACAATGAGCCTAGAGCTCCAGTACATGCATGAAACGCACCCCAGAAGAATAGAATAGAATAGAATACTGTGGGTTGACTTTGAGTTTTATTGCTACTATTCATTTTGAGTTATTAACTAGAAAAACTTTTCTACTTGTCAAAAAAGCAACAACAAATACCCTATTTTTCTTATGAAATGAATAAACGGCACGGCGGAGTGTATTGTTTATACAGAAACTGTCCAAATAAATTTAATTCGTAAAGAAAAATGAAGTTCCTTTTTTTTATTTTTATTAAAATTGTTACAATTTTCAAAAAAAACAGAAAGGGCACTTGAAATTGTTATTGTCCCATTTTGTAAAAATTCTGAGGAATAAAATTTCAAATTGGCAACATGGCGGCCATACAAAGTTAAAGGTTCAAGGTCATAGATGACGTATTTTAAAATCCTTTGATGTTATATCGACATCTGTTCTAATTATTAATCTGTGAACAATAAATAACTGCATAGTTAAACTAAACTTCCACTATTTATTTGAAAAATTCGCTTTAAAATCAATTACAGCTGTTTCGCTATAACTAGCATCGTCAGATTGACATATTGAAGTTACATTTTGTTTGTTTGTAACTAGGTGCTTGATGTTGATAAGGAGTTAAGGCTAGACCAAGTAAGGAAGTAATAAGATATAACAATATTAAAGCCTAGATGTTATTAGCCCTAAGGGATTATCCTATTTCTCCAATTTTGGCAAATATATTTATGGATAATTTAGAAAACAAAATCTTTAATTCTAGTTATAAAAACAATATTGTATTTTGGTAGGTATAGATATGTTGATGATGTGTTAGCAGGTTTTGTAGGTAGCGAGCGGCAGTTAGATATATTTTTTAATTATATTAATACCTTGCATCCTAAAATTAATTTTACTTTAGAAGTTGAAGAAAATAATTCAATTAATTTTCTAGATTTAAGAATTGAAAAAGTTAATAATTCATTAAATTATTCAATATACAGAAAACCTACACAAACAGATGTAACTATACCATATAATTCAAACCATCCACTATCACATAAATTAGCAGCTTATAATTCCATGATACATAGAGCATTTTCAATTCCAATGAACAAAAGTAATTTTAATAAAGAAATTGAGATCATAAAACAAATAGCTACATCTAATGGCTATCCAATACATTTGATAAATAAATTAATTAATAAGAAAGAACAAAAAATTTCACTAGAACTAATATTTCCAAAACAAACTAAAGAAATTAAAAGTTATAAAAGTATTACATATTGTGGAAATATTTCCAATGCAATTTCAAAAATAATATCTTCGGCAACATCAGCATTAATATCATTTAAAACACAAAATAGTATTGGAACAAAATTGTTAAATGTAAAAACAAAACTACCAAAATTAAAAAAATCTGGTGTTTACAAAATTAATTATCCAAAATGTAATGCAGTATATATAGGTCAAACACAAAGAAATTTTGAAGTAAGATTTAATGAACACTTAAGAGCATATAGATTACAACAACCAGATAAGTCGAACTATGCAAAACACCTACTGGAACATCCAAACTCACTTATACACACCAACGACATTCATATACTACACATTTGTGATAAAAAACAAAATTTAGATTTTCTAGAAGAACTTGAAATTAAAAGACATCTAGCAGATCAACAGTTTAAAGTAGTTAATGAACAAATAAATCTTGGAAGTTCTCCACTATTAAACTGTTTACTTTGATTGAGTCTTCATTTTATACATAGATAAGACATTATTGTAACATAAATATATTAAGTTACCTATTGTAAAGATCAGCATGATATAGTTTTTTCCTGGTTTTTCTATATCATTGCACAGTTATACTGATCTTAGAGGGAAATACATCCAGGATAATCCCTTAGGGCTAATAACATCTAGGCTTTAATATTGTTATGTCTTATTACTTCCTTACTTGGTCTAGCCTTAACTCCTTATCAACATCAAGCACCTAGTTACAAACAAACAACATGTAATTTCAATATGTCAATCTGACGATGCTAGTTATAGCGAAACAGCTGTAATTGATTTTAAAGCGAATTTTTCAAATAAATAGTGGAAGTTTAGTTTAACTGTGCAGTTATTTATTGTTCTTAGTAAGATGAACTTCCAAAAAGTAGAGGTTAACACAATCAAGTTCATTAATCTGTGACTCAGTTTTAAAATATTCAAAACATTAATTAATAATACCAAATAATTTTTTAATAAAATGATTATTCAGATATAAGTTGATAGGAAACGGCTACATTAGCAGCTTGTCCTTGTAACGATGGTACATCGTTGGCCATGTATATTCCAACAATTTGATGATACTCGAGCTCAAAAGTAAAATTAATACTGTCCAGACGTGTCTTCGATCCACACATTTCCTTTCTGCCATTTGAAAATATGAACTCCAAACAATCAATGCAATTATCTCCCCAAGCTATAAGTTTAACCAATGGAAATCCATTAAACTCGACTGTTCTTACTTCTGGACTTCCTTTTCCAAGATTATAAACTTTACCGGACTGAAAATGTACATTCATTCCACTTATCTTGGGTGATGTTTTATAATTTTTCCTCCAAATAAATACTTCAATTTTAACAAGTTTGTTTCTCACTCCGTCACTATTTAATTTTGGTTGTAAGGGTTCTTCAACATTCTCCGGAATCATTTGTCTTGCTAAGTGGGGACTTAGTCTGCCAAAGTAGGTAGAATACACAATAACATCGTTATAAGGTTTGCTTTTCCGGTAGGGATTATTTAAAATTTCATTCCAGAACCGGAAGAACTCAAAACCTGCTAACCCGCACCAAGTTCTGACAATAGCCAGCGTTTCGTAAATTTGTTCTGGTTCACATGTGATATACTGTTTGTTTAATATTTCTTTAAATATCCTCGTAATGTAAATTATAGCACCATCGGCTCTATTTTCAATTAATTGTTTAGTTAGAAGCAACAAACGATTAACTTGTTCTTCTGATAGCCCAATTTTTTCTTGATTAAGGATTCCATACTGATATAAACATATTTTTAAGCTGATAAAAGCTGAATAGTAAGGAAGAAACATAAAGTTAAAATATTCGGAGTCAGTAACCTCAGGATTGAGAATAAATTTTTTTTCAAATCCTAACAACTCATCCAATATATGCATAAAGTAGTAGGGAGTAGTTTGAGTATTATTGACATGTTCCACTGTAAAATTAAATCTAACAAGTCTATCTTTTAATTGTATCAAATCTGCTTTAGTTCTTGCGTGTAACTCGTATTCGCTATCCAACGATAAATTCCAAACTGCTTCAAACTGTGGCCAAAAAAAATCTATTAAAACGACTAAACTTTCGCCTATAATAGGAAAGTTAGCTGGACCATATTTAACTAGAGTTTTCGACAGTAAAGTGACGTCTAATTTTAAAGCATCTTTAGGTTTTTGGTTCCAATCACAATCATTAACTTTTCCACAGTGAACTAAAGCCCTGAGAAAGCAGTCGTTATAAATTTTTACACCGGTTACAAAATATAGATTCTTGTCAATGTTTAAAATCTTTTCTTCTCCTGGTTGTATTTCTAATTGAGGTACGATGGCACCAAGCCAAGAGATACCTGTACCAAATAGAACTTCTGCTTTTATTGGAGTTCGACCGATGTTAAATACGATAAAATTTTCATGTTGTGTGGGAAAAATACCTGAATTTTGTTTCACTACAACTTCGTAGCTGTTGGCAGCTATTTGAAAAATGTTTGCTCCCAATTTTGACATGTTTCCGCCTAAAACAAATATATAGGTTAAAGTAGCATACCAAAATTAAAAATTGTACATTAATATACGTGGTGAAAGGAGAAATCCACGGTTTTTTGTTGAAAGGCATGTTCATCAAACTGTTGGAGTTATAGTTTGGGGTGAAGATTCAGAGCCTAGCCTGTTCATGTATCACTGGAGCAATGGGAACTTGCCCCATTGCTGCAATGGAGGTGATTTTAAATTTAACCCCACTGCACATTCTGTTAGAAAGTGTAAGGAAGAAAACGATATATAGAATGATCAAAGAAGGAATTATCAGGGAAAAACCTCGATCACTTCATTTTGATCAAACTTGGGAAATGCCCCAAGATGATATGCCAAAGAAATTCAACTTTGTAAGAAAATTCATCACAAAGTTGAGTAATAAATCTGAATGGGATGAAGACACCATACAGAATTTAAACCAGAATACCATAAAGTGGTATACGGACGGTTCTAAGCTAGACGAGGGAACTGGGATAGGAGTTTTTGGACCGAGAGCCAAATACTCGGAAAGCTTGGGCACATACCCGAGCATCTTTCAAGCAGAAGTCCGCGCCATCGAAAGATGTGCGGAATTCAATATTGGAAGAAACTACCGCTGACAAGAGATTGTGATCATGTCGGATAGTCAAGCAGCCATCAAAGCGCTAAGCTCAAATATAATCAGTTCGAAGATGGTTTGGGAATGCCTAGGCAAACTAAATGAACTAGGCCAGAAGAACACTGTCACCCTCCTATGGGTCCCGGGACACATAGGAATAGAGGGGAACGAAACAGCAGATAAGCTGGCAAAAAAAGGAGCTGAAACCCCACTTTTGGGACCAGAACCATCTTGTGGGATCAGCAGTAGAGTAATCTTAGGAAAACTAAGGGAAGAAATGGAGAAGGAAAAATCCAAGTACTGGAATCAGCTGGTAGGACTGAGGCAATCTAAGATACTACTGGGGAACTATGACCAAAAGAGATCTCTTAGCTGCCTCAACCTCAGTAAAAAAAGGCTCCAAATTCTAACGGGAATATTAACCGGGCATTGCCGGTTAAGAAGCCACATGAAAAAACTAGGGTTAGCAGATGAAGCAAAGTGCAGATTCTGTGAGGAAGAGGATGAAACCTCAATACACATACTCTCAGAATGCCCTGCCTTGCAAAATTCTAGGGCTAGATACCTAGGAGCACATGAAATAGAGGAAGGGGATCTACCTGATTTGAAGCCCGACGATGTCCTAAACTTCCTCAGGAAAATAGGACTAGTAAAGCTGCTATAGGTCTGAGAAAATATCAGACCATGGCAAGTAAGGGGGGACACAATAGATCCTATAGGTCGCAGTGTAACACCCCTAACTCATACATACATACATACATTGGGGTGCTATAGCTTGAAGTTCGAGATCACCTTTAATCTTCATCAGAGGTAACATGAACGCGCAGCGTTATATCCAATAAGTTTTAGAACCCCATCTTTTACCCTATCTTGACACCCTGGCAAATCCAACTTTCCAACAATGCCCGACCACATGTCACAAGAGTCACAATAGACTTCTTTCAACATAATAATGTCATATTGTTACCTTGGCCATCAAGATCTCCCGACTTATCCCCAATTGAGCACGTGCGGGATATGATGGGTAGGAGATTGCTCAATTTGCAACATCCTCCTCAGACTCTAGAAGAATTTCGAGAGGAATTGGTGGTTGCCTGGAATGAGATACCACAGGAGGACATTGACCACCTGATCAGAAGCATGCCTAGGCGCGTTGGAGAATGCGTAATAAATCGGGGTGCTTCAGTAAGTACTTATACGTAATTTTATACCCCAAAAAGGGGTATAATAAAGGAGCATACAAGGCCTATAATGATACTAAACAAGGTCGTCAAACTGTTAGAAATGTTACGTCTGGAATGACCAACCATTAGTTTAGAAGGAATAAAGGTAGTCTCCTTAATTCACCATGGATTTCTTGTAAGGGAATCAACGATCTTTGTTTTAATTTTAGTAAGGGACACGGTATCAAAGTCCGAACGAATCTTCGTTCTTTTTTCGATTTATGTAAGAAACACAGCAAGCTGAAAGCATATCGTGGAGATATTAAAGAAAGAGGCAACGCTTGTTGAACATAGTAGGTCAGCAGTTATTTAAACATTAAATTGGGAAAAGTGAAATAGAGTTTGTCTATAGGAGTGTGGATTGTTTTATATAGTGGGGTTCTAAAACTTTCATATGGGGAAGGGGTAGAACCTATCGCATTTAATTATTAGTAGAGGAGAAAAAACTGGTAACAGATCAAAAAAAAATAGGATGCGATCTACATCGTTGAGAAGTGACTAGGCAAAAACTACCTAGACCTTGCAAAACATAAGCTGGAGAGGACTATCTTAAAAATACGATTTTCATTATTCTTAACATTTAGTTCCTCTTATTTGGATATCTATATGTTTTCAATTATAATTTTACCATAGGTGACAACATTCCCTCAGTTGGTAACTTGTTTTCTGGTTTATTGTTTCCGCATCTTTTCCTTACATGTGCTTGTTACTTTGTACTTTCATTCTATAGTTGAGTGATCTGTAATTAGGTTTACTAATTTGTTAAAGTAGAGTATTAGTTTTGGAGATTGAGCTCCTTGTCTCGGAGAACTCTCCAAAAACCTATTTATAGAATCTTGATTTCTGGGTTCATCCTAGAATATTTACTTCTATATGCCAAATTTTCATATTTTCACACATTAAACTACTTCAGTGTTGTCTAATACTTAAATATATTTTTTAACTTTCTTTTTCAACCGCCTTTTTTATAAATTTAACGTCAACTATACAATAAAAATTTTACTTCTCTCATTTTACATTAACAATTTTCCCTATTTCACTTATAACAGCGCTGTTATAACTTGTTAAACGCTACAGTCTGCACATGAAGGTGAGTCTATATAATACACATATTATGTATGTCCAAAAGTTTTGAATATTTAGAAATAATATATCTACGCCTATGGTTTTTTAAAAACTCTTGTTGATATTTATTTAAAAGCGTTTTTAAATCAAAAAAATACTAAATTTGACTCGTTTTTGTATGAATTTGGTCATATTTAATTGATTTGGGTGCTTTCACATTATTCCAATTTTTGTTTCAATTTCATTTGAGCTGTTTAAAAATGCCCAGAGACATGATATAATATTTTAATAGGTCTAGAGTAATTGCTTTGTTACTACAACAGGGCTTTGGTCAAAGTGATATCGCGAATATGGTTAGTGTTACTCAGAGTGTTGTATCAAAAATTAAAAAAAAAATTCCAAGACACAAATTATGTGAAGGATCGTCCCAGAAGTGGCAGAAGTCGATGTACAACAGCAGCACAAGACCGGCAGATAGAATTGATGGCTCGAAAAACTCGACAGGAATCTACAAGTGGTATATCCAAAGAAATTGTTAGACTTGAAGGACTGAATATCTCAAGGCAAACAATTACACGAAGATTAAATGCGGTAAATTTGTATCGCAGAAGACCTCTACGTGTTCCCAAACTAACCTATCAACAAAAAATTGTAAGGTTGCAATGGGCTCAAGAAATGTTACACCATGGTCCTAACTGGAAATACGTGATGTTCTCTGATGAATCAAGAATTGGCTTGGTTTTTGATTTGCGAAGAACGCTAGTTTGGAGGGCCCCAGGACGACAAGCCCGATTAGAAACAGCCCAACCACGTGTTCCATTTGAAGGTGGGAGTATTATGGTTTGGAGTGGTATTATGAGGGGTACACGGACGCCTCTCCTGGTTTTGGAGAGAAGAATCACTGGTGCTAGAGTTACTACCATATTCTATTACATGTTATACTTTGTCTTATATGATTTGACTTTTGAAATTCTTCATTCTGGCACATTGTCTCTTCTCTTAGAGCCTGATGATGGTCTTGTGACCGAAACATGTCGCTGATGTAACACTATCACTAAATTACATACTATGGGTTGACTTTGAGTTTTATTGCTACTAACAAACTATAAAGCAAATAGCTTCATATCTAATCAACCATTGTTCATTCTGTCATTAAAATAAACAGCAGAGCAAGGTAAAACATTAAGTTACTGTTTTAAGGAATGTTTTTATATATTATGACATTTATTGTATTAGCGTTAGGTATAAGTGTTTCGTTCACCATTAATCCTTATCCGTATAAAAACGGCAGTATTCTTGAGAGAGAAACGATAAAATCGATTATAACCAACCGTCTTTTACAGTATATTTCTGAGCTGATGCGAGTTGTAAGTAAATAATGGAATTTTGATTCTACCAAAATAATCTACCAATAATAAACTAATAAACGTTTTCATAGAAGCAAAGGGGATCGATCATGAAAGGGATATATTTTATGAACTCTTAGGAAATCTGAAAAGATACCAAAACAGATTTAAAATTTATTATGGAAAACTGAAACACTAAAATTAGAAAAGAGGTATCTTATATTATACATAATAAAATATGGCGATAAGAATTACTCAGATGGTGCAAGGAAATATATTAAGATAATTTGCAATTTGGAAATATGAAAATATGAGAGTTTGAAAGAATGCTGGTGTAGGAATGGCAAAAAATGCTCCTGCCTAAAACAGGAGATGGGAAACTTGCAAAAAAAACTGCTGAATAGATTTTTATGCAATTTTCACTAATAGATAGAGTGATTCATGAGAATAATACCCAGCGTCTTCGATGATTAGGTTAGATTGGATATATCTAATATATTTGGCAATGATTTACGATCATAAAATTGTTTACCATTAATAAACACTACACAGTTCTGAAATTAAATAGTCTTGATATCAGATTAAATTCAAATATTTGTAACATAATTATAATCTGCAATGAAAGTGTTTCTTTATATATTTCAGATCCAGACTAACTAATGAGTGATTTAATCTAACAAAAAGACATAGTATGCTCAAGTAATCATTTTAAGCCGGAGCTCATTGGTACAAAACTAATATATTGCAGGTTTGAAACAGTAAGTACTTGCATATAATGGAGTGATGCTAAAACAAGTTGCAAATGAGTAAGAAATGGAAAAATATTAGACTGAGGAACAGAAAGTCTAAAATGCCGTAGTATTTTCATTCAGATTTTCTGAATAGCTTAAACTAAACAAAATAATTAGATAATTTAAGTAATAACATCAGTGCTGTATTATTTCTGCATTCTGGACTAGGGGTTAACAAGACTGGTCTTGAGGTCTCGGCTTCGAAAACTATTTGTATGAAGTTTGTTGGTGTAGAAGAATTTTAAAAAAATAACTATAATAGCTATTTATGTATAAAGGGCATTGTAAGGACGATAATGCCCGGAAGGTGGAAATAGTAGAAACAACATCAGGTTCCTAGCTACAAACAAATAATAACTTCAATATGTCAATCTGACGATGCTAGTTTTTAACGAAACAGCTGTCATTGTAATTTAAAACCTAATTTTTTCAAATAAACTAGGAAGTTACGTTCAAATGAAGAGTTTTTTATTATTCTTAATACAATAATAACAATAAATATACTTACTTTGTTAAACTATCCACAAAACACTAAAATTAAATACGGAGATTTTCAATTATGTTGTTGATATTAAAATATGCAGCTTCCTGTTAACGAAGGTGTTGGGATAAGCTTATCATTTTAAAAATAATTGAACAAAGTAGAACAAAAAATCTCATTTAAATTTTTAAAATTATCAGTGATACAGTATATATCGTGTTAACTATGAACTAAAAATAAAATAAGTCAATTAAAATGTACAGTGATCAAATATTCAAGATTATTCATGAAAATTTCGGACAAGAAAGGATAATGACTGGAAATCATAGCTTGTTTATAGAAAACATCATTGGACTTAAAAACCTGTTGTTTTATAGTTAGTTCTAGTAAAAAACAAATATAAAAAATAATTTTTGGAGTTATACTTCTTTAGGCGCGTTATGAAAAAATAATGAGTTCAATTTTAATATGTGAGCGCATCAATGTAACACAAAAGTAACAAGTTAAAGTTTGCTGCGAAACCAAAATCATTAATCCTCGAATCACAGAATAGAACTATTAGTTGCGCATGTTCGCACGATCACCAACTTCGATAACTGTTTTCATTTTTATAATATATGATATATATCCTTGTTTCTAGTTTCTACCTTATTTCTTACATTCACAAATGGTATCAAAATTCGAAATCCCTGAGAATCAATGACATAGTGATTCTAGTTGACATAAATGAACACCACGAAATACATGGCTTAAGGGAAGAATTGTAAAACTTTACCCAGCAAGAGATGGCAGAATAAGAGTCGCAGATGTCCAACTGGCAAACTGGACCATTTTAAGAAGACCTGCTTCTAGACTTTGTGTTTTACATTTACAAGTTAACAACGAATCTGAAAATAAAGATTAATTAATTGTTTATTAGCTTGATCCCCATAAACAATTACTGGTGGGGAGAATTTGTTATATTTTAATTAATTTTTGTATTTAAAATTTGTTATTATTTCGACACCCTATATATTTTATTTTATCTAAAACTTAGTAAGAAGTTAGTTTACTATTACTATAAGTTTGTTGTGAAAAAAATAAATCCTTCAAATTGACACGAAGTATAATTTTTTTAATAAAATAATTGGATAAAAAAAATAGGTTCTTCGGCGGAGATCTAATAGTATTTTAACAGGTAATTATAACACTCTTCTTTTCCATATTTCCATCCTTTCATATTACACATCAATTTCCCCAGTAATACCACCCTAATTTTAGCCTTCTGCGCTGCCTTCGACATGTGGTTTTTGAACGACAGCTGGATATTGAACCACACTCCTAGGTATTTCACCGATTCCTCTATATGAATTTTGTTTCCCTTTCGCCTTGCTGCGTCCCTTTACCAGTCTTCTCTTCTGCCACTTCTATTCCGCATTCCTCTATCTTTTCTACAATCTTTCTACACATATTCTTCGCCTTTCTTTGAATAGAGGTGATGATGATGATGAAATGTAGTGCCTTTAGCAGTGCTTGTGAAGATGTATTGAACGATACGTTATTTCCAACCTTTAAATTTCTTCTCCACAGTAGTGAATTGTCGCAATTTTCGCTCGGAAAGTCGTGGCATTTTTAGATAAACTTTTTGGCAATCATCTTCCTTATTTCTCCTAACTACGGACAAGATTATATTTGATATTTATAAATTTCAGTTTTGATCTAGGTGAAAAATATACATTCGTTAAATTTTTATTTTGTACGTATAAAGCTACCATCCATAAAAGAATCAAAAGTTATCTACCCTCTCAGTAAAAACCTAAAACTACTGATAATTTATGTCATATGGAACGAAAAGTATCATCTCCTTTATTCAGGAGAGAATAAGGAGAACAGTATCTAATTTTTCACAAATTTATCAATTTACATTGGTGCAACGCTTTGAGTGATGAGCCATATTGTGGCCTAAGTGCTGTGGGTCTATACTCATCCTCCTTTTTTACTCAGAAAAACAACCAAGAAGGTACTAGATGGAATATAAATACAACAGCTTAACTATCTGTGTGTTAAGATTAGTTTATTCAGCAGGTGGCAAATTAGAGTTTCAAGTATGATCTTATAATAAGATAAATTTGTACTTCCCGCCACTGTTGCGTTACCGTTATAGTTCCGTGCATGGGCGGCATCAACTATGTTTTGTTACGGAGCGATTGATGCTTTGAATAAGCTTTCCATTACGCTATTACGTAACGTTAGACGCTAAGGAAACTGTGTTGTGCAGTTCAGAATATCCGATGTGAAAAACTCACCAGCAGCATGCATAATACAAAAACTTTTGGCTCATTTTCAATTAAGTTTAAAGTTAGTAAGGAGCTTGCTTCCGTTTTAAAGACCATTATAGAATCTCTCTTGCAAGAACTTTTGACATCATTTCAACATAGAACTTATTTATTTGTGTACGCATGATTTTGTAAACGTAAATCCAGGTTGAATAATATAATTTGTCAAGGTATTTCTATTGTATTTAATAAATTCTTGTATGTGATAAACAATCGAAGAAAATTAATAGTTTTATGTGGAATTTGTATCAAATAATTTTTCAATTATAATTTAATGTTTTATAGATTATTCAAATTGAGTTTTCTTGAATCCTACCCAAGGTAAAGAGTCGGGTTGTAAATTAAATAAAATAATAATTTCACTGAGCTAGCAAAAATTGAATAGGGCGTTCAACAATAAAAATAATTTTAATTATACAACAATTAATTATTCAAGCATCTCAATATAAAAACAGTATAAAAACTAAATAAATAATAAACCAAATAAAACAAACCATCACAATATACGGAGTTGGGATAAAGTATGGAACCAAGTAAATATCTTTTAAACGAAAAGAACGATATTTATGAAAATTTGCAGGTAAGTGCAATGGAACAAAACGCATGTGATGTACATTTTTTCAATAATAATAATATACTTCCTGTTTAACCGGAAATATCATCAACTTCTTTAATTTAAATGTGACACCCTATATATTTTTACAGATTTTGAAAGAGCTTGTTATTTTGAATTCATACATACTGAGTTTAATGTAAACAAATTTGTAAAAACGAGGAATAACTAACTGTTAGTAGTACAATAGATGTACATTTCATTATTTTAGAATAATGAGAAACAAAATTACTTCTAATGTTCAAAATGCTCGCCGTTTACTTGCTGACAATATGTTATCCTATTAACAAATTCTTGAGTCACTCTTTCCAAAACTTCTCCACGTATTAGTTCACATTCATCAATAATTCTTTGTCTCAATTTGTTGGTCGTCTAACGTAAACACGTGATTTTAGATAACCCCAAAGAAAAAAATCTAACGGGCTAAGATCCGGAGAACGAGCAGGCCACTCTATGAATCCTCTTCGTCCAATAATCCATCGATTTGGAAAATTCGCATCCAGAAAATCCCTAACCGGTCTATCATAGTGGGGAGGTGCTCCATCTTGTTGAAACCAAATATTTTGTGGTAATTGCCCATTCTGTTGGATGTGCAGGAATAATTTCGTTATTTAGTAGATCCAAATACTTGTCACCATTCAAGTTTCCGTCGATAATAAACTTATTTTCGACAGTTCCCATCCAAACATTTATCTTCTGTGGATGCTGGGTGTGTGCTTCATGAATCCAATGAGGATTCGCATTTGACCAATACCTTGAGTTATGCGGCGACTAACTGTTCCATTTAAACAAAAAGTTGCCTCATCGGTAAAAACTATGCTAGAAGCAAAATTTTCGTCGACATTACAGATGTCCATTAGCCGTTCGCAAAATTCCAGCCGTCGGTCAAAATCATCGTATGACAATTCTTGAACCAACTGTACCTTATACGGATGATACTTTTCACTTTTTAATATCTTTCCTACATAACGTTGACTGATACCATGGTTTAGTGATTCTTCTAAATCGATTGCAATATTTTGTTCGTTGCAGTCCGCGGTCTTCCAGGTTTTAGCAAATTTTTTATCATCCCAGTAGTATTAAAACGTTGTAATGTTTTAGTTACTGTTCAGCGTGATATAGGATTTCTCTCCGGATGCAAATTATTAAAAATATGACAGACCTCTTCATGAGTTCTAACACGATCACCATAACTGATCATCATTAAAATTTCAATACACTCTTTTTCACTTAATTGAACCATTCTAAATTGTGCAATTTATTTCCGTCAATTAGAATTTGACACTTGAAGAACAAAAGACGTACTAAACAGTACTTGTTTATTTATTACTATGCATACAAACAACATCAATCAGTTTATCTAAATAATTTTTTGCTCTAATGCAAAAATCTCAAAGGAGGTTGGTTAAAGTGCTATATTCCTTGTTTTTACAATTTTTTTACACTAAACTCAGTATGTATGAATTCAAAATAACAAGCTCTTTCTAAATCTGTAAAAATATATAGGGTGTCCCATTTAAATTAAAGAAGTTGATGGCATTTCCGGTTAAACCGGAAGTATATTATTAACAAAAAAATGTACATCAGATGCGTTTTGTTCCATTGCACTTACCTGAAAATTTTCATAAATATCGTTCTTTTCGTTTAAAAGATATTTACTTGGTTTCATACTTTATCCCAACCCCGTACAATGAAATATGTGTTTGTTTAGTTTTTTAATATCTTTAACATAATGCGATTTAGCGTACTGTATGATCCTTAAATTTTCATCACAAAGCTTCTAATTTGATATTTACTTCAACACGACAATTTTCTCACGGCAATAAATATTTGGTTGATGTTTTATTTCAACAAAAACAAAGTATAGATGTACAAAACCAACTGTTCATTATTACCAGTGCCTCCTCTCATCTACTAAATGCGTTGTCCTACATGTTAGATGGTTTATTAGATTAATATTTCTTACCGTTATGCTTTACTATAAGCTTGTCAGGTAACACGACACAAGATTTAATGCTGTTATCCAATCCTATTTGACGGTCCCAAAAACCCCAGGCACGCGCCCCTTAGACCCTAAGGATCATCGTCCTTTTAAGATTCTCTAACGCAAGGTTCAGATTCCTTAAAATGTCGCTCGTTTGATTAATGGAATCCACCGTAACAAGGGATGACTGTAATGGAAGATTAAAAGTACCGATTTAATTTATATCAAAGTAACCAATAAAACCTAAAAGAGGCCTGTATTAATGAATCTAGTCTAATTTAAAATATCATGATTGCTTTTTTATGAAAAAATGCACTGCCTCATACATATTTACAAAAATATTTAATGGAAAATAGGTCTATATAGTTGGAAATTTACATGTTGATCAAAAAGTAAAAAAAGAGTTAGTTAATATATTTATTATTTTATTTAGTTTTTATATTGTTTTTTTTATTATATTAATATGTGTGAATTATTAATTGTACTATAATTAATAGTATATTATTACACGAGCGAGTATAATACTAAATTTAGTGGTGTGGTTCCACTAAATATAATTTTAATTATAAAATAGCAAAAACTTGTACTTTAATACATATAATTAAAAACTGTATAAAATTGCATAACAATTTTTGAATTTTTTTTTTGAATTTCGTTGATAGAATTTGAATTTTGTCTAAGTATTTCCCAAATTTTATCTGGCAAAGATAAAGTGAGAAATGTCTTGTTGACCGGAAGAAGTTAGAGCAATTTGGATTACGTCTGGTAATTTTATTCTCCACAATTTGATCAATAATTTTTTATCTATTGTTTTATCCCCAGCAATTTGCATGAGTTCCCTATAATATGCAGAGGGTTTTTTATCACCTAATTCTGAACTAGGCAGTAATTTATTTAAACGTGCTTCCTCTGGCAATGTTAACCTACTCAGAATTGTATCTTTTAAAAAATTATATAAATCACTTAAGGTTTATTAATAACATCATAAACCTCGCTAAAAATTTCCGGTGGTAAGTGTGCTACTGTAATGTAATATTTGCTTTTGTCCGCTTTGACGTTATAGATAAAAAATTGACTTTCTAACTGTTTGAACCAAAGTTCTGGTTTTGATGACCAGAAAGCTGGAAGTCTAATATTTTTTAAAATTTTCTAAGGAGTCAATTCCTTCCAGGGAAAAAGTATTTGTTTCTGTCATGTCAGTAAAATTGTTTAGTTTGTTACTTAGTCGATTAAAAGATTGTAACAGTACCTGTTAACATTTTAAGCACCTGGTATCTTAAATATCAAATTAAATTAGTACCGCGAGCTCCATCTTTCCTATAATTATAATTGGAAGTTCAAAGTAGCTACGCTACGAGGTGTACTAATGAGTTGTCATTATCGGGTTAAAGAGGTTTTAATAATTATTTCCAGTCTCATTTCTTCTATTGATTTACTGTCATATACAGGTATGTTTTTTTCCAATTTTATAATTCCTTTTTGTTAAAATATTTATAAAACATCGAAAGTTATATTATATTTTATTATATCAAATGAGAATTTCAACATATTTCATTATTATTCGAAGAATCTTTTTATGGTCATTAAAAGTATTAATGATAATTTTTTATAAAAAGGCTAGTAAAAATACATTTCTGGAATTTTGATTAGTGTGTAAGGTTGTACAAAGTAAATTTAATGTAAGAATGTATCTTTTGTAATTTATTAAAATACGTTAGCATCTAACTGTAGATTTCGGACTATGCTGATTTGTACTTTTTGTGCCAGAAAAGTAAATATAACACGTGTTTGACACTGGTAATTTTCAGAAAGTTGGAATATAATACAGTAAACTAGAAGCATCTCTTTAATTGTAAGATTCAGTAAACTTGAACAGCTTTTTTAACTGGATCATCTCTACAAATTGGGCAGATCATCCCTCTACTTGTGATCTTCCATAATCATTTGGAACCACCTAGACAGTGCTGTAGCGACCCCAAGGTGCGGCGAAGGATCGTCCACTATTGTTAACAGATAAGTTGTGGTATATCAAGTTTACTGTTCCCATATTTTTTCTCTTTTATTTCCGTTTATGGCTATCTATATCGTCAACTGTATTAGAATAAGTATTTTTAAAGAACTGTTTGCGGATTATTTTTAATGTTTGTTTTATTGTAAATTACATTTTTTCTTATTGTATATTGTTATTTTTTTTTTAAGTTAACTAAATATTTTTATAAATTCACTCTCAACATGTAAATCATATCACAAATTGACGCCCAACGTCATAATATGGTTACAAGATACCGGATACCATATCTTAATAAATAACTGCAAAAACTATAACTGGAAAATCTAACTCCTAACGAGAAAATATAATAATTACTAAGAAAATACAAAACTAACTATCAAATAATATTGTTGACAACATTTAAATTCAAAATTGTTATATCATTATTGGGATTTCCTGTTGGTTGTGATTTTATTTTCGATAGTGGCGACTTACGTGACCTGAGTATTAACTACTAAGCGTGGACCTCATTTGAGGGGAGTGTCAAGGGCATGGGTTTGTAAAAGATTTTTGTAACATGTGTTTGGACGAGTAGACAAAATTCTAGGACATACCGTAGGTTTCTTATTAAGAACTTATTTAACTTTATTTTAAAGGCACATTCATACAGACGTTTCTATGTACTTGGTAAAATTTCTTTTAATACCCCTATCTACCCATGTAAATCTTTGAACCGTCAACCATAAATCATAAATTACTCCTCAAAATTTCAGAATTTATACATTTATACTATTGTTTGATAACAAATATTAATGATAAATTTTTACTTTCATCAATCTGTTACAATCCCAAAATCCTTAATGTGTTTACCTCAACACACAAGAAATAATGAATAGTGACAACTTAAAGTTCCTCAGAACATCTAACAATGGTTTCTAATTAAAAAATTGATCGAAATATTGTTTTTATAGGCTTTTGCATTAAATGGTATTGTATTCTTGTTCCCCTTAATATAAGGTCTTCCGGGGTGATGCTTGTTCAAATAAAAACACGGAATCAAGTTTTAATTCAGAAAAGATGATTTTCCTCACAATAGAAGTTAACGGAGCAGAAAATTTGGAATTAGTAAAAGTAGCTACATAAAAATGGGGAAGAGAGCAGTGATAATAAAATTAAATTCCACTCTTAAAATTTTTAGTAAAAATAAAAAACCCAATTAAAGCATCATTTTATTAAAACGTTATTGTTTAAATTGGATTTAATTGTAAATTAAAAAAAAACTATAATAATTATTTCAGCTGTTCATCTATATTTGTTAAAGTATTAAAAAACCATGATGAAATTCTACTTATTAAAAAGGTTAAAATAGCATAGGCAACACAAAATGCACCACATTATCATAACAGAGTAAATCAGTTTGTGTTTATTTAATTATACAAAGATTATTCTAAGAAGTTTCTTTAAAACTGTAATCGTTAACCTTTTTTGCAAGCAAAAAGTAGCACTAAATACTCAAATATTCATAAGTAGATACCTATTATTTTTTAAATTATTATAAAAATTATTTCGGTACTATAACCAATTATATTATGTAGTTTAATTAGGAAATTATGTATTTGTCAGTAAATTGCTAATTTGTTCATAAGAATTAAAATACCAATGAAAAATTTCAAATATTTCATTATTTTAAAAGATTATTATTATTAACTTTTATCAGTAATTGCATCATAACCTTAATTAATAATAAAAAATTTCCAAGTAATAATAACCAGAAGAAATCAGTTACCTTACCTCAGTTAATTAACCCAATTTCAATTCCACGTGACTCCAATGATTAAAATACATTAAAGGGTTGCCAAAATTTGATCGTTAGAGCATAATATTGGATGACTATAATAGTTAAAACAATGTAAGGTCGAAAATATTTATTATATTTATATAATATTAATATACGAGGCATATTGTTAAAGTACTGTTTTGATATAAAAAAACAACAAGTAAATTTTTCAAACAAAACTTTATTTACCTGAAAGATCATTATTTTCAAGATCAGCAAACAACTAAACGGTTGAATGAAACAAAATCCACGGCGTGCAATAATTTTATAACATTTATTTGTTATTACAGACATTAATAGCAAAGATTTTATACCCCAACGTACAGAATAGGCAGTATGTGGCGTCCGTGGATAAAAAGTAATAGTGCTTCTTCCAGTGGTTCGATAAAGAAGAATCACTTATCTTTTGACGCGAAAATCATAAAAAAAATGAGTATAGTTCTTTACTTCTGCAAGGATATAACGCGGGTGCTGCAGCAAGAGTAATTTGACGAAGGTGCCTCTTACTTCAGTTAGACGAATTGTTGAAAATTCCATGGAATCAAGAAAAAAGCCTTCTGAATATATAACGTTAATAAGAAAATACCGGTCTGAAAATCGACGAGACGGTTTGACAGGCATGACACCACTTCCAAAGAATGGTCTAATTCCTCTGATAAGTGTAAAATAAAAGCACCATCAAATAAAAGGAAGAGAATCACAATATTACACGCAGGATCAGAAAATGGTTGGATCCCAAACGCTATGTGGCCAAAAATATTAAGGACTCTTGTGTTGATTATCACGAAGGACAGCAGATCTTTTTGAAGTTTGGTTTAAAAATTGTCTGTTACCTAACATTCCGCCAAACAGCGTTATGGTAATGGACAGCGCAAGCTATCATAGTCGACAATTGCAAAAAAATCCTCTCTCAAACAATACGAAATTGGAGATTCAAAACTTCATGGCTGCAAATGACATATATTTTGATTTCGTGGTCTCAATCTGTCTACTCCTCAGGGACAACCAGTTACATAATTAAAATGAAAACTAATATTAATGATTATAGTAATGTGATAATATCTTAACGTATTCAAATTGCGAAAATCTTTTATTGTTGTTTTCATTAATTTTGGTTTTAAAAAAATTATATGGCTTTTTTGAACAAATATTTATAAATTTATGGGGTGTACTTATACTGTTACACTTTACATAAATTTTGCCTTGTAAATTTAAAATTGAGTTTATGAATGTAAATAATAAAGGATGAATTTGGTATATTGAATTATTAAAATGGCGATGGAAATATTCACATGCATTCGTAGTTTTATTTAAAGAAGCGAAAGCATCTGCACATATTTTTGGATGTTAATAGTTTTGTAAAAGGTAATCAAAAAATTCTTCCAATTAAGGATGTTCGGGTTTTATTTCATATAGTTCAAAAAATAAAAATCATCAATGTCTTCTGGTTTTAAAAAGAAAAGACCCAAACAGTAACGCAGCCATCATTGTCACATATCTGAATTTGTATCTTTATATTCTTTAACCAAACCTAAGCTTTGGATTTTTCTAAACTAAGCTTGTGTTAAATGAAATCGAAAATCAGTGATTTTACAATTCGGGCAAATTTTTACTACAGCATTACGAATAGCCATTTCAAAATCAATGACTAACTTCTTGGGGCGAAAACGTAAAACTTCTACTAACGCAATATTGTCTTTCAATAAACAAAATACTAAAAGAATATAATTACCAATAGAGTAGCCGTGAACTGTAAGCATTTGTTTAAAAAACTTTGCACAGTACGTAAATGTACCATCCATATAATTTTCGATTCACATAAAAATTTTAACTTACTATCACATGAAAATACCACTAAATTTTTGATCGAGTCATTCACTAATAAAAAGTTTTCCCCTCTATTTGTATTTGGTTCTAATTTACTGAAAGGTTCGTGCACTTCAATATTGATTTTGGTAAAGCTGGTTGTAACTTCCGACGAGCATAATACACATTTTTTTGCACAATGTAAATCACTTGTTTTCAAACTGGTTTAGCTATTTTCTTCATTATTTAATTCTTTTGTAACTAATTTAGAAGGCTTTTCAAAAAATCATTTTCAGCGCTGACTTAATTTTAACCGCTGATTTAAGACTTTCTTTTCTAATATGTTTTCTGTTGTAGTTTTGTTTTTATTTTCTCTAATTATTTTAATAAAAGCTTTGCAATTGTCCTTTACACATCTCCACTCTGTTTTACCTGAAGCTAATTTTCGTTTTTGTTCTTTAAATTTATAAAGTTCACACACTAATAACAATTTTCTTCGTTGATTAAACATTTCACTTATACTGAGCTTCAAAGGTGTAGAATTGGCCATTATATTGTATTTTCTCTTCTGAACTAATACTTGAACTTCAATATGTCAATCTGACGATGCTAGTTCTATAGCGAAACGGCCGTCATTACATTTAAAGTATTTTACGAATAAATAGTGAAAGTTAATTCAACCTTTTGGTTGTTTACTGTTCTTAACAATATGAGAGTTTTAGGTTTTTATGTTACAGTATTAAGTTTGTTAAAAATCATCCATCAAATTGCATTATTTATTGAGAAAATAAAGAAATATTGAAAAATAAAAATGTATTTTTATGAAAATCCCCCTATGCAGAATTATAGTTAAATGTGTAACATTTGGATCTATTTTCCTCTCAAGCAGTAGGAATAAAAGACGCCTTACTGTTCTTTTAAAACATGCAATTGCAATTGACCAAAAAATCTATTTTAAACTTAAAAAATAACGAATATTCTTTACAAATATAAGAGCAATATTGTTGAATAAAAAAACATAATCTGTAGAAGGGTGTGATTAAACCTGTCAGAAAAAAAATTAGTCACATCTAGAAGCTACAGATCTAGATATGGTGTTTCTTAAGTAATCTAAAATATTATATGGGGCGCTTCGTTACTCAATTTTAAGACGAAAAGTTCATATAAACATGTGTGATAGGTGTTGTCGTTTATGAGATACAGAGTGTTGAATTTATTGTAATAAGTCAGTTCTGATGGTACGTGAAATTAATTTTTCCCGGTGACGCTACTGGTTTTTAGAAGTAATACGCAAAAACATGCTTATTCTAAGTGGCCTTTGAAATAATGTTGACAAGTGTCAAATTTGAAAACCAACGCAAAAATCGTACATTTTTATTTGATTGACTCTGTGTTTAGTTAATAAATATGCCAGTGTTTACTAATGTTGAAATGGCTAATATGCATTTTTTGTACGGATTAGCGAATGGTAATGCCTTAGAAGCTAGACGTACGTATGCCCAGCGTTATCCAAATAATCGTTTACCATGTTCAGATACGTTTACTAAGTTACATATTCGTTTACAAGAAACTGGAACTTTTGCTAAATCGAAGAATGTTATTGGATGACCCAGAACTGTGAGAAATCCCCAATTGGAAAACCAGATTCTTCAAATTATTGACCAACATCCAGAAATGAGTACAAGAAAAGTTGCAGATGAAGTAAATGTTAGTAACAAAACTGTTTGGAATATTCTAAAAGATAATTTATTGTATCCATATCACGTTCAACGTGTTCAACATTTGTTACCTACTGACTATCCATTACGCATACATTATTGTCAATGGATTTGACGTGAAATCGCGAACAATCCGAATTTTGTGGCCAATATTCTATTTACGGATGAAGCCAACTTTTCTAGACATGGAATTATGAATTTTCATAATGACCACATATGGGCAGATGTAAATCCACATACCATAAGTGTAAAACGATTTCAACAAACATTTTCGGTCAATGTTTGGCTTGGCATCATCGATGATTATTTAATTGGACCATTTTTCCTTCCTGTACGGTTAACCGGTGAGACATACCAACATTTTCTAGAAAATGAACTTCCACTTCTTTTGGAAGATGTACCTATTATTATTAGAAGGCGCATGTGGTTCATGCATGACGGAGCTCCTCCACATTTTTCAGTGATTGTACGCGAGTTTTTAAATAATGTTTTTCCAGGCCATTGGATCGGACGAGGATCTCCACACCCGTGGCCCCCTAGATCACCTGGACACAATCCTCTGGATTTTTGTGTGTGGGGATATTTGAAATCGCTTGTTTACACAACACTGATATTAAACGTACAAGATCTTCAAAATCGTATCATAGACGGCTGTAATGTTATTCGTAACAATCCTGGTATCTTCGAACGTATTCGACAATCCATTAGACATCGAGCGGATTCTTGCATTTTAGCTGGAGGTGGACATTTTGAACATTTGCTCTGAAATGTATTATTTTTTCTTTATGTTTAACACATGTTGCTTGTAATGAAATAATAAAAAAATATAAATCAGTAGCGTCACCAAGAAAAATTAAAAAAAATGTGGATAAAAGAGGAAAGTAGAAAGTGGTTTAAAATAAGAGATGCTCTAGACATATACATTAAAACTGTTCATTCAGAATTAACTTTTTCAATGCATTCAGTAGAATTTGACTGCTTAGATGACAAAATTAGAGAACAGGTCAGTATTTTGAAACACGATAAATATAAAAAACAGATAGGTAAATTAGAAAAATTAATGAATTCACAAGACACCAACACACAATTTACACAACATAATAACACAGTAAATTCTCATGTACCAATACATTTTGGTAAGAAAAATTAATTTCACGTACAACACCCTGTATCTCATAAACGACAACACCTATCACACATGTTTATATGAACTGTTCGTCTTAAAATTGAGTAACGAAGCGCCCCATATAATATTTTAGATTACTTAAGAAACACCCTGTATTCTTTTCAAAAAAAATATGAAACCTTCTCACACATTGACAACCCTGTGTAAACGGTCTATATATTTTACAATGAATACATGAATTGGTTTTCAATTTAAAGATTCTGTAAGATGGTATGGGTACCAACCCGCAGCTGGTTTCACAAAAGACTGTTAGAGGTACAGAGATTTGAAACGAGGGTTATTTTCTGTTAAATGAACACCTTTAAGGAAATGTTATTTTTGCACATTTTTAACAAATATAAAAGGATATTATACCGGAAATAATACAACACAGCTTTATATCTTTGAAATATTATAAAGAACTGGGATAAAAAATTAATTTCAATGAAAAGATTTACTATTAAATTTGCTGAAAATAATTATATCACGCATAAAATATTAAATAATTTTATTACTACTGACCATGTACGGTACTAATGGGTAATTGCATGACATTTTCTTATTTTGGTATGTTTAATTCTTACAATATGATTATACAGGGTGGTAAACGTGGAAGTTGCGTTCAAACGAGAGTTTTTATTATTCTTAGTAAGATGGACTTCTAAAAAGTTTCAAACTACGTGGAAACTCAAGCACGTGAATCTTTGCTTTCGGCGATATCTAAAGCTGCTTATGCCTATGAACTTTTCAGGAGTGGAAAATAAAGAAATAAAGCATTCTTTTGGTGAAAAATTAATATGATTTTATATAAATAAATATAGATGTGTTATGATCAGAAAATAGCTATTTGTTTTACTTGGCATAAAAGCACAATATTTAATGCCGCGGCTATATATGCTCGACTGTATATAATTTTTTCTTCAAATTTGTTCTAATTCCACGCAAAATCGACTTTTTCATATTTAAATTGCGTTCCATTATCAATATCCAAATAACTAAATTATTTCATCAAAGGTAAATGGGGTTTGTTTACTGTTTACTTTGGCATTGTCTATTTTGATAAGTTGTCATGTTAGAAATGGATTTACTGCAAAGTAAAGATGAATTGATGCAATTAACACCACCTGAGATAAGAGACCAGGCGCGAGATGTGGAATTTAACTTTTTACCGGAAAAATTAAAAATTGTACATGAACTCACATACCGCAGATTCATGGAATATAGACAGAAGAAAAATATAGGATCTTTCTCTGAAGATGTGCTGATTGTCTATTTTTCCGATCTTTCAGAGAAAATAAAGCCTTCAACGTTATGGTCTACCTATTCGATGTTGAAAGCTACCCTGATCATACCCTCTAATTGTTAAAGCGAAAAAAAATAAGACCTTCTAACGAAAGTAAACGAAGCGCTTGCAAGTATTTCTAATTGGCTGGAAAGTAATAAAGTAGAGCTAGCTTGACACATAAGAAAAAGACAATACATCAGTTTCATTGTAAAGGATGAAGACATCACCCCTAAAAAGAGCGTGAAGTGTCTTGCAGTGTATATAGACGATAAATGATTATTTAACATACATGTACAAAAAAAAAAGAAGAAAAGGTCACCAATGTATACACTAATGGCCAGCATCCAAAGAAAGCTACTAAACTAAAATCGTAATCAGTATTCTGTGTTGTTCACTTTTGGAATTCTTAAGGCTTGTAGCTTCTTAAAAAGTCTAAAGCCCTTTGTATCATCCCATTTCTTACTGAATTGTATTTCTTACTGGAACCTTTGCTAGAAGATATATGTTGTAAAGTGAACTATAACCTCTAGGACTGAGTCACAATGGCTTTTGCTGGCCTCAGTAGAAGTGCAGTCTAGGTCACCACTGTTAAACCCAACCTAACCTCTTGGGGATTCACTTGAAAAGTTTTAGTTCCTAGCTACATCTCTAGCCAGTAAATCAGCTGGGTCATTGTTTTCTGAAGTGTCATCCAATTAATATACAGTTTCCATTTTTCTGCACACTCAATACTCACTCAGATACTACTACAGAGATGGTCCTTTTCACAAGGAAAAGGAAGCTTGTGAACCTTCGGGCTCCCAAACTCCTAAAAACTGAATTAAACTTCTCTGCAGAGGTGAAATATCTAGGGATCACCTTTGACGGCAAGTTAACATGGAACTCTCATCTAGAAAATAGAGTCAAAAAAGCATATATTGCCTATGAACAGCGTAAAAGAACCTGGGGATTGTCACCAAGGGTCACGTAGTGGATCTACACTGCAATCATAAGACCTATGCTAACCCAAAGGCTCTTGGGACCCGGTAGTCTTGTCAGCTTACCGGCATCAGCGGTGGTTGACCTAGTAAAGGAACGCTCCCTTGACAAATTCAGGGGAAGATGGGACGAAGAAAAAGATTGCATACTATCCAAGGAACTTCTGAAGTATCCGAATAGCGGAGTTGTTGGTCACAGGTATACTTACTGGCCATTGTCATTTACGAAAACATCTGAACAGGTTGGGTTTATCTGACAGCCCACTATATAGAGGATGTGAACAAAAGGATGAGACAGTTGAGCACGTCCTTTGCGATTGTCCGGCACTCTTTCTAAGACTTTCTGTATTCTGCGAGAACTGTCTAACACATGCCAATTTGAGGGAGCTGCCTACAGGCGACGTTATCACCTACTTTAAACAGGTAGGATGGTTGACGAGCCTATAGGTTAAGCTCAATCTCAGAAGGAAGCACAATGGACCAAATGTGGCCTAAGTGCACTGGGACGACCCACCCTTCCAGAATTACAGATACAGAGATACAGATACTACTTTTTCCCCAAACCGTTAGCAGGAATAATAAAAATTGATGGAGTCATTAAGTTATTAAGTAATAATTAAATTTTCTACTTTTTCAGAGTTTTCTTCTACTTTAATCATCCGATCAGGTTGAGATTCGAATCATTTTATTCTTAATTTAATTGTACACAATCTGTAAATTCACGTTATTAGGATTACTCCATAATTTTCAAAGATATAGATAAATAATTAAAATAGGTTGGTTTTAATAAAACGCACGTATGATATAATAGGTCTGTTCAAGCAGCAGTTAAACGTGGTATCAAACCGTTGGAACGTGTGCAGTGAGAAAATAGTATCGAATATTAGTTTCAAACCGTTTGTTATCAAGTTTGATACTGCTAGAACAGACCTATTCATATATTTGCTTGTCTGAAAAATAAAAAATAGTGATATACTTGCTACATTCAGTTTAATTGCTCAGTCGGTTTTCTACAATTTGTTATGGCATAACAAATTCCTTATTGATTGGCCTATTAGTTTAATTTGTAACGCCATCCATCCACGAAGAACCGACGCCGACGTAGGTATAAGTTGGGTATAGAAAGGTTCGACCTGAGCCCTTAACAATTGTTAAGTCGTTCCAGTGCGAAATCTTGTGAAAATGGAAATCTTCCTACCTGGTATTGTAATGTAAATCTAAAATGGCAATAGAGTGAATGGTTGTATCAGGGACACAACAAACACCGGTTGCTACAAAAAATATATTATGTTTTAACCCTGTGTTCGCATTTAATTTGCAATTTAATTAAGAAAATTTGATTTAGTTTACTAATATTTGTTGAAACCCACTCGGAACAAAAACGATCCTATGATTGTATCATGTAAAAAGTTATCATAACCTGAATTTAAGGTTTAGATGATGAGAAATGAATTTGGAATTATGTAAGTTTAACACTAGCTTATTTCATTGAAAAAAGAAATCGTAGGGTCGACAAAAATAAATAGTTCCACGGATACTGTTTACATATTATTAATACATTTTATTATTTACTACTTATTGCCACTTCTGGCACTAGTAGCATCTTTATTGTACCGGGTGTCCGAATAAGAACGGCTCTCGGCCATATATCAGTAACCATTGATAGTACAGTTTCGGGAAAAAAAATTTTATGATAAAAATGGCCTCGAGAAACACCTGGAAATTATTTACAGACTCGTAGGTCTACCGCTAGAGGGCGTAATTTAATACTAAGAATTAATTGGACTTCCTAAAATTGAATGTTCTTGTCTTCTTTATGATGTTTTTAAATATTTCAATATCACTGTTACTGTCACCGGTAAACGCCTGTAAGGTAGGTGAAATGGAAAAAATATAAAAATAGTAGTGGGCCATGGAAAACAAAGCACGCAGACATGTGTCAAATTATTAAACAAAGTAGAGTAAAATTATTAAATGCCGTTCAGTATAACCAGAGTATTCTAATATTCAAAGGAAAATACTTAAAATTTACACGTTTCTTAAGATATCTCGGGATAGGAAAAAGATATTGACATGCGGTTTTCACCATTTTGTTGCTAATTTGGTCTAATTTTATAATTCATGGTTAAAATTGCATGCTTCTATTTAATATTTTTCAAAGAGAACTAGATTAAAAAAAGAAAAAAAGTTTCGCCCTCTAGCGGGCACGTCACTAATTAGGTTGTTTGGAAATGATAACTATAATATTGGTGGAAGAAAGCTGTTATCAACAAGACCAAGTTTGCAAAGATCGGTTAAACAGGACCGGACTTACAGACCTTTTTCTAAAATAATGTTTCCACTCTCCCCCACCTTATATTTGAAAAGATAGACTAAAACTTTTAAAACCAAAAATACGCAGAATTGTTCGTAGAATTTGATTATCGCATTAAAAATGCCCTTTAATAAGGCAATTTTTGTAAAATTTTGATTTCTTAATTCTTAGTATTAAATTACGCCCTCTAGCGGTAGACCTATGAGTCTATAAATAATTTCCAGGTGTTTCTCGAGGTCATTTTTATTATAAAATTTTTTTTCCCGAAGCTGTACTATCAATGGTTACTGATATATGGCCGAGAGCCGTTCTTATTCGGACACCCGGTACACTAAATATAAATAAACACGTAAATTGCTATCCAACATAAAACTTGCCAACAATCATTTTAAAAAGAAGCAAATCATCCATTTCTCAAATGTGACTAAACAATGATTGAAAGGAAACACAAAATCAATGTCAAAGATTTTTATTTAATACAACAGCGACTAGTTTCGGCCTTTTTAGAACGCCATCATCAGGCTAGAAAAAACAGGATGAGGCCAACATTACATATTTAACAAAATCACAAAAACATACCTTAGTTTAAAATTGTTAAGCTCAAAACCATAATTGCTCGAACAAAATGCTTGAGCAACAACAAAATAGTTGAAATGGTAAAATTATTAATGAAAAATTGTGAAAAGGAGGAACAAGTGTGACATCAAAATTATATAGTAACATGAATAAGTCTAAATAAAAGAAAAATTGTAAAACTGTATGCTAAATAGAAACTGTCTTATAAAACTAAAAGTTTATGTTTATGTTTCTTATAAATTGCATGGTAAAAACAGCAAATAAAAATATAAATAAAACGTAGGTACTTCTCTTACGTTATTTCGAATAAAATACATTGTAATTTACGAATATAAAAATCTCATGTTTTCATGGTATTCCTTGGTTTTAATTTTTAGAGCAATGGGGCAACGAGTTCAGCACAGGAACAATCCTTATATAACAGATATAAAACCGCGAAAAATACTTGTCATTCATTTACAATACTGAAACTAATAAAATAAAAAATAACTAACAATATTACATTAAATGCATTATTTCATAGATCTATGTCTATATTGCTTCTTATGAGACAGTTATTCTATAGTCTTCTATTTTTTTATTAAAAAGTGGAACAGTTTCCCATAGGTCGGGGCTACTTTGCTCCACAGAACGTTTTATGTTATAATGTATGTCTTTCAACAAGGTGGGGCAATGTTAACTAGCCATTTTATTAACTTTTCCCCAAAGAATAGACTAGCGCAAAAAAAACTCTCAAATGTTCCATTAAACTTTTTAATTGACAAAAAAATAGAAACCACAATGTATAAAATGGTACCTACATAAAAAATATAAAAAAGGAACAAGTTTTAAGCAGAAAACTCCATTAAAGCACCTCTTTTAGATATTTGTTTGGGGGGCTTAATACAGCCTAAAACATCGGACCATTGATCGATTTGAGGGCCATTTCCACATCTTTAGGGACTTTTGCATCGCGTTAATTGTAACTGTTTTCTCATCAAAAGCAACAATTTCTCCGGGGTTTAATTGTCCTTCATAGGAAAACACTACAAAACGTCCTCTTTCTTTAACCACATTCTGAAATTTGCCGTTAGTATATTGAGAAGATTTGTCTTATAAAAAATTGGCAAACTGGTTTTCTTTTTTTGCACATTGGCAAGCTCCTCAAAATCAATATCACCTGAAGAGTTGTCATCGAAAATAACTTCGTTCTTCTTACCACGGCGAGGGGTAGTTGGTTCTTCTCGAGGAATCACCTACCTCGTCTTCAGTTACTATCAATTTGTCGGTCTCTTTGGTAACCATGGGCTGATCGGCGCAAACACTTTTTCCAGCGTTGTTTTACTGTGGTGGTTACCTCTGACCTTTTTGCCTCCAGAGATTTGAGAAACTCTGTTTGAACTATAGTTTCATCAGAAATAGTTCTAGGAATCCGACCTAGCACCTCTTTAATATCTAAGGGAAATATACCACATTTCCGAAAACCGGATTTCAAATTGGCTGCAGCTTGTGGAGTAATAACTTCCATCATCTTCGCTTATAACGGTGGAAAGTTCTCTTTCTAAATATTAGTATGTCTAATACCATCGGCAGTGTCCTTCCAATCAGATAACACTTTCCGCCATGCTATTTTTAGGGGGCGAAAAAATGCCACATCAAGAGGCTGTGTCAGGTGGGTACCACTCGATGGAAGGCAAATTAAGTGTATTTCATTTTGGCGATACAGTTGTAAAGCATGTAGGGGAGATAAATTATCACACCTTGTAGTTTTTTTATTCTAGGTATCATTTGAGACTCAAGCCAGTCCGTAAATATATTTGTATCAAATCATCTAGAGGCACTGACATTGTAACGGCAGCCTTCAGGACCATTCTCTGTCCAAGTTGTCCACATTTTACTACCCCAATAGACAAGATATGATGGCAATAATTCTCCTGTGGCATTTCCACAAAACATGATGGATATTAATGTTTTTGACGCATTCCGAATAAGCTCTGGATATTTACTTCCTTTGTTAAAAAGAACTCTTTTTTCCCGGATCATCGGTGACATTTGTTTCATCGAAGTTCCAGATATTTGTGGAAGGAACGTCTTTTATTTCACTTTCCAAGTTGTCAAAAAAGTTTTTTAGCATTTTCTCGTCCACTGCTGCTTGGGTCCGTTTAACATTTTCTGCAAAGCGCACTGAAAGTTCGGCATGTCTAGAAAAAAGCCATTATCCAGTCTTGCCCAGGTATGTTATTGTGAAGCGGTCTTACCTCTCTTCCACAGCGATTTAGATAATTTATAGGGAACCCATATTTTCCCATAGAAATCAAGCAGTTCACAAAACTCTGCTCTTCATCGGAAGTAAATATTGGCTGTTTTCCTGGTTTTCTTTGGTGTCTCTCCTTCAGTTTATTTAAAATTGTTCTTCTAGGTATTTTATATTTATGTTCCGCTTTTCTATGGGAAATATCATCTCTTCTAATTTCTTCCAAGCATGCTGTAAGTGTTTCGGCCATATAATCGGTATATCTACTTGATCCCAATTTTCTTTTATACGTTCTGGGCATTTCTGTAACACAAATAAACAATGTAATCTCAACACATAACAGTAATACAAATTTAAAAAATTAAATCATCGATATTAAATTCTCTTGGGGATACATTGGTCCACGGAGCAAAGTAACCCCAAAATACATTGAAATTTGCATGCTCATTCAAGAAAAAATTGTTTATGGAGGATAATTTCATACAGAACGTGTTACTAAAATAACAAATCAAGTGGTATATACAAGTGGTAGATATTAACAGAAATTGCTGCACACACCAAGTTTTGAAGGTTAAAAATCTTTAAATTTTCGTCCAATTGCTTGTACAAAACTGCACGCAGAACGATCATTTGCACCTATATTGAGTCTGCATAGACAACACTTAAAACACTGCTGTATAAACTTGGTTTATGGATATGTGAAAGCTGGTCGTCGAATGATGAAATACAATATTACAAACTGTTTTCAAACTTCACTTTTTAATTACGTATTGTTTTGAAAACTTTTTAAAATATCCTAAATAATATAAATTACATAATTGATATTTTAACTGAACATACAGATGATTATAGGTCATTTAATCAAACAAAGTATTATCTGTATCTGCATCACGGGTTATTATTAAAAAAGCGTTAAAAAACCGATCAGTTTTACTGAAAGTATAATTCCTCCTTAAAAAGTAATATTCTAATAAAAAATTATTTCGGATGATTGAATTTCATGTTTTCATACAAATTTCCCCACACGCCAATAAAAGCCTTTATCTCCATAAAATTAACTCGATTTGAGTTTCAAAAGTGGCGAGAAATGTAGCAGTGAAGAAAAATGGGTCAACAGCTTTTATATCAATATTGAACATGATATTTAAATTAATATTTTTAAAAGATAAAAGGAATATGTTTTTACTTTTGACAAATAGAAAGTTTCAAGTACATTTTCAATGCCTTTAGGGAAATTCGCCATATAATATTTCATTCTACTTAAAAACATATTAAATTTAAAAAGGTTTTTATGCCAAAGTAATTTGTATTTTACGGCACTAAGGAAGAGCGGAAAAATAAATCGCAAGTTCAGTAACAAGAATATTTTTTAATTTTCTTTCAAGGAGGTGAACAAAGAAGTAACCATTATTTAATAAAAACCTATATTGAATCAATTCTTCTAATGATTAAAACTCAGTCGATATGCAAAGTGATCCAAAAAAATCAATTCAATGTAATCAACACAATATGACAAAACGTGAATATTATAGTATGTACAAAAAGTACGAGGAGTAATAAACACTAATTAAGTATGCAAAACCTTTACAGGGAGCACTATGAAATTTTTGATAAATCTCTTACTTTAAATTACATTTCTTCCGTAAATCTAAAAACCAGGTAGATCGACCACGTATTTGTTTCAGTTGTAGCAAAGTTTAGGGTTTCTTCATTGTTAAAAGATTAGCAGATAAGCAATAACGCAATGCTGTGGTGTGTATTTTGGGAAAAAAATACGTTTTAAATTATAATATAATAAAAAATGAAAAGAAATAATTATTGGAATACATTTATTACTTACATTTTATTCTATATCCGACTCGGAAGAGGAAGAATCGTTGTTGACACTAATAATAATAAGATCGATTGAATCATCACAAATATTGTCAATTTTCCACATATTTGCTTCTACTTTGATGCTCGTTACAGTTTGTCCAATTTTCCTTACTAACATGACTTACAGCACTCTCAAACAATTTCACAACATCGTTTATTTTAAAAGTAGTATTTTTTTTCCAACTTCCCCCTTTACCTGAGCCCATATTATTTCTATGGTATTAAGTTCACAATGATAAGGGGGAAGTCGAAGAACTGATATACCACGAGAAGAAGCCCTTTCTTCTACAATGTAGGTTTTGTATTTATTCTTGTTCATTTTTGTAATTCTGTAAAGTTCTTTTCTTAGTGGATCTTTTGGAAACTTAATATTTTTCGAAATAAGCCACTCCAAAAGCTCTGCTTTACGCCAACGACTTGTGGGCAATGCTTCTCGTAACCGTGAATGGTAACTTGCGTTGTCCATAACAATAACAGCCCCTTTTGGAATCAGATCCAACATTTGAACAAACCATTCCTCGAAGACATCCCCATTCATATCTTCGTGATAGTCCCCCGTGCGTTTTGAAATAAAAGTTAATAATCCACCATCAACAAAACCTTCAGAACTTCCAACGTGGACAATGATAAGTCTTTTTCCTTTTCCAGATGGTGGCTGCAAACCTAACGACAAACCTTCCACGAATGCCTTCCTTCCGCTTTTAATGTTTTCATCTTGCCAAGATTTGGAAACTGTATATCCAGCATTTATCCATGTTTCGTCTAAGTAGAAGATTTTCAAATTTTGTTCTCTTGCATGTCGAATGGTTCTTAAATAGTCTCTTCTCCAAAAAACTATTTCCGATTTATCTATCAAGAGAGATTTTCTATTATGTTTTGTATATCTGAAACCCACATCTTTCAAAAGTTTGCATAATGTCATTTTGGAGAATTTTGTATAGTCCTTATCTTCTTGCACTGATGTCATAATTTTGTCAAGTGTTGGAATTTCCTTTTGTAAAATCCATGGACTTTACGCCTTAGTCTTTGTTTTAATGACTCATCGATCTCAACTCCTGAAGGAGTTTTAGGAGGTTGAAGAGTTCCATTCTTGCTTTCTTTTAGTAATCTATAAATTGTTGATTTAGCAACACACAACACAGCAGCCGTTAATTCCACAATATCGTCAACACTTGCACTTGGATCCTTGTTTTTCAATGATATATAACAATTCAATATCAGAGTTTTTTCATTTAAAGATAATGGACCTGTTTTTGGTCGTTTAGATGGTCCTTGGCTTATCGACATTGTTTGGTACTTGCACAATTAACATTCAACAAATGTTTTAAATATATTCCAACTGTTTACAATATTATGAAATCCATACAACTTCATACAACTTTACTCAAAGAACTAATACTAAGTACTGATTTAATGTACCTACTTTCTTTTAAAATAATATTCTCGATAATGTTTCTAAGAAAACTGGGTTGTTTAGAAAATCCCACTCAATAATCGAATAATCTATAAATAGGTGTAAGCGTATTAAGCCGACTACAGTAGGCCACTTGCCATTTAAAATTTCTGAGAAAAATTCCCCAAACACTACATATAGGAGTAATACAAATAAAAATATTCATTTTGCTTCTTTGAATTTAATAAAAATTGTAAAGATATCTTGCTATCTTGACTTTAATTAATTTTTTAAAAATATATTTCATTGAAATTTATTTGTGACAATATTCAAAGTTTGAATTAATCTTCTTACAAAAAGAATAAAAATATATAAAATAATTATTGTTACAGATTGGTTTGTTTTCTATTATGAAACTATGTTGCCTTTCTTTACTAAACTTACTAAAATGTATGTACCTTTATTAAAATTAGTACATCCCGTTACCTCTGACCTAAATCGTATATTCTTTAGCATAGCTGCAACTCATTCGTTCAATACAAAATGTACCTTACGATAGGTATACCCTCTTAAAATATATTTTGGTACGTCTATGAAATCTACTTAAATGAATGATTTATTACTCCTTGTCCTTTCTATATAGACTATATCCTTGGGGCTTAAGCCCCCCCAAAAAAAACGACCATAGTTGCGCATATGATAATAATACAAATTATTGAAAAACTTAAATAATACTTTATAATTAATTAATGGCGGAAATAATATTCCACAACAACTGTTCAAAATGTCCTCTATTTTGTTGAATACATAAATACATAATCTAATTTTTTTATTTAGCGAACGCATTAATCCATTTAATGTTACTGGATCGTTTTATAAATTGAACAAGTATTTACAAGAGCACTTTTTTCGCATAGAAAAGTGTCAGGAATGAATTGTTAAAATATTTTTTTTAAATAATATAAAATTAAAAAAAAATTGACGCAATAACCCTCACTTACCCTCCAAAATAACCTTGTATTCATATGGGATGTGGTAGGTGGTGACATGAAATCAATTATCCTAATGTTAGAAAATATAAGAATTTCAATTCGCTCCTTTAAAGGGTTGTATCTCCCTTATTATTCGGTTTTATAAAAAAGTTTACATAAAGATGTAGGTACCCTTTTTTTGACGTACTACCTGTAAAAATTAATGTAGATAATTCTGGACCACTGACAAACTGATTTAGGAAACTTACGGGTAAAATACAATTAAACACAAACTTGAATACAAATACATTTTATTATCATAATTATATATTTCACTAGATATAATAATATCCCTATGTATGTATAATTACTGGTGTATGATAAAATAAATTATAAGTATAATAATGGTATAGCAACATTTATTATATGTACTTTTATAGTATGTAGAAAGATAATATTGAGTAGAGAATATATAATATTTCCGAAAAACGTGTACTCGTACAAAATACTGACCGCATAACATATATATGTGTATGCTACGTATATATTTTTATTATTAGTATTATTATTATTATTATTAATAAAATATAATATATATGGGGATGGGATAAACATGATCAGGAATGGTACATTCACTTTTAATTCTTATTATACATCCTCACAGTAACAATCATTATACATCTAACGCGAAAACTGTTTCTAAATCCTATGTGTTATAACTATTAATTTAAAACAACCTATAACGTATTACCAACACAGGAAAAATAGTGTAGGTAAAAAGGTAGAAGGAAATTGGCCCCCTATTTTCAAACAGAACCGGCAATTGATAAATTATTTCATGTAAATCTTTTTAAGATAACATGATATTCGAGATACAGACAATAGAGTTTTTACAAAAAAATAAAAAGATTTGAGATTTTGTTAAATACGACTTGTACAAAATGTATATAATTTTTGAAATTAGACTCAAGAATGGTTATTAAAAAACATCTGTAGCAAAACCTCAATAAAGTTTCCATATCATTGTTAAATTTTGATAATTTTAAAATTAACAATAAAAGTAAACAAATACTTTGTTCTTCATTTAAGCAAAACATTAGAATATTATAAAAATAATTTTTTTCGAATTTAAATCGTTGAGTAACTCATTTCAAACTAGATTTTCAAATTCATGTAGTTAGAAACGATTTCAAGTTAGGAAGGGTTAAAAACTTTTGAAATGTTTTTGTTTGTACTTTGTCTACTAAAACTTGGAACTTTTTTAAAGCTCCAACCCGGTCTAATGAGAAGGTAGCATCCCTTAGGTGAGGTGCCCTCACTTATTATACTGATGGGTCAAAAACAAACGAAGGAGTAGGAATAGGGATCACAGGTCCTAATATTAGGATATCCGCAGCCCTTGGAAATGCTCCAACAATATTTCAAGCAGAACTATTAGCAATAGAATTCTGTGCCCAAGAGTGCCTAAGAAAAGGCCTCAACACAGCAAGAATATTTATTGCATCTGATAGTCAGGCTGCTTTGAAGGCTCTGAAGTCCACAACCTATGAGTCAAAAATAGCCTGGAATTGTAAACAATCCCTTAAACAACTGGCTAGTCGCAACAAATTAAAGTTGCTATGGGTGCCAGGGCATAAAGGAATTGTCGGAAATGAGATTGCCGATAGTCTCGCAAAGGAAGGAGCTTGTGCTCCTTTTATCGGACCTGAACCATTTTGTGGCATATCAAAAAGCCGCATAATGGAAGAAGTTCGAAAATATGAAAAGGAACTCAGTGCAGCCTACTGGAAAAATGTTCCAGGCCAAAGACAGGCAAAAAGGTTATTACGACCCTCTGCCCGCTACGCGAAATTACTCTTAGAGCTTCAGAAATCTGATCTCAGAGTAATCACAGGAATTCTCACTGGACACTGCTCACTCAGATACCATCTCTGCAAAATGGGCATATTGGACAGTGGGACATGCAGATTCTGCGATGAGGCAGATGAGACGTCAGAACATATTATCTGCAATTGCAGAGTAATTGTTCGGCAACGCCATAAATATCTGGAACAGGTATTCCTTGATCCTAATCAGATTACAAACCTAGCTCCAAAACGGATAATGGACTTTCTTAGAAGCCTAGACCTTTTGGACTAAAATATAGATGTAGGGTATACACAAAAGATCTTATAGGTCGCAGTGTAGTAAGGTCAACTGGGCCAATCGACCCCTTCTGCAATCTACAATCTACAATCCCTTAATTTTCGAATTAATTAAAGGTAAATTAATTATTCAATCAAGGTATATATTTACATGTAAATCTGTTTATACATTACAGGAAATAAAATAAAAATACATTTTATGGTAGCTACTTCTTAGTTTATATAAACAAGATATATTTAAAAGTTTATAATATGGATCCAAAGGTGTAATTCAAAATTCTACGTTATCAAAGTAAAATTGGGTATTCTGACGACATACTTCTCTTGTTTTCTTTTAGCTAATTTTAAAATGTTTGTATTTAACAAGTTAAATAGGTAGGTATATATGACAACTAACATCACAGAAATAACAAATAATACCAGTATTCTTTCGTACCAATCCAAAAACCCAAACCAATCTAGGATTACTTGAACTCAACCAATCTAGAGGATGAGTTGAATTAGTTTAAGTTTTTAATGAAAGAACCAAATTAAAAAGTCAGCTGTCACTGCTGTCAAATTGCGAGTGTAAACATACCATAAACAATGAAAACAAACCATAAAACTAAATCAGAATCAATGAAGTCTGTCACTTAAAAATTTGAGGTTAGGAAAGTCTAAACCAATCCAACTAATCTTGCTCTTAATTTAGATAAGTTGGATGAGAAAGATGAGATGTCAAATCAAAATTTGTCAGATGGTGGGGAACTCATCTTAACCGAGAATTAGTCAAGGATTATTTGAACTTATTTAGATGAGTTAGATTGGTACGAAAGAATACCACTATTGTTTTTATGTTTTTTATGTGATATGAAGTGTAACTATGTATGGAAATACTTTATTGAAAAAATATTGTTATTTCTATTAATTAGGTAATTATATTCAAGAACATAATAATGTTTTTAGTAAGACGTTATATTTTGTATGTTGACAATGACATTTAAAAACAGTTTACGACAAACATCTAGTCATGGATATACAAACCATGATTCTGTAAAATATTTCACATCGAGAACACGTTCAGTGGAACTTCTGAATGATTGATAAAACTTATAAAACTTACCAGGTAGCCCAAAAATATTGTGAAATATTACTAAAGAATATAAAAACAAAACAGAATAATATTTTTGAAATTCTCAGTATTCATTTAACTAAATGTGTACATATTGCACTTAAAACTTTTTTTTTCTAGTTATTGCGTGTGGTACTTAATTCCATTTTTATAAAATAAAGAGTTAACAGCTTAAACAATTCATTTTGCTGTTTTCCCTTTCATCTACTTTCATGCAAAGCAGTTTTGTGTACAATGGTATTAAAGCTAGTTAATATAATTTAGTTTCTACGTGTGTACAAGCTATTCGATGATAAGTCCACATCTTGTCTAGCTGTAAAGAAAATCTTAAGTGCAATAGTGAAAATAGATTGATAACTGCTTTTTTATGATTATCAAAACCATTCAGAATAAGAACATTTTTAAAAAACATTAGACTGTTTATTTTTGTAAATTTTTCAAGTAATATTTAATATATTTCTTATTGGGTTACCTTAACAAAAACATTTTTTTGTAAAAATAGTTTTTTAGTATACGATAAGCAAAGATCTTTTAATAAATACAAAAAGACCATATTAAAACTGTATTTCAGATTATCCAGCAAAAGTGATTTGAATACAAATTTTTATCACATCTTGACATTTAAAACACACTACCAAAATCGTTTGCAAGAGCATGTTTTTAAGTCTACTCCTTGATCCAAAAACAAATTTTTTATTTTAGACACAATTATTATATGTATAATAAATTTAAATATTCCAAATTGCCCAAAATTAAATTTATAGAAGGGTTTATTCGTTAAAATGCATTTTTTTCAAATAAATCGTAATCTGAAATTCAGCAAATGGACATCAATAAATATTATTTTTTGAGTAGATTATCTTGTCGCACATTAAAAATATTCTTTTAGGAAAATAGATAAATTTTCAAGCGGTATTAGAAAAAGAGGGGAATAATACGGAATGATTTGTAGTGCGTATTTTTTTATTAGCTGAGTTCAGTATATCCAAAAATATTGAACAAAAGCGTTTTACAGATTTATATAAATCCAACATTATTTTCTCCAAATAATTTAAACATTAAATTACCCTTTCAATCTTATTGTGACTCTTCGTTGTTTTGAAAGTTTTTATCTAAACCTAAAAATAACTAGGTATTTAAAATTTTTTTGTTAATTACAAGCTAGACCTAAAACAATTTAACCTAATCCATCTTGATGATTTTCAAGACTTCAGACAAGTTACGTGTAAAGCAAAATATACTTTTCCTTACTTGTGTCCGATTTTATCTATAACCATCAATGATCAAATTTGACTTTTCAATTTAAATAAACATGTACAGCGAACTAAGGTTTTTTGTATGGTAGGTATACAATTTTTCGTGTTTCTCTAGCTCTATAGCATAGAACGTTCATTGTCATTATAATTATTGTAAATATTAAACATTTTTATAGATCAACTGTTTATTTTAAGGCTGGGCATTGGGAGTGAGAAAACGTCCCTAAAAAGAGAGCGAATAAGTGTACCCGAGAGGTGCTGCCTCTTGCAATGACCTTCCGCGATAAACGAAATAATATTATATTCATTCTTGGAGTATATCAGTTTCCTTTAAAAATTTCAGGGCTGGATTAATTTTAAAACAAATATGTTTGATTTTGTTAGATATGAATTGGCTATTTGTATTTACATTAAACGATATTAATTTATAGATTTTACACAATATTTTTATTTATATATGTTTTTTTTCTCAAATCAAAATTATAAATACTTAGAATATTTATTGGGGTATTATTCTTAAAAAGGCAATCATTCAAGTTTTTTCAAGTGTAAAATGTTATCATTTGTTTATCTTAACTAAGCAATAACGAGTAAGTAAGGACCGAACAGCGAAGGAAAATATTTATACTACATACCGGATGGTCATTAAAAACTCACGATATACATATTCATATATGGCAATATTTTGAAAAGCTCTTTAAAAGGGAAAAAAGAAGAAAACAAAAATTAAAATTTACCAAAAAGCAGTTGAGCGGATTATTTTAAAAATCTTCAGTGTTTAAATATATTCGGTTACCATTACCTATACATATTCATAAAAAAACTGAAATAGGTTCCAAAAGTTCAAAGTAACGAACTGGAAAAACTAAAATGGTCAAAAATTCGATTAACAAGTTTTTTAGTAAAGAAATTAAGAAAATGATGCATAAACTTAAAATAAATGTGTAGCAGCAGTAACTACCAGTTCATTTTAAAAAATTAAAAGGAACAAAGTTTTACCTTTTAAATGGATTAAAAAAATTACACGATTAATAGATCCACTAAGAACTAATATTCGACCTTTTTATGTTTTTTTTTACTTATTAATCCAAAAATCTAGTAAAGGACTCCAGTAAAACTCCACTAGTAAAAACATCGTCCAAAGATATTCTAAGATATATTCTATGGACGATAGTGGCAACATTTTGCTTAATATAACATGGAAAGTCATTGAAAAATATTGAAAGTTTTCAGGAAAAAACTTACGAAAATATTTCTCCTATTATAAAAATTGATCAACGGATTATAGGAACTTGATATCAGAGAAAGGAAATGCACTGGTTTATGTTGGTGGATATTTTTTACGTAGATGTCTCTGTAACATTCATGTCAAACTTGTTTACAATATTGTTCATCATCCGAAATAGACAATTCTACTTCATTTTGTGAACTCAAAGCTTATAGTCACAGTAAAAATATTTTTGATGGCTTAACAGTACCTCGCAATAATTTTTCAGAGTATTTAATAAGATCAGAGAATATGTTTGTTTTGAATTTTAATAATTATTGTATACAGGATGGTATAGGAAACATATTTTTTAAAGATTTTTCCAATGCAGAATTCTCCCTCCCATATGGCAATAAAGATTATTTACTTTCATTGTTTACAAGAGTTCGAATCTACTATACAATCAAATTTGTAAACCGACAAATAAAAGATCAACCTTTAAATAAAGAACATTCGAAATAAAAAATTTTGCAAAATATGTAATAATTGAAAACAATGATAATAGTAAGAGTTTGAGATTATGGATGTCGATATCATTTGTTTTTATGAAATAATTGAAGATTTTATTGCACGAAAATTGTTACTTTATTTTAGAATAGAGTAAGCAAGTCTACCTGAGTTTTATTACTGTGTTCGAGTACCCTTATTCTTACTACAAGGTTTGCAACATGTTTACCAAATGTTAAAATTAATGGAAACTTTCACTTTTTCAATCAAAATAATCTTAACTATAAATAATATAATATTTTAACAGAGATAAACTATTGTACATGAAATCAACATATTTCAACATAAGCAAATAAAGAGCCTTAAACATTGTGTCTTTTCTCTGAATTCCCTTTTTAAGTATTTTACCCTTTTGCCTGTCCCAATTTAAGCAATCAGGTAATTAATGTTAGTTATTACAACTAAAAGTTTCTTCATTGTTGTTATTAGAATATTATATGTAATAATCGCAATAAAAAATAATACAAAAATATAAATAATGAATGTGATCAAAACACCCCACGCTTAACCCTCGTAGACACACTTTCGAATAAACATACCCCATTGACCCTCGTATAACATATTTTTGCTATTGTACCGATGATTTACGGCCGCTCACAAAAAAAGCGACAAATTTTACTATATCAAAGGAGTTACCAGACTTGTTAGAATATCTTTGGACCATGGTAAAAATACTTATAGAGGATTAATATTTGACTAGAAAAAATCGCAGGTACTTTACTTTGTTAGAATGAAATGGATCTCTGGCACAAGTGTCTTTCTTTTCGTTATTATAAAATCTATCTTCTACGTGTTTCAGAACAAGCAAAACTTTTTATCAAGAATGACATTTTTCACTCCCATCCGTATTAGTATTAATATTATAGTATATTAAATTAAATAAAGATTTGCTAAATTCCTAATGCGGACCTGATAAATAAGATTTAATAGATGTTCTATCACAACGCCCTCAATTAGACAATGCTCACACTAATTTGGAAATAATTTTTTAAGATTCATTTTATTGTGATAAAAGAGTTGCCTAAATTTGTAAAAAAATGACAACATTTCTGATTTCTTAAAAATTACCTTCAAAGAGCTTTTAAGGAAAAAAACGAATTTATTGTAATTTTTAAAAACACTGACTTATGAGTAGATATATCATCTATTCAAAGAAGAAATATTTTTAAAATCATATCACGTTTAAGTGAGATATTAATCATTTTATGAAATGTAAAAATAGACATATTTCGGGAATTTTTTCTGGATGATTTCTTGTACTATCAAGCTTCAAAATTCTTTATTGAATAACTTTATATATCTAGTATACTACTGATTTTTTTCTATTTTCATTGCCTTATAGTTTTTGCTAAAAGTTCTTTGAAAGGACATCGCGCTTGCCTATATTAAATACACTGCCAATGCCCGGCTAAGATATTAAACCAAAATAAAGAGAGAATAATAGATCCTTTCATTTTGTATAGGCAACACTAAATACACATACACATGCCTACCATCAACATTTGGATTTCTGAATATTCAATAATTATTAACTGAATCAGTTAGAATTAGAATTGCCAAAAATCATGGATAACTCCATATTTTATTTTAATTTAGATTTCATAACTAAATCAAATGTTTTCCTAGATTTTAAGTTGTGTAAATACAAAAACGTTGGATTGAAATTCAATCTGTAAAACGTACTTCCTTTCTCATTAAATTTATTTTCAAAGAACTCTTTCTCAAATAATAGCTCACTGTTTCAGTCCCGTATAATTTTAGCATCACACAGAAGAAAATTGTATAATATTTTGAATATACTAATACAAATTTAACCATAAATTAAATTTATATGTATCAAAAATAATCAACGATGACAGTCAACAGTAACTAAATAAAAATTTAATTTTATAGAACAGCTGCTACTAACCATAAAATAGTAAAACGTAAGCTACAAAGATATACAGGATGTTCCTTAATAAATTGACATAAACTGTATATCTTTGTAGTCTTACTCCAAGAGAACAAATCATACATGCGCATTCAACAAAAAGAAAAAGAAAAAAGTTTGGATATAAAATTGTCAAATATTGTTATAACGTTTTTTTTTCTTCCATATTTTCCTGTGGTTTTATTATTAATTTTTTTTAAACTAATACACATTTACTAAAACAATTTAGCAAAAAATATTTTCTTATATCCGCAATTGTGGGAACAACCACATAAGATTTTTTATTTAATTAAAACTGACAATCAAGAATGGACGGTGCTCAATTAGACTCAAACAATGTTTGACAATTTTGATGAATGACAGAGGATGGTTTTTAATAAGAAATAGAAGTCGATTAATAATTGGTCACCGAATTAATACTTAATAATTACGTTGCTATGCAGTATAAATTTAAAACGGCGTATTAGAAAACATTTTTTTTAAATTACTTTTGTTTATAATTTTCGTAAGTCAAAATTATTGCTTGGTGATTATATATTTATAAAATTATAGCTGCATAACATTAGTAACTTTGACTTTGGCACCAGATTTACGATTAAAATATATATATTTAAATTTTTTAGAATCCACTACTCGTCGATGTTCAAAATGTTCCCCAATATATAGTTATTGTTTTTCTTTCTAACGTGCGAATCGGTCCTAGCGTATCAGATATTTTAACAAAAGTATTTGGTACATCATATCTTGTTCAGGCGACAAAAATATTCTGTAAAAATTGTTATTCTCCTGAGATCCAAATAAATTTAGTCTCAGGATCTTTTGTTTTTAGATAGTCTTTTATATCGGCGCTTACCCTGTTGGATAGATACTTATATGGTTTGATCAATACTTTTTTAACCTTTATTTTACCTTCACAGAAGGAAATCTTCCGAAAAAGACAATATTTTCTTTGTTTCAAATGGCTACTTATTTTAGTAATTTTTATGTTCCTTTATAGTCAGGTCTGATCCGGAAAATCTGATTTTGGTGTCAATCGATTCGAAATGACAAATAGACAAATGTTCATGAATATCAAAATACGTTTTAAAAATTTTCCTATTTTTATTAACAATTTAAGGTGTAGGTGTAAATTTATGTTGAAAAGTCATAAAAAACGGGCGGCGTGGCAGCACCGCAACGACCAAACTACATAAATAATTTTTTTTTCAATGAGTAATTATTAATAAAAAAAATTCTAGCACTAACAGAACATATCAGAGAACTAATTTCTGCAGTCAAAAAATTTTTTCCGTTATTTTTCACATTTCTATCCATCTGTTAATTAAAAAATTACATCTTCATTATTACTAAATTTAAATTCGTTACTGTGACTAAAATAAAAACACAAGAATTTTTTTAACCCTTGGAATCCTTTATCATAAAGCTACTGAACAAAGTTACATAATAAAATTTTAAAATTTTTAAAAATTGAACTTGTTATTTACAAGCAAAGTAAACAAATGCGATTTTGGATGTGAAAAATTTAAATTGTTTATATTCGTTTTTAATAAACAATATAAATCCAATTTTTTTAAATGTTTGTGACCAATTGTTTAAAAAATGTTTAACAAATGACTTTTAACTATTTAAAAAAAAAATTTGCCATTCTATTGTTTATTAAAAACCATAATTTTAAAAATAAAAAATTTTTCTTCAAAAAATCTTTTAATTGTTAATTAACATTTTTGTTTATTAACAATTGTTTAAATTTAATATTAAGAAATTAAAAAAATCCTAAAAATCATAACTTTCTCTTCTCTACAAACTAGTATTTTTTTTTGGAATTTTTTAGTTTGCATCAACAATTAATATTTTTTTTATAACACCTCACAACATACTGAATACCATAGTATACGTTTAATTTTTTAAAATTTGTTCTCTGATATGTTATGTTAGTGCTAGAATTTTTTTAAATTTTTTTATTAATATTTACTTATTGAAAAAAAATAATTTATGTCATTTGGTCGTTGCGGTGCTGCCACGCCGTCCGTTTTTTATGCCATTTTCAACATTAATTTACACCTATAAATAATTGAGCTACAACTCGGGAAGTTAGAACTTTTTTGTTGGAAATTTCCTGCCCTTTAAGAATCCGTTCAGTTTTTTCTTCTAGCTTTTATAGTTTATGAGTTATTATCAAAAATGTAAACCCCCTTTTTTTAAAATCTTAAATTGTTAATAAAAATAGGAAACTTTTTAAAACGTATTTTGATATTCAGGAACATTTTTCTATTTGTCATTTCGAATCGATTGACACCAAAATCAGATTTTTCGGATCGGTGTAACCCAAATCCGATTTAAATGAATTCTCGACCAGACTATTATTATAAAGGTGTGAATAAAATATATATAAAACAACAGTAATGTGTCCTGATATCCTTTAATAAATTAATGCCTTGTCTTTGAATCCTTATAGTAGTAATTTACTGATTGTTTTGAAAAGCTTTGGGTCAAGGGTCAAGTTTATTAACCTTCACAGAAGGTATTTTTTGTCAAGCTTAATATTTTTACAGATTTATTGATTCTGAAAGCAGTTTTTAAAACAGAGTTGGGAATTATGTTTTAAGACATACCCTATACCATTGTTAAAATATCCAACTTTTTCTCTATTGATTTCTGTAAAACAAGCAACAATGATGATACAACTGACACAAGCGATTCTTTGGCTAATTTTCAAAATACGAAATTTAATATAAGTATAGTATACGTATTAACATATTGTGATAGAAACATATCTAAATATTTTATCTATGAGTTTTATAATTATATATTAACTGGAAAAATATTACTCAGACATTCATCACACAGAAATATTTTTTTGTTTTATTTTTTTTAAAGCTTTACAGCTGCTGGCTTGCACATTTGGTTAAAACATAGACCAAGGTGTCAACAAATTACTATTTTAAATAGAGCAACGGTATGTTCTATTGAAAATGTACTCTTGGTAATTCTTGTGAACTTGTTCTGTCGACGACCTTCGAATGTTAAATTTTTAATGTCAAATAAATATAAATCTTATATTTTAGAGGAGACTTTATTAATTTCTAGTCCGAAATAACATTTAAGTCAGTCTTTCGAATCACAGTGAAGCTTTGATATGATGAAATTATTGTGCTCTGGTTACTTACAAGGTGTGACAAAAAAACGATACTTTAAACCTTCTTTATATATTCTTCTAGAATCTAAGTATAGGTAAAAACGGTGTATTATATTTCTTTCAATTTGTAAGCATGAAGAAGTTAAAATATATCTATTATCTTTAATATATTTAATAGTATTTATAATAAAATATGTAACCACTGTGTAATAATATAAATTTTTTTTCCAAAACACAATTAACTTTATTATATAGTCTCTTCATATACAAGTTGGTTTTTAGAATCATGTGCCAAGTAGTTTAAAAATTTGATAGAATCGAAAACTAAGAACATCATATTATCTACTCTATTTCTTTTTTCGAAAAAATATTACCTTATTATTATTAGTTTTAAGAGCACATGATACTAAAAAAATTCCTCTGGCGCCACATAAAAAATATCAGGTTTTTGTCTAGCCGTGTCTCAGTTTAATATTAACCATTGGCTGAACTATTCTTATTGGCAGCCATTATTTCCAATGGAATGTAAGATCGTGTACAAAAATAATTAATTTTTAAACTAATATTTTTGTTTCTAAAAATTAATAAACCAATTTGTGCTAAAATTTTATACATCTTTAATCGATGAGTTTTTAAAAAAAATGTATTTCAAATGTAAACAACTGATGATGGAAAAATCAAAATAACATCACTTTAAAAGAGTATAATGCAATATGTTTTACTCTTATTGAGACCCTTGTATCGTAATAGGTACTCGTACAAATCTGAAACATGAATATAATTATTTGAAATACATTTTTTTTGTAAATTTGGTGATCTTAGTGATTTTTGTTGGAACCAACAGCAATAAAGCATAATTTATTTTATTTTCAACATAAATAGTATGAAAGGACAAAAGTTTAACCATCAAGTACGTCCATCTCTTGCAAACCCGTTAATATAGAAATACTTTTAACATTTGCAGCTAAATATTTATTTTATAATAAATGCTGAGCGATTTTTTGACAGCTAGGGTCGTAAGCTCTTCTGCATACGGTCAAAAATGTATCTAATCTATACTTATTTTAATATAAAGTAGATAAATAGATTATAGATTTTACAATACTAGTTATTTCATTATGTTATTGCTCTGAGTTACATTAGAAGACAAAATTTGGATACATGTTCGATATCAAGGGGCTTTTTGCGTAAAGTACTCAAATTAAAACATAAATAATATACAAGGTGTGTTACTCGAAATATCAGCTGGACATCGACACAATGCAGCCAATGTAGCCAATTTCTATCTGTAGGTTTTAAAGAATTAAGAACATGAAAATCTCTTAAAATGAACAAGTAGTCTTTCTAATTATAATTTATTAAATACCTATATATTTTGTTTTATTGCGTCGTATAACGTTAAATCACCCTGTATACTTCTAATATTCTATAAAATTTGAGTCAATGGTTTCTATATGCATAGCAGGATTGTTCATCTATCCACAAGAACTGTTTCTCCATTTTTATTTAATCAAATTTTATAGCAGATTCCTACCTATTAAATTAGCACAGCACAAAGCTTACAACTAAAAACCTTAAAATTTTTAAAAGTAATAAATTTATGATAAACTCTACATTGCATCGACCCTGTGTCCTCTTGTTGATTTTAGATCTATGTCTACTTTGGAGTTGCCCACCAAAAGTGTGTTTAAAATAACGTACCTTTAATTTTATATAATTTTAGATATTCTTACAACCCTATGAAACTTCGTATCAGACTGAACCTGCGACCCTAAGCAGATGTCACTTACAGGAGGCTACAAAAAGATATATCTTAATTATATAAATATTTATTTCTTTACTTATATAAATACGTTTTTTTTTTCTAAAAAAACATCTATATGTATTTTTTTTCTTACACTATTTCAAAAACTTTCATATATAGTAAATATGAAATATAGATATTATTACTTAAATATTGTAGTTAGGCCTGTATATTAAGTGTTAAAAATATGCTAATATACAGTGTGATTTGCAAAAATTTTTGTCGCAGTCAATTTGTGATAGATGAAGCTACCCCGCGAAGCAGCACTGATGAGTATGGAGTTAAATACGAAATCTAGGTCCAGTGGCGGAGGTTACAGTTGCTTGTTAGTCATTTAAAACATTGAAATATTCTTTTATTAAAGGAAATTTGTATCCATGCAAACAACAGGTTTCAACACTGTATTTAACAAACGATACAAAGTGTAAGTATTCTTATTATTGGCTTCACAGTAAGTTATTAAACACCCTGTATGTTCGTATTTATTCCAATAAGTTAAAGGAACCAATATTCTGTTTTAATAAATAAACACAACAATAAAATAAATATTATACACTGTTGTAGTAAATCGATTAACTGAAATTATAAAAGATATGTTTTAAAGATTGACTGAAGCAATCGCTATGATTTGGAATAAAAAAGGCCTTACAATACATTTTGGCCTCTTAAATATGTTGGCTTTGTCATCAATCTTTTTAGAATACCTAGTCTATGTGAAACTTAGCAAAACAATATTCAACTTTATGTAGGAACGTATCCTGGCTCTTTGATACGTTAATATTTTCAAGAGCAACTCTCTATTGGTACACATGTTATCAGACGTCAAATAATTTTAATACTTCTTTTAACACTAATTTGACTGATGTGATGTTTATTTACCCGAAACCTCTCAGACGCAACTTAACCTCACTTTCCACTTTTAGCAGCAATAAATTCGAGCTTGATAAGCACAGTTCCTAGCTATTCTTAGCAAACAGTTAGCAATTCAGTCTATCTTACGAACTGGCTAATCAACCTGTAATGCGTGATTTTTTTTTTTAAATTTCACTATCTAAATTTCAAATTGTCTGAAAGTTACGCCACTCTATAAATTTATAAAATATATGGAGTTTATGGCTATCAATTAGGATATCAGCGTAGAATTGGGTCTCTTTTGCTCGCCATTTAAAAACCTATATGTTGTGATGAAAATATTAATATTTTCTGTTTCTGTTCGTCAAATTATTATATTGCTGGAGGACACAATAAACGAGTATCAGTGATACAATTATAATGTGTCGTTAATTCAAAGAGAATCTAGAGAAAAAAATGTTAACCTCGTCATTTCTTGGCACTATTATCTTCTATTTTTACTAATAGCTACTATCTATGTCGTTACTAATGCTCTTAGCAATTTAGTACAGATGTTAATAGAATATTCTCTTTTCATTTGGGCGACGAAATATTTGTTATAAATATAGATACTTCCTGCAGGTATAATGAGAAAAACCGCTTTACTACTGACCAAAGTAGAACACAAGAATATGTGAAAATTTGAGCAATCGTATATACTTATGCAATGTTCCAAGCTACTGCCTTTTTTAAATTTTGAAATAGAAGTGCTATACTTAGATGCATAAATAACATTAACATATTTTTTATACTCAACCTTTTACAATTAAATGAAAACATGAATTGATTTCAAATGTTTTAGAATATCTCTGTTATTTAACAGAAATTTTCATTTTAATATTGTCAGTTTTTATGGTTAATTTTAATTTCATGAATTAAGGTCCAAGTTAGCTAAAATTAAATGTTTTAATTAGTAAATTTGACACCAAGCAGTGGCGTAGCGTGGGTGTCGCCCTCAAATTTAGGTATCTCAATTTAATGTACTTTTCAAGAAAAACAGCATCACTATTTTGCATTGTATAGATTAGATTTTAAATAAAAAAGTTTTCTCACACATAACAGGTCAGCTGAAAAGTCCCCGGTCTGACCTATAGATGACGACACTAGAATTAAATCCATTTCATTTTTAGATAGTATCAACCTTCAAAAGATTCGTGTAAAAATTTGACAGCTGTCGGACTATTAGTTTGTGAGATATTGCATTTTTAGTGAAGCAACTTTTGTTATTTTCAAAAAGATGGAAAAAAAGAATTTCGTGTGCTTATTAAATATTGTTATTTGAAAGAAAAAAATACAGTTGAAGCAAAAGCTTGGCTTGATAATGAGTTTCCGGACTCTGCGCCAGGAAAATCAACAATCATTGATTGGTACGCAAAATTCAAGCGTGGTGAAATGAGCACCGAAGACGGTGAACGCAGTGGACGCCCAAAAGAGGTGGTTACCGACGAAAATATCAAAAAAATCCACAAAATGATTTTGAGTGACCGTAAAGTGAATATGATCGAGATAGCTGACACTCTAAAGATATCTAAGGAACGTGTTGGACATATCGTTCACGAATATTTGGGTATGCGGAAGCTCTGTGCGAAATGGGTGCCGCGCGTGCTCACAATCGACCAAAAACAGCAACGAATTGATGATTCTGAGCAGTGTTTGCAGCTGTTAAGTCGTAATAAACCCGATTTTTTGCGTCGATATGTGACTATGGATGAAACTTGGCTCCATCACTACACGCCTGAGTCCAATCGACAGTCAGCTGAGTGGACTGCGGCCGGTGAACCGCTACCAAAGCGTGGAAAGACTCAACAGTCAGCTGGCAAAGTTATGGCCTCAGTTTTTTGGGATACACACGGTATATTGTTCATCGACTATTTGGAAAAGGCAAAAACAATCAACAGCGACTATTACTGTGCATTATTGGAGCGATTGAAGACCGAAATCGCGAAAAACCGGCCCCATATGAAGAAGAAAAAAGTGTTGTTTCATCAAGACAATGCACCGTGTCACAAATCAATGAAAACGATGGCAAAATTGCATGAATTGGGCTTCGAATTGCTTCCTCACCCACCGTATTCTCCAGATCTAGCCCCCAGCGACTTTTTCCTTTTCTCTGACCTGAAGAGAATGCCGAAACTGAAGCCTATTTTGAGGACAAACCGAAGGAGTACTACAAAAATGGTATCTAAAAGTTGGAAGGTCGCTATAATCGCTGTATCGCCCTTGAAGGCAACTATGTTGAATAAAAAAAATGAATTTTGTCAAAATATCGTGTTTTACTATGGTAGACCGGGGACTTTTCAGCCGACCTGTTATTTTTTACGTAACCTAGAGCACCATCTGCCCATTCTTCTTTCAATATAATTTGCAAAGCCTTTACTTTCTTAGTGCACAATCTTATATAAAGTAAGAAGTCTCTTTGTTTGTAAATATTATTGTGCATCATTAACTTCGTGCAATATTGTTCTCCAAAGGCACAAAAAACAAAGAAATTACTGTATCGAAACTAGTAATGCCCTTGAACTCTTTTTTTCTGTACCTACCTGCTATCAGAAATAATAGCCACGTTCTAAACTACTAAAGCACTTATTACACTATGCCTCAGAAACCTCAGGATCGCGAAGACCAGTTATTATCTATTTGGCAGAAAAGATGAACAAATCAAAATCTAGAACTAGGTAAGGAGAAAGTTTAAATGAACTTACTCTATTATAAAAGTTAGGTTAGAACTAATTTTGTATTGTATTATTGCAGTAAACACCACTTCTGGACAACAGAAAACGCTACACGTTTGATTGAACTGTATAAAAACCATCCTTACCTGTATAATGCCAAATCAAAAAGCTATAATAGAAATTTGAAAGCCAAAGCTTTGATATTCATACGTTAAGAAGCCATTTTATGTCAGTACAGTTTTCTTTTTCTGTATTCGAACTTTCTGTAGTTATTGAATGTTTCCTCAGTCATTTTTAGAAAATTTGTAAATGATTTTAAATCATTGTCAGTGATAAATTCATTGGTAAGGCTTAGATTGCCTAATTCTTGATTCATCCAAGGCTTGACCCACCATCTCCTAAGAGCTCTCTTATTTTGGTCTCTTCTTTTTAAAATAAGTGTTACAGTGGCCATAACAGTAATTAGTGATGTTTTCTTAACTTCATTTTATCCTTTGTTGTTCGTGGCATCGCTTTAATCTTTTAAAAATGTACAAACAATGAATCTAACCTCAAAAATCAATGTCAGTTTTCCCCATGTTTGTAGTCCTGAATTTGCTGCTTGAAAAATCATAAAAAAGGGCATGGTGTAATAGTTTCAATCATTTTTGGGGAAATTCGGCCAACAAAAAGGCATGAAAATGGACACAAAAATAGGCACGAAAAAGCAAAGTGTAATTAGTGCTTCATAAAATGAATGAATTCACTTCAACAGTTGTAAACACATCAACTTTAACGAATGATTCAGGCAAGGTACGAATTCAACTTTAGGGTTTATTTTAATTTTTTGGTGAACTCCATATACCAAATTATCTTTGACATTCCTTCAGAAGTTTTGTCTTTAGTTTCAATGAAATCTATAAAAGATTCCATTACTTTTACCTCCTTATTTTCATACATGCTTGACTTGTTTGGGCTATCCGTCTACGTATTGCCAAAGTTTGTTCAGCAAGGAATCTTATATCAAACATACTGATGATAATTTTCTGCAATGTCTTTGTTTCTTTTGCCACTAAGTGTTGCTCTTTTTTGTCAATATTTTGTCCTGATTATTAAGGGAAATAATTAAGTTTCGTGCTCCTGTCACCCTCACTTCGCTACTCTACTGATGCCAAGAAAATCATAATCGTAAATATTACGAGGGTTGTCTGAAAAGTTTCCGACCTCAACATGAAGATGGCAGCACTCGTAAAAAAGTTGGGGAATGTGTTTGCGCATGCTTTGAAAGGTACCCACTAAAATTTCAGCCATTTTGGACGCCCAGTTGTTGTTTGACAATCATTTGATTGAGTCGATGTGAGTGTTTTGATGAAAATGGAAAAAATCGAGTATCGAGCTGTCATTAAATATTTGTTTTTGAAAGGCAATACGCCTACGCAAATCAAGGACAAGTTGGACGCGTGTACGGGGACTCTGCACCATCATTTACCACCGTGAAATTTTGGGCTGCTGAATTTAAACGTGGCCGTACCAGCTTGGGTGACGATGAACGTTCGGGACGTCCAAAAACTGCAACCACTGACGATAATATCGCTCAAGTTCACCAAATGGTGCTAGACAACCGTCGAATTAAAATTAGAGAGATAGCAGAGGCTATAAACATGTCCAAAGAACATGTTTGTGACATATTGAATCAAGAATTAGGCATGAGAAAGCTGTCCGCGCGTTAAGTGCCGCGTTTGCTCACTTTGGACCAAAAACGTGTTCGAATGAACATTTCCAATTCTCTGTTGGCGCAATAAATCAGAGTTTTGGCGCCGATTAATTACTGTAGATACTCCAGAAACAAAAACACAATCAAAACAATGGACTGCGAAGGAGCAATCAGCTCCAAAAAAAGCAAAGGTTGTTCCTTCCGCTGGGAAAGTGATGGCAACTGTTTTCTGGGATAGTCATGGAGTTATCTTAATCGATTATCTTTAAAAAGGAAAAACTATTACAGGAGCATACTACGCATCATTACTTGACAAGTTGAAGGCAGAAATTGCGGAAAAACGGCCACATTTGCAGAAAAATGAATTTTGTTTCACCAAGATAATGCGCCGTCTCACACCTCAGCGGTTACCATGGCGAAAATCCACGAATTACGGTCTGAACTGCTTGACCACCCTCCTTACTCATAAGGGGGTTACCGCACACTACTTTTGTGCATTGCCTTAATAAAGTTTTCCTTATATTGACAGTTACGCTTGCGTATAAAGGTCTTTGAAATAAGAAAACTTTAATAAGTTAACGCTTTGACTTTATTTCGGTCATGTTAAGGGCTCAAATAAAAGTAGTGAAAATACCTTAATTTCTTCTTTTTCTGTGAAGTGTAAGAATGTGATGTATATTTTAAGAAATCAATTAATTGTAACTTAAATAATATAAAGATTTATTAAAATCTATAATGTCTAAACTATTAGAGATAGGTAAGATAGTAATTAACATTAATTAATAATGTTTTTTACCATCATAGAGTATAGTCAAAATAAAATTTGTGAAATTTATTGACGTAATAACACTTTCTGATAATAATTAGTAAAAAAATAACAAATTTTATCTAGATTAAAACTAAGAAGTATTCGCGTCAACTGTCAACTTATTATCTTACAGAAGTTTCGTGGCGATAACTCTTTTTGTGCCATGCAGTATTTAGGTTTTGCCTTATTAAAATAAAGAAAAGTATAACCTTAAGCAAGTGTGTGCGATAACTCCCTATTAGATCTAACCCCCAAGCGACTTTTTTTTTGTTTCATAAGGTAAAAGTTGCGCTCGGAGGACAGAGATTTTCGTCGAATGAGGAGGCCATCACCTTCTTAAACAACTATTTTGCAGAGAAAGACGCCGAGTACTATTTGAACGGGTTGAAGAGATGGGAGCATCGTTGGGAGAAGTGTATAGAGTTACAAAAGGAGACTATGTAGAAAAATAAAAATTAATTTGAAGAAAAAATGTCTAGTATCTTTGTTAGGTCGAAAACTTTTCAGACAACCCTCGTAAAATATGTCCTAATAAAGACTTATTAATATTATAGTGTACCTACTAGATATTAATAAAATTAATCAATTTTTAGTTATAGTGTAGATAATTGTTTTGTTGAAGTTAATTGAAATTAAGATTTTGCTCACATTTCATGCTGAGTACAAATGAGTGAGCACATATTTTAATTATTGTTTCACATATTCTTCATTTTGTTAATAACGTACTTTAAATTTTTGTAGCCAAGCAAAAGAGAGCCCTGTTTCATACCAGATTAGCTAGAATAATAATTTGGGAACATTTAACAATCATTAATGAAAATGAGGATGATTTCCAAAATGGTTTAGGTGATTTCGGGCGGGAAGACTTAAAGCACCCTTAAAAGTCGTGCCCACGAGAACGGCGCGTCCAACACTTTACCTATATAATTCACATTGACTACCTAACCTAAAAAATCCAACTACAATAGCGCCGTTCTACGACCCGAAAAAGTTCACGAGGTCTCTTAGACAAAAGGCAGATGATTTCATGTCAGCAATGAAAGATTTTTTAAAATCGAGTTTAAATAATCACTACCTACCCTTTGTCTAAAAGATCCTTTACTTCACTCGCATTCAACCTTATTGAGCATTATACATTACTTATTTTTATAATAACATATATAATATATATAATGAAAAAATGTCATTTAAAGTTGCTACATCTAGTTTTACACGCGTACTAAAATATTTTCTTATGAGATTATTAAAATATAAAACGCGATTTTTTCATTTCATGGTTTTTTTTTGCTTATTTTTTCTACAAATGTTTATTATAAATTGTGCTTTGTGAGCTACCTCTAGAGACTACAGTACTCACTAACATGCAGGGAATGAAGAACAACATCAAACGACTAACTTGATCATGCGGGGGAACACAAGAAAGCGGTGGTCTCGAAAAATAAAATCATCTACCCCATAAAATAGCCAGATTATTTTTAATCTAAAACTGGTGACCAATATTTAACACCGATTCACAAATATTGTTAATTCTTACTTTAATTCAAGATATAGAGGTTTAAATTGTTTTACAGCAATTCTGTTATTTGTTAAATCTTCATTATAATTGAATATCCTAATATTATATTGAAATATTTTAAATTTGAATGAAAAATACTAAAGTATATACTTCTTTAGTGTGAAATGTATGTACGATGTACAATCGGCTTCAGAATAGCATTTACATTTTCAAACTCAAATCGCTTACATTGAATAGACAGCCTTTTTATTTTGTGTAACCAATCACGGTTTAAATAATAATAAATTTGAAATCAGTTATACAGTTGTCCACGCCCACATCTTTAATGTTTGCAGCATAAGGTATTTTATTGACAAATTGCCTGTGTATTATACAGTACGGTTTTATTTGTTTTTTATTGCAACCTCTCTACTGATTCCTTTTTTACTTTACTTAGTTTGGAACCCTCGATAATAAATGTTTGTTTGGGATTAAAATCCCTTTTCAAAACATTTTTTTTATTTTCTTCTTTTAGGTAGGTTGTTAGAAATAATAAATAACATTCCATAGAATGAAAGATAAAATATAATAGTTATTTATGTACCAAGGACGAAAAACTGTCTATTATAGTCGAGCATGCAAATTGCTAGCTGAGGCGCAGCCGAGGCTAGCAAGCAGGCGAGACAATAGACAGTTTTCGCCGAGGTGCATATTACATTTTTTCGTCGTCCCCTACGCTTTTATGAAAGTAAGAACTCACCTATTTGCTACCCCCGACTACGTCCCACTCTCCCAACTGCAGACTCGATCATAATTAAAATAAAATTATAAAAAATGTATTCTGATTTGAAGTGTAACAACTCTCTATTTAAATCATATTACTACAAAATTATCAATCTCGAAGATGGATATTGACAGAACAGTTTGTGCAATTATTAATATTAATTCCTGCTGTCGAAGAAGATGCCAGAGACAAGTTTTGATTTTGGGTACTTGTTGATGCAACTTCAGATGCAGATGCTCCGGCATCACTATTTCTAAAACTTCCCTCTCGGAGTGCTTGACCAGTTAAAATACTTTTTGATACATTTATTTTATTGGGAATGGAAACCTCAATGTAACCCTCGGCGACTGTTGAGGATTTCCATCCTCCGTGCTGTTTTAGTGACAGCATATCTGCGCCGGCATTGACTAAAAGTGTTGCAGATGTGCGCCGATAACAATGCCCGGTGTACTCTAGTTCGTTCGGCAATTTTAAATATTTTGCGATTAAGCTAGGTATCTTTGCAAATGTATGCACACCAACCACTTGCACTGTACACTTTCCTGATTTATAATTGACAAAAAATTCGTGATTTCTGTGGGAGTAAATCCAACGTGGCCGTATTTGCCAATTCCCGTAGCTCCGGAGGAGTATTACTTACATCCACATCGCTATCACTATTCATTTTTGATTACTTTGAACACACACAGCGGTCTTATTCACACGTAAAATCTAGCGAATTTCGTAATTACTTCATTTGACAACAGCAAATGACAGTAATTGTCACAGGCGCCTACGTTTTTATTAAACGAAAATTATTCAATCGCCGCTCTCGAACAGTGCCGTACCATAGCAACCGCAGCGGACGAAAAGTGTTTGCGGACGAAAAGTACTTGCCTCCAATAATAGTCGATTTTTCGTCCGGAAATCAGTACGTAAAATGTAACTTTTCGTAGAGGTCGACGAAAAAAATATTTATTTTTAAATCTCCAACAGTTTTAATTGTTTTTATGTTGAATTTATGAAAATTGTCAAATTCAAAACTGAATGAATTTTCTAAAGGACATTAACCTGTATCACAAAATTTAATTGTAAACCAAAATATTAATTCCAATGTAGCACCGCTAATCACCTAGAGTGGAAGCGGTTTCTTTTTGTAAATAAAAAAAAATATTTTAAAAGAATTTTTGTTGTTTTTCTGTTAGGTTAGGTTAGGTTAGTTTATGGCCTTACGGTTGTATACAATTTTTTACAGAAAGGTTAAGCAATAAAATAATATCGTGGGAAGTAGCATAATTTTTTTTAAACACAAATAGGCAGAATTTACGAAAAAAGACAAAAAGTGCGGAAAATACCTATAGACAAAAAAAGACATTTTGCCTATAATCCGAGCTTTAATAATGATATATGAACTCTTGAAACATGTTTAAATAAAATACAATTTTTGACTGAAATATAACTAATTTATTGGTTAATGTGCGAAATATAAATAAAAATATTAATGAGGGCCATAAAGTCCTTGCGCCAGATCGTCCCGGTTGTTTTATTGTTCTTTGAGTAAAATAAATTATTTTTTATAAACAACAGACTTGTTTTTTTATATAAATATAATTTATTATGCTTAAAAATGTTTTTGGATTTGCTTTAGTTATACAAGAAAGCACACTTAAAAAAATACGCCTATGATTCTACCTCTGTGCTGTGAAAATGTGTAGATATTATTATTTTGTCTGAATTTGTAGATAGTCCTGTTTATTCGGGACATGACCGACCCTTGTAAATAAACTTAATCCCCAAAAACCATTTAATGTAGGCGTTTTAAAAATCGCCACTCCTATGTTGTTGAAGCAGGGCGTTTTTATAACTTCGGTAGGTAAAGGAAATTCACATTTAACATGTATATGCTATTCTAAAGCCGACTGTACCTAGAACAATGTATATCAATGCAAAATTCATCAGTAATTAACTTAATATTTTTATATAGTAAAAATGTACTTAAAGTTACTATTGTGAAAGCATAGAATGGATAACCAGTTTCACATTAAATTAAACCTGGATTTGTTGGAGCAAAATAAAAATAAAACAAAAACAAAAAAATATGAATCACGAAAATTTATTTGGTAGCAATTAAATTTATAAAAAAGTCAAAAAACCTTAATTATTATTCTGCTAGCGTTCTAAGGCCCAGTCAAAGCTGCAGAGGTGGTTTAGTCTTGTTTCATAAAGAGAATCTAAATATTAGAAAAAAAATACCACCTCGCTACTTTCACTGCCCTTTAGAGTACGACCGCTTAAGCGTAAGGTCAGTCGCTATTTAAAAAAATCGTACTAATTTATAAATTTCTAAATAGAAAACACACTTATACATTTAATATTCAAAAATCAATAAAAAATTACAAAAAAGAAATCACTTCGAGGATACTTTCATCTAATTAAAATATCAATATAAATATATAACTAATTAAAAATGTAATTATACTATTCACATTGTCCCTTAACACTTCATAGATTCAATGGAAATAATACTTGAAAATTCTTACATGCCAAGTTATTAATTGCGTTTATTTAATACAAATCACACCAGGGAGATTAAATCTTAGAATTCTTAAAACACAACTACCTAAACTTTAATAAAGAAATCTGTTTGGCTTAGGTAAAATAATCTTTGATGTGTTGAAGGGCATTGTGGATTTTTAAACAGTCACTCTGCACTCAACGGTGGACATGTACTTGTACTAACATTCATATTTAAATATCTTCACAAAAATATGTAAAAAAATAAAATAATAATTGTAATATGGTATTTAATAGCTATAAAACAACAACTTATTTACAACATACGTACAAACAAACTAAGTCTCCGATTTCAGGTTGACTCAGACTGGCCAAGCAATAATAATAATAAAATATATAAATTTATCTAATAACGATAATTTCCAATTCTACAATAAAAAAATAAATAAAAACAAAATATAGTTTCTTAATATATATTTAATAATATTAATAAGTAATATATAAGCGCATGGGAGCCAGTCTGGGCCAGCCACTTTACTAGACCATTTCCTAAAGAATGATATTTTATTATTATATTTATCCTTAATTAATACATCTCGGGACAAAATTAGCATATTCATAACAAAAAATATTGTAATATTTTTAAAATACAATTATAGCAACAGAACATATTTAACCCTTAAATTTGATTAGGCAACCAAATTATTAAGATTGGTTTATTCTTATAATATATTGATTTTTGTCCAAATATATATTAACAAGTAAAAAAATTGGTAAAATCGTTACATTCTTGTTGACAAATTTCAACTCCAGGAATTGGCCTACATTGTCTATGAAAAAGTGCAGGTAAGGGGGAGAAATGCACGAAAAAAACTGCAACCCGGAAGAAACACCGGAAAAAAGGTGACACATGAATACTGAAGATTAAGCAAGTGGTACAGATCGAGGGGGCTTCGCTAATTTCTTTTTCTGACACTTACTAATCGTCCAAAGCACCTAAATCAATAGAACAATAACTAATATTGTTTCAAAATATGACAATAGTTAAAGATTTTTAAGTGTCATGTGTTATCGGCTCGTAAATTAAAAAGTGGTTTAATTTGGACCAAAAAAACAATCACAAATAGCTACTGATAATACTTATCAAGTTTGATAGATTTAATACTGAATTTGTATTATAGTCCAGGAGGAATCGGCGCATGAGTACCGAAAACTATTCCACCTGAATTTTTTTATGTGATCCTCTTCAAATTGTCCTCCTAATGATATAAATGCATGTTGCCATGGCGCAACCCGGTGCCATATTGTTTAAACCGAAATTGTTTAAACAATTACAAGGAATTGTTATTTTTCAAACGGACAAAATTTTTTTATATTCTTTATTGAAATGCCAATATAAAAGGTCCTATGACTTTTCACGATAAAGTTAATATTTTTAAAGATATGAATTTTTTAAGGTTCGAAAAATCTCAAATTTGGGTACTTTCGACCTATGAAAAATATATTAAAAAAACAGATAATGTGAAAGTAATAAATAATTTTAATTCTCTATACAATAGTTAATAATATTGTTAATAGAGATTTAAAAAAATTTCATTGTTATATCTTTTTTTTTAATTGTTAATTTGTATGCATCGCTTACCTATAAGTATCGCTGTCTCTCTCTGACTCATGCTTTGCGTCGGCCTCTCTGTGTCTTGAATCATTATCATTTATCTTAAAAACTATCAACTTTATCAAAATTTTTAAAGAAAGTAATGTTATTAGATAATAATTAAATTGCCTACAATTTGTTTTTAATACATTTTTTTCTGAAATAAATTTTTCAAAAGTTAAGCATATGTCATTAAAATTACTTTTATCAGTTTATATTACTTTTTTGTTATTATCATAGTAATTTTTGCATTTATATCAACAATAATAAGATACAATGGTATTTGAACATTTTTTAAAATCACAATTATTTATAAATAATAAAAATATATTGGGTATTTAGAAAAAACATTCAAATAAATTGAATAAAAATAATTTTATGTATGTGTATGAGTGTGTCTGAGTAAGAAAAAAATTATTTCTTTTATTTTTTATTCTTTGAAGGTTACTCTTTGTATAAATAATAACGTTTAATAGCAAAAAGTAATATAATCTGATAAAAAAGTAATTTTAATGACATGTTCCGATTTATGTTTAAAGAACTTTTGAAAAATTGATTTCAGAAAAAAATTTATTAAAAACAAATTGTAGACAATTTAATTATTATCTAATAACATTGCTTTCTTTAAAAATTTTGATAAAGTTGATAGTTTTTAAGATAAATGATAATGATTCAAGACACAGAGAGGCCGACGCAACGCATGAGTCAGAGAGAGACAACGATACTTAAAAGTAAGCGATGCATACCTGTGAGCGCGCCAAATTAACAATTAAAAAAAAGATATAAACAATGAAATTTTTTTAAATTTCTGTAAACAATATTATTAATTATTGTATAGAGAATTAAAAAAAAATATTACTTTCACATTATCTGTTTTTTTAATATATTTTTCATAGGTCGAAAGTACCCAAATTTGAAATTTTTCGAATTTTAAAAAATTCGTATCTTTAAAAATATTAACTTTATCGTGAAAAGTCATAGGACCTTTTTTATAGGCATTTCAATAAAGAATATAAAAAAAATTTGTCCGGTTGAAAAATAACAATTCCTTGTAATTGTTTAAACAATTTCGGTTTAAACAATATGGCACCGGGTTGCGCCATGGCAACATGCATTTATATCATTAGGAGGGCAATTTGAAAAGGATCACATAAAAAAATTCAGGTGGAATAGTTTTCGGTACTCATGCGCCGATTCCTCCTAGACTATTATACTTGTAGACTGTAATTCTGATTTTATTCTACAAATCGGTTAAAATTTTATAATTTGATTAAGTAAAAAAAATACTGATTTAAATAATATAATTTGTCACAATTTACGAACCAACTAATTTTTTACCAAACCCATTCTTATGGGCAAAATATACCTTAATATAACTATCAGAAATCCAATCGCATGGCAACCGGTTTTATAGGGTACACACAATAAATAATTTATATTTATACTATAAAATCTCTCACAACTAATACGCTATAAGAAATATAGAAATATATGTATCACATCACATAACAGAACAATAGCAACAATCACTGATTAACTAACAATAAGGGATATGTATTTCGTTATTAGGGGGGTGTACCCGGACCAGTTGCGTATTAAGTGGATAGTGACAGTTTTAACATTGTCGAAAGCCCCCTCTGCTAACTTTAGAAGCGGTTAATAAACTTTTATATATTTTTTTCTAATTTGATCTTTATGTTGTTCTTATTTAATTAGTGAATTTGTTGTTATTAGAAGCAAGAGATTCTAATGACAACCCGTATAGATTAAGTACACATTTTTTGCATATTATATGTGTAAATTATAACTAAAGCTGCCCAATTTGCAAATAGTTGTTTAAATAAACGTTAATTAACACGCTCCGTTTGTAGCATTCTGTTATCCGACTTGCTTATTGCATTACTCGTACCGCACAACCAAACCTCTTTCAGACTACCAATCTAATTCTCACTTCAGTTATCATATTATATATTTTTAGTATTTTTGCTATGTTTTTTATCCATATATTATTTTAAAATTTTTTCAGTTTTTTTCCTTAAATAATATTTTGAGAATTGCTGTTTTCAGACTTTAATAATGTGACACTTCACATGGCGAAACTTAAAAAAATATATTTAAAAAAATAACGAAACACTTATCAGTAGTATAAAAACTCTAATACGTAGTGTAGCGTCATGTCTTTTTTTTTGTTTCTATGTTTTACGCTTAAAACGATAAAAATATTCAGATTACACAATGTAAAAATATAAAATAAACCAATATAATTCTAATACTATCAAAACCGTGAATATAATAAAAAAGAATTGTTAAACTGGCATTATATGATGACTACGCTTCAACTTCGTCATACTCTTAACCACACACAATTTAACTAAAACAAATACCTAACATAAAACGAAAAAATAATCCCACGAAAATATAAAAGAAATAAAAAAAAATACTAAAAATATAAAATTTAGCATTCGTTGTATGTGTGTGAGGGTGAAGTTAAGAGCAGAACTGAAGATGAAGTTGGGAATGCGGAGGTGATTCGAGCGAGATCGATCAATTGCCTGAAAAGGACTTAAGGGTTGGGTGAATAAATGCGAATTGCTTGTATAGCAGGAAGGGAGCAAACGGGACATTGGGCATCGTTACCTTCGCACACCCTAGTTGCGCAATCCATGCAGAAAAAATTATGACCGCAAGGTACCAATGCGTGCGTAACTTTGGCATCGGTGCATACTAAGCATTTAGTGGTTGAGCTAAGTAATGAATCTGAAGGACTTGTACTGTTGGCTGGAGATGGTCTAGATGGAGCAGATACGGTTGGATAAGACCAAATGCTTGATAACGCTGTTGATGTGTCAAAACTGGGAGAATCACCTAATCCTTCATCTCTGTCATTAGAACTCCAAATTGCTCCAAGATCTCTTCCTCCGCTGCTGGACGAACTGCTAGAACAGGATCCTGAACTGGAAAAAGCTCCACTGCTGCCGGTCGAGGACGCCATTGTTGGAAATGTATCTGTAGCTGGTTCCATATAGTTAAGAATGGAACTCAACCCAGACTTGTATAAAGAAGCAATCAAATCGTTCTCATCCAAACCATTTAATCCTGTCAAGCCATTAATAGAGGTACCATTACCGGTACGCATAGCGATGTGGGCCTCAATTTCTCTCCTTGCCGATTCTACACTTTCTGGCAATCCGGTAACTTCAAAAACTGGTTCTTTGTCACGGCTGGGTGTAACAATATATGTGTGTGTTTGATGTTGGATTCGTTTAATGGTAGCACCTTTAGGTCCGACTACCAAACCGACGACACGATACGGTACTCTAACTTGAATGGTAACATGACCAGGAATATTAGCTGGCGGGCCTGGTGGAGTACTGGCCCCTGATCCCAATCCTGCTAAATTGTTCTTACGGGAAGCTCTGATCTGCGAAAAGTGTTCTGCTGCTGAGAGAATTTCTCTTTTGGCTTTGGCAACATCTTCTTTTCGTCCTGTCACTACAAATACCGGTTCTTCGCCTCTTACCGGTGTTTTGATGTAAGTGTTGGTCTTGGCGCGGAGGGCTTTGATTTTGCAACCTGCAACAAAATGAATTAACATTAGTCTTCTATTTTTTATTATTATTATTTATATAGTCAAAAATAAACCACATACATAAAATTGGTGGTATATTATTTTATAAGAAAGTTTATCTACGTATGGAAATTATATTGGTATTCGCATGAATAAGTTGGAATGTGTAATAACCTGATAGATCTTATAGGTACCGGTTCAAATATACAGTGCGGTCCATATGTATGGAATAAATTCATTTGTAGCGTTATTTTGTAATATATGAAAAAAACCTGAAACAGGTCGATTTTTATTCTTAAATTGACAATTTACAGTATGAAAATATTATCCCCCTCCAGCACCCCTTCGGAATTATAAGCACCCCCTCGAAAATTTTAAATTACAAAGGGGGTCGTGTGGCACCTCGTTGGAAAGAGATTTTAGTCCTCTGTTCAGCAATATAAAGTTTTTTTAAATTGGTGCAATCATAGCTGAGAAAATTGATTTTTAAGATGTAAAATTTTGATAATGTCTCTAACACAAAACTTTACGTAGAATGAAGATAATAATGTCACATAATGATTAGAATGTGTTTTTCAATGTATTTGACAATTAAATTAAATGTTCAAAATGACCACCATTCACTTCTTGACAATAACCGAGGCGATATTGTTTGGTCTATTAAAATAACTTTAGAAATAATCAGGTATTTTCGTATCTGTTCTGCTAAATATTAGAAAAAAACTTTGAAGATATTAAAATAATAGTCAAAAAACTAAATAAACAATTGATATAAATCTAGTAGGCTGCTGTCATTTAGGTATTTAAAGTTACTAAAAGACATCAGTATAATTTGTGCGAGTATTAAATTTAATTATGGCTCATTTGTCCGAGACTCAAAGAATAAACATTTTAATTATGATTGTTTGTGGTAATAAAACCAGAACTCAAAAGGAGGTTTGTGAAATATTTAATAATAAATACCCTGGTCAACACGTTTCGCAGTCTACAGTTAGCAAAATTGAAAAAAAGTTTCGTGAAACTGGACATGTAAAAAATATTGAAAAACCAGGTAGAAATGTTCAATTTACTGATGAAAAAAGTTAGATGTACTTCTAGAGATTGAGGAAAATCCGCATAAGACAACTCGAGAACTTGCCGCCGACAATGATGTAAGTAAATCATCTATTTTGAGAGTTCTGCATAAAGAAAAATACCACCCTTACAAAGTTCAGTTGGTTCAGGAGTTAAATGAAGATGATCCTGATAGAAGGCAAGAATTCTGTGAATTGATGATGGATAGAATGAACGCAGATTTGCAGTTCATAAACAAAATAGTTTTTTCTGATGAAGCGACGTTTCATTTAAACAGAACGGTTAACAAACAGAACTAGATATTGGAGCAGAGAAAATCCTCACTGGATGTGTGAGGCTCACACTCAATATCCTAAAAAAGTTAACGTTTGGGCTGGTATCATTAACAATAAAATTATTGGCCCTTATTTTTTTGAGGGCACAGTTACTGGTGAGGTTTATCTAGATTTTTTGATTAACTTTTTAGTGCCTACATTACAAAGAGTTTTTCCTGATGTTAATCATCCAAATGAGATAGATCGATCTATTTACTACCAACAAGACGGAGCTCCACCGCATTTTGCACGTACTGTTACAAATTATTTAAACGAGGTTTTTCCCAATAGGTGGATAGGAAGACGTGGGGCGATCGAATGGCCGGCTAGATCCCCCGATTTGACTCCTCTCGATTACTTCTTATGGGGTTATTTAAAATCTAAAGTATATTTTAATAGACCAAACAATATTGCTGATTTAAAAGTTAGGATAACGGAAGAAATTAACAAAATAACCCCCGAGGTCATATAAAATGTTGTACGAGAATTCCAATATCGCCTCGGTTATTGTCAAGAAGTGAATGGTGGTCATTTTGAACATTTAATTTAAGTGTCAAATACATTGAAAAACACATTCTAATCATTATGTGACATTATTATCTTCATTCTACGTAAAGTTTTGTGTTAGAGACATTATCAAAATTTTACATCTTAAAAATCAATTTTCTCAGTTATGATTGCACCAAACTTAAAAAACTTTATATTGCTGAACAGAGGACTAAAATCTCTTTCCAACGAGGTGCCACACGACCCCCTTTGTAATTTAAAATTTTCGAGGGGGTGCTTATAATTCCGAAGGGGTGCTGGAGGGGGATAATATTTTCAAACTGTAAATTGTCAATTTAAGAATAAAAATCGACCTGTTTCAGGTTTTTTTCATATAGTACATAATAAGGCTACAAATTTATTCCATACATATGGACCGCACTGTATGTTGGCACTTTCATTAGAGTTGCATTTTTCAATCAAGGACTAAAAGTATGCTTTTAAGTTCGATTGATCATTACCTTTGACATACTAAAATGTCGACATTTAAAATATTGCCAGGTTAATCTGACGTAAATAACAGACGACAGACTACAGAGATACAAGAGAAATTGGGAAGTACGATTGTAGACGTATAAATTTGCAGGAAAACGGGACACAACGTACCCAAAATCCCCTGTTCTCAATATTATGGAAAATGCTGTAGACAACATTAGAACAGAAAACTTGGTAGTTGCCGTTAAACCCCCGTCCAAATCCATGGAAACCGCCTTGACACATTTGACTGACAAAATTCAGGACACTCTGATTAAGAAAGGGACATAGAACGTGTTAAAAACGCGTTTAACAATTTGCGGCCACCCCGTAAACTTAAAAGTTAAAAGTTAGTTCGGTAATTCGACGGGCCACGACTCCCCGATCGAACATATATTAGTTTTGGCGGTATAGGTACCGACTCTCGCTCTCTTCCTAACGAACCTTCGTAGAGCAAGGTAGGGTTCGTTACTGGCTTTCTATTTTCATCATAAAAATTCAACAGTAATTAAAATCTTTAAATATCCTTAAAACTGAGGTATAGTGTAATTCAAAAACAGTGTAGTGCTGGATTCGGACTGGTAAGCAGAATAGGAAAACAACTTTTGTTATAATAATTTCTACCACGTTTTGCCGGCCCTTGTAGTAGCGGTGTTGCCTACCGTCGCATATTTCGTCTATAATTATTTATGTACTTTATATATTATTTGTGTATTGGGTAATGAACTTTGAACAAAAAACCTTTTATATATTCTTTCTTGTGTGCTGGAGTGCGGTTGCCAGACATTATTTTATTGTTGTTTGGCGCTGCTTATTTGAGACTCTCCTTCATGTCTTGCTTTATAAAATAAAACGTAATTCGTTAATAATAAATACTATTCTAATTTGTAGATGTTTTATATATCCTTTTCTCACAATTGTGAGTGGTCCTTCGTGCAAGTTATTAGATTTATTGGTTTCAATTGAAACTATGTATGGTAAAAATCAGCACCACTGCTCACCCTACATATTATATAACCATACAGAACGATTTCCACCTGGACGTCGCAACTGAAATCTACAAGAATCGCAGAAATGGAGGCAGGACAAAACACTGTCTGTGATATAAAGAGGATTAAACATTTGGAAACAATTGCCTGACTCGGTGGGACTCATCATCAACCCCACCAAACTACACTAGTAGCATTCACAAAGAAAAAGGAAGAGGTTAAATATTTATGGCTAATTCTAGCTAGCAGGTAACTCTGAAGTAATATACAAAAAGCCACCTCTTGGTATGCAGGGAAAAACTGCGGATGTAACCAAATTTTCTGCAATGGATGTACATGGCAATGGTGAGACCATTAATCACATATGGGGCAGTGGCTAGGGGCACAACAACTAATCTGAGTACTACCTTTCGAAAGGACACATAGGAGTGGTAGGGAACGAAAGAGCTTATAAGCTAAGCAAAAAAAAGGAGCCGAAAACCTACATCTGGGACCAAAACTATAATGTGGTATCAGCAGTAGCACAATCTTGGAAAAAATAAGAAAATTAATGAAAAAGGAAAAATCAAAGTACTAGAATCAGTTGGAAGGATAAGCGAAGATACTTTTGGAGAACTATGATCAGAAGAGCTAACTCAGCTGCCTCAACCTCAGTACTCAGTACTAACCGGGCATTGCCAGTTATGAAATCACATGAAGAAGATAGAGGAGGATCTAACTAATTTGAAGCAAGACGACGTCCTAAACTTTCTTAAATCCTAATTTCAGACATACATACAAATGTTCAACTTGAAATATTAAACAATTAGAATATACTTTAAATATTTTGAATAATGTAGATACGAAAAAATTATCAAAAAACCCTAAATATATGGAAAATAATTTTAACTACACACTGTACGATGCAGTTATCTCTCGATAAAAGCAAAAACATTCCCACGATCAGGTGTCAACATGAAACTAAAAAAAAAAAAAATTAGAAGAGCGCCACTTCTAAGAACAGCGGAAGTAAGACTATACTATCTCCTCCTTCGGTCCCCCCCGTTTTATTTCACGGCAATAGAGTCGCCCTTCAACCTGCCGCCAGGTCAACTACATTCACCTTGTGCGCAGACGCCTCGACGATGCTACCTAGACTGCATGCGAGATATATGAAGAAGGCATTGTTTATTAATTATACGTTACGCAGGAAATTGCTATTCGGTGTTTGGTGAAATTTATTTGTTGTTATAAAAACGCAATATAATCACTACTAACAATCAAATTTTCAAGAATAAGTTTTCGTATACAGAACTACTGACTAGTTAATTTAAATTAATAATTTAAATTGTTTAAAAGTTTTAAGCCACTGCAAACAATATTTAAAATAAACACTTTTATCTTAAATGACTTCAAAAACTAAAACAATTAGATATATATTGAAAATTGACCAGAGGAGAAGAAATAACACTGGAGTGGTTAATTTCTAAATATTTTTTAATTAAGGTAAAGTCAAGTAGTTTTATTAATGTAGATAGTATTGAGCAAATAATAAAATCAATTAAAATATGTTAAAAAATTAAAACCTATCTGTCTCTATCAATATTTTTAATTCTTCCAAATTGAAAGAGCAGCTACATGTTCTTAAATTGAGCCTACTATCATTGATCAAACCAAACATTGTTTATATTTCTTTAAAATCTGATAATAATGTTGTAAATTTAAATGACAAAGAGCCGATCATCGCCATTAACTTTATAAATAGCCTCTTTTGAATAATTAATACAAAACCAGCTGAAAACGAGAAGTTCTTCATTTTGTACAACTTGCAGAAATTGTCTTATAAAACAGGACCGAAGATAAAACATTTTTACCACATCCGAAACCGACAATATAAGTGGAAAACATTCATGTGTCTTGGTCAGAAAAATTATAAAGCATCATAAAAAATAAATTGAAAAAATTTAGGGGTTGACCACCAATAGGAAATCTCAGAAAATAGTTTATTATATGAAGGATAATATTAGCTTTTATATATAAAAAAAATGAGCTAGTATGCAATTGCAAAATTTTACGAAAAATATCCAGATGTAGGTATCCATTACGCAGTGTGGATTAAAAAAATTAATAAAGAAGTTTGATGAGACAGGATCTGTTTAAGACAAAAAAATTGAAAAAGGCGTTCGTTGAGGAGGATGATATTGAGTCTACAAAAAAAGCAGTGGAGGTTAGTTTTTGCAAGAGTCACTTTCAACATAATGGATGTTCGTCACCTATAGGATACCCCATCCGTAGACAATCTGTATAATTGGTATATCGTAACATTTGTCTTTTTAACTAAGAAAACAATTTGTTTCTAAATAATATAAAATCAACAATTTACTTAAATATTACTAAACATAATAAAGAAAATTAATAATCACAACGAGCTTTCATCATAATTTTAATTTTAAATAAGTAATAAATAAAACCTAAATTCAAATTAGAATAATTGATCTATACGTTGAGTTCACCTCTGTTTTTGCACAAGTTGTAGAAACCGTGGTGCTGTTATAAAATAAGTGAGTGTTGGGTACGTTGGCCAGAGGCACCCATACACAAAGATAACCTTGGAACCACCGCAAGAATGGAGTACCACGATGGTTCTCCAGGTAAGGTCGGGATTTATTATGAACAGCTCTTCATTCTTTTTTAGACTACGAAGACTGGTTTCATTTGAGGAATTCTCTCACCGATATCGTGATCTCGCTATACAAACGTCGCAGAATTCTGATAGAAAAATTACGCAGGGTGTTCAACCCGAAATTATAACGTAGAAAGATCCTAATCCACCAATAAATACTTCGGAAAATGTCAATCTTTATAAGACTTATATTAAAAGAAATATATTCTGTTGATTTGTTTGACAAATTAAACCACAATCTTTTTTTGTGCTTTTTATTCAATGTGTTAAAAATTAAAAAGAAAAACGTCACACTTTAGGCGTTTTATTAACAATATTTCCTAATTAAGCAAGAAAGAACTATCGCAATGAAAATCGTTACTAGAGGGTGCATTTCACTAGATCCTGTCCTTAGTGAACTATGACATTGTTAGAATGTCATACAATAAAATATTTTATTAATTACACATTTTACTAAGAACACAGTCTACTATGAATGGACCTTTAAAAATTTTACAACAATTTTGTAGTCTTAAACTTAAAATATTATTGAGTGTTTATGTCAAATTTTTCCGGTCAGAGAGGGACCAAAAAATTTAAAAAACTATTTTTTTTATAACGGTAGTGTTGTAGTACAAAGTTAGGGTTATTGGTTATATTTAAAAAAAACACAAAAAACACATAGAAGAAATGCAATTATATTTCATTTTAAATGGAAATAATTCCTCCCATTGAATTTTTTTTATCACAAAAAAATATCAGGCATTTTAGCCACAATTTAGAAGAAATGAATTACGAAGTGTTCAGCCTGTTGCTGAAATTTACTCAATTCTAAATAATCCTTAGTATTTCGAAGGTTTGTAGTGGATTGAGTTTTGTTAGTTGTAAATACTTTGCTTTGTGGACTGTATAATTTGGGGTTAACAACTTCGAATAATCGGAAAAAAGAAAATCCTTTTTATAACCTTCATACTGTATATAACTTTCAAATCACACTTTGATTATTTACTAATTTCAAACAACCTCCCCACCCCCGAGTTAATTTGTTTCATTGTAACAAAGTAAACACAATATTGTTAACGGTCTGGTAAATATTCCATTAACTGTACAAATTTTAACAACTCTAACCTTCTGATCAGAACCTGGCATTATCTCTAAAATACCTACGAGCTAAATGCCACTCAAGATTGTCTTCCTTCACTATATAGAACTAAATCATTGATTTTTAAATTTTGACAATCTTGTGTCCACTTAGGTCTATGTCGCAGCCTATTCAGGTACTCAATGCACCATCTTTTCCAAAAAAATTTTCTCATTTTTTTACAATTTTCCCATGTTTTGTAACTAACAAAAACTCTCCAAAAGAGATCCCGGCTAAGAGACCCTCTCCAGGGGGTGGTTCGACTCCAAGTTAATGCTCACTATAGGAAGGATTGGGATGTATAAGTAATAAGGGCGCCACTATCTTCTGAACGCTATCGATTAAGCAAACAAACTACACCAAAACTAAGGTGAGAAAGATAGAAACACCTTGTAATTACTTTAATTAAACAAATAAAGAAGTTACTTAAAATAAAAGACCGATCACGCTACACCCTTAAGACTTATAGTCTAAGGTATATAAATGTTTTTTTTTAATTGATTATTTATTGAAAATGTAAGTACTTGCTGATAATGAACTGAAGTTGTAAAAAGTGGACTTAACTTTAGTTTTCTGTGCTGTCTAGGAGGGCGGCTTCAGCTTCTTCGTGGAGAGATGAAAGTTTCTTTAATGGTTCTGGGATGTAATAATTTTCTTAACAGCTCAGAAGTGGTTTAAAGAACTGTCTTCACGTAGGGACCTTCCAAAAGCGGTAACTGGGCTCTAAATTAGCGATAACTGGGCTCTAAATTAGCGATAACTTGACTCCAACTTAGCGGCAACTTGACAATAACTTGACTCCAACTTAGCGATAACTTAGCAATAACTTGACTCCAACTTAGCGGGTTGTATCTTTCAGTAACCAAAAGGGGAAATTTCACAAGATCAGTACTTGAACGTTTTTTCTGACTCTTCAGACGAGCGTATTAATTAAAAAGTATATAGAATTGTTGAACGATTCAATAAATAGTCTAGTTCAAGGCGTGTTCGTATCATTTGTCATGAAAGATACGTTCAGCACATTCAATTGCAAGCGAGAGACGCGTTCTTTGATTGGCCTCGTTCAAACAGATAAATAGCGTCTCGTGTACAGTAGCATCAACAATGAATCGGGGTCGGTTTTAACGGTAATAATAGCGGTATAGTTTAAGGTCGGTAATAGTGCAAGGTGACATGACGATAGACATGTTACAGTGTAGTCAATATTTTCAACGAAACGAGAAATGAAAATGAAATGGAAAAACGAGAATTACTGCGACCGTCCAGTCTCGTTAAATTATTTTATTTGCTCAAAGAGAGCCATTCGATACCTGTAGAATCCTGAGCAGATTTTTTTTAATTTTACAAGAACTGCTCTTTTAGTAGCAAAACTACGACAATAGAATCGCCATGTAAGGTATTGCATCGCCCAATTCATGTTTAAATTTATATCATTCCGTTAGAGTCTAAAAATCGTCGACCTGTCCAAGGAATTGGTTCTATTATAGCATGAGGTGGAATTTCTTTTATTAGTTTTAAAAGGAAATATCACCAGGGTGATTTGTAAGGATAAAATCATCAATACTATTATTCCATTTTTCATGATGCCATTCAACAAAATCACATTTTTCTTGATGATAATGCAACTCCACATCATTATGAGATTGTGGTTGTTCTGTAAATTAAAAGTAATGCTCATTTGCCTTTATCTTTATCTCAACAGTTTTGAACATGCTTGGGATCAACTCCAGATAACCTCAGACGCAGACGAACCACACCTCGAAACTCTCAGCCGTTAAGAGACCTATTGCCACAACTTTGGATACAAATCAGATGTGCTTAACAATTTAGTGGAAAGTATGACATTCCTGTGCACAGGAGTTATTGAGGCTCTTCGGCTACCTAGTAAAAAAATTTTAATTCGGGTGTTACTAATAATTGTATCTATTTGTTTGGTTGGTGTTTGGCTTTGGGTATAGGAAGACCCATTTTCAGCCAAAAACAGGTTTATAGCAATTGAATAGGATTTAAACAGGGACACTTGCTTCAAGCTAAGGCACCTGTCATAACGGCTTGGTTTAGACATTAAATAAAGAGATAGGTAAAGAGCACAATGTGTCAATTGGTCATTTTAATATTTAATTTTTATTAGCTGGTAGATTTTTTCTACAAAAGACATTTATGTTCGATTTCACCAACCTGATTTTAAGTATTTCTAAAGTAAGAAATTAAGTAAGAAAGTTAGGAAGTACTTAAATGAGATAGTTATCTAAATCGAATTTCAGCAACCTAGAAAATTTCTTAGTACCTACATAAAAACTATATTTTAACAGTTGCACTCAGCACTGTCAAATTTTTACTTGAAAACCGAGTGCTTACCGTTGTTTTATAGTGTAGTTACGTTTGAAATGAAGGAAAAACGGACTAAAAGTTGGTTGTCTCTGCTAGAAGTGCTAATTTTACAGAATGTCAACGCAATGTCAACAAACAAGAACGAAAACAAACTATTGAGACAATACCTATGTCAACAAAGATGGTAGAATAAGAAAAAATTCTTGGATAAAGTGTTCAAAATCAGAAAAAATGGAAATAGATTCCAGTAAAAAATATATGATTAATAGTAAGGCAGAAATGAAAATTTTACATTTAAATTTACCGTAAACATAATTAAGATTGTTTTTTGAAAACAAATATTCTTTAGGTTATTTTACATTAATTATAATATCCCTTCATTACTGACCTAACTGCACGACTTCGTCATTCTTAATCCTGAAAATTTATTATTCCTATATAGCAGAAAACAACTGGTAGAAAAACTTATCCTATAATCAATTCGGTTAACAAGTATAATGTTGTCAGTAGAGTGTTAACTTTATTCAACTTTTTCTAGAACCGTAACCCAACGGGTTTCACTTTCATCATTGTAAATATCATAAATTCATGTCCTAATAAGTATCGACTACGGCATTTTTTGTCGCCGTCAAAGCTTAATGACAAATTAATTGTTTTATTCAGCGTACCTGGCCTAAAGATCATTAACACTTTTTACAATTGCAAAACACGTATGTTTATATCCGTATACATACTTACATGTATTCTTTTTTTTTGTTTTTATTTATTTGTATATGTCTGGGTACTTTTTGTTGCTTAACATGTATAAGGTCGATTTGTTTAAGAACATAAACAAGTATCTTGAAGTAGTTTATTCATAGGCGTGCTGTACCAATGCCGATATTATTAAAATTGTGTTCAATCCTGAAGAGGTTTTAGTTATAACTGCTGTGTAAGTACAAGATAGAACAAAAACTATTTAGATTAAAACAATTTCTGGTGAATATAATTGCTGAAAAACAAAACTACGCTTATATAGTCAGAAAAGTTATCCATTTAAATTTCCTCCTCTGTTTCGCGTAGTCCCTAAACTCACAACCCTCAGTAGTTAAAGTGCAGAGTCAACAAACATCTGTCACTCTCGCACAGCATTACTACAGGAGCATAAAAAAACCTCCAATGGTTAATTAATGTTTATTTTTTTTTCACTTACATATTGTAATTGTAACTATTTTTCCTTAACAAATAAAGATTCCCTCCTTGTATAACGAAGCGAAACGCTAATGGTATATACATTGTTAATGAAACCTCCCGGCGGGGGGTATCTCATTCAAGGAGACCATCCGGAGGTTGCCAGACTATATTAAGAAACGATTTTTATAGCGTTTGTCATACACTAAAATGTAAATATCTGCAACCAAGATATCTATAAATATTTGTTTATCTTTAAGTAGAACACCGACTACATTTTAATATCATTAAAATTGGATGATCACTCAATGGTAGGTATCTACGAGGGTTGTCTGAAAAGTTTCCGACCTAACAAAGATACCAGACATTTTTTCTTCAAATTAATTTTTATTTTTCTACATGGTCTCCTTGTAAGTCTATACACTTTTTCCAGCGATGCTCCCATCTCTTCAACCCATCCAAATTGTACTCGGCGTCTTTCTCTGCAAAATAGTTGTTTACCAAGGTGATGGCCTCCTCATTCGACAAAAATCTCGGTTCTGCGAGCGCAACTTTTAGCTTAGGGAACAAAAAAAAATCGCTTGGAGCTAGATCTGATGAGTAAGGAGGGTGATCAAGCAGTTCAAACCGTAATTCGTAGATTTTCGCCATGGTAACCGCTGAGGTGTGAAACGACGCATTGTCTTGGTGAAACAAAATTCTTTTTTTCTGCAAATGTGGCCGTTTTTCCGCAATTTCTGCCTTCAGCTTGTTAAGTAATGCTCCTGTAATGGTTTTTCCTTTTTGAAGATAATCGATTAAGATAACTATCCCATGACTATCCCAGAAAACAGTTGCCATCACTTTCCCAGCCGATGGAACAACCTTTGCTTTTTTTGGAGCCGATTCCCCCTTCGCAGTCGATTGTTTTGACTGTGTTTTTGTTTCTGGAGTATAATGGTGTATCCAAGTTTCATCTACAGTAATTAATCGGAGCCAAAACTCTGATTTATTGCTTCTAAACTGCGCCAACAGAAAGTTGGACATGTTCATTCGAACACGTTTTTAGTCCAAAGTGAGCAAACGCACACCCAACGCGCGGACAGCTTTCTCATGCCTAAATCTTGATAAAATATGTCAAAAACACGTTCTTTGGACATGTTTATAGCCTCTCTAATTTTAATTCGATGGTTGTCTAGCACCATTTGGTGAACTTGAGCGATATTATCGTCAAAGTTTGCAGTTTTTGGACGTAGGCGTATTGCCTTTCAAAAACAAATATTTAATGACAGCTCGATACTCGATTTTTTCCATTTTCATAAAAACAGTCACATCGACTCACTCAAATGCTGCTATCTTCATGTTGAGGTCGGAAACTTTTCAGACAACCCTCGTATAGTACCTAGTACATGAAAACATGGTAAAACTTCATTTTTAACAGCCAAGCAACACTTTTAAAACAGTTAGTGGTATGAATAAAAATGAGCATCTAGTTTATACTCACAATTTTGGAGTAAATACTCCTAAAAATCAAAAGTAGATACTCGCCATGAGTAGGTAATCCTATGTATATTTTGTTGTGAGAATATACTCATTTTTGGTATGAATAAAAATAAGTTTATACTCTTTAGGATAAGAAAATACTCCATAAATTTGGAGTCTAAAAGTTAGCAGACTTCAGTTTGATCGTGGCAAAGCTATGACTGAGTTTATATTTAATTTGCGTTCAAAAAAATATTATAAGCCAAGAAAAATTACGTGTGATCGTGATTATAAAGCACTATATTGGTTTGATAAACTAAATGTTGAGTGGCTTGTAAATAAATTTTTTGAAGAATCAAGTGAGACAAGAGGGGGGCCGTATGTAATTTGGATAAAATGAAAATAATTTTAAGATATATAGGTGATCCAGGGTTTCAAACTGAAGTGGAAGAGGATATTGGAGTTCATGTAAGATTGTGATGCAAGTTGCTGATAAATTAATAGAAAAATCTGCAAATTTGATAAAATTTTTCCCTAGTCCCGCGGATATAATAGAAGTCAAAGAAAAATGGCAAAGTAAGTACACTTTTCCGTGTCGCTGGTCGAGTATTTAGTTTAATTATAATTTTTTTTTTAAAGGTGGTCCTGTAGTCAACTTTTTCTCCTAATAACAATCAATTGAACTGTCCGGTCTCTAGCAATAAGTAAGAAATTAAATACGGAGTATCTACTCTTAGGTACAATCAACAGAAGCTCATTACATCGAAATATTTTTATTCATTAAGAAATGGAGTATAACTCATACTTGATGCTCATGCTAATGAGAACCGAGATGAGAACATACTCGGTTTTATTCATACCACCCATTAATAGCAATTAAAATAGTTCACAGTAATTCTACAAATAATGGAACACTTTTTGAAGTTAAAAAATAGTTTAAAAGTATAAAGCTATTTAATAAAAATATTAAAAATAACAAACAGACTGTTCCAGCTTGTCTATAATTATTTCCAACAATTAAAACCCAGAACATTGAAATTTAATTAAAATACTTCTAAATAAGAAACTAATTCGTAATGAAGTGACTTTTGTAGGAAATATCAGTACGGGGTCATTACATTTTCTGGCGACAATATATCACTGGTAATTGCTCGTTGGTATTTAATGCAGTGTCTTCAAGTTCTTCGAATGATTGCAGCTTGTAGCAGATAAAGTATAATAAACGTGTGATATCCTAGTTGGCCTTCCTACACAAATACCATTGGTCTTTTATTCGCAAATTGTACAGAGTGTTCGCGTTCGAAGAACAAGTAAGATCCAAACTAAAGTGTAATAACCATTAAAAACATTTGGTAAATCTTTTGGGCAAACATCATTTGAGCTTAAAAAATATGAATATAAGTAAGTTTTCTGTAAGAAACCGCAGATTATTTCCGAGGGGGCAGTCAGCTAGATTGAACTTGCAGTGAGTTGCAAGAAAGACAGTTTAAGAATAAAATTAAGACTTTATTGTGTGATTTGATGTTAAATCATTTTTACCAATAAATAATTGAAACTGGATAGGACTTTTTCAAGCATTTTCCAGGCTAAAGATATCCCAAATTACGAATTAAGGACATAAAAGTACTGGGACGCACTTTATCGAAAGCAGCACCAAATTTGTCAAGTAAAAATATAGATATTTCCATCTTGATGGGTCACTTACTTAATTGGACAGCCCAAGAGACAGATACCAGGCATTTTAAAACATCTTTGAAGGATTTAAATTAATTATTTCTTGGATAATACCACGAGTCCTTAAAATTTTATCGATAAATTTTTAATTTCGACGAAATTTTTTTTATTTTTGTCTAAAATAAAAAAGTTTGAGTCGAAAATAAAAATTTTGTAAAATTTTACAGGACGAATGGTGTTTGAGAAGATTATTTTTTGAACCCTTCTGTACAAAAACCACTTTATATAATAATTTATCGTTATCTTTTTAGTAATTTTCACTATTTTACTTTTCGCTATTTAATTGTTCAATATTGTTCTACAAAAAAAAAGGCGATTTTAATTATATTTGTGCAATTATTGTACCAATCGGTAACTTTAAACAATTAAGTTGGAAGGTGAAAAATGAACTTTGAGTTTTGTGAAGACCAAAATCGAGACCAAAATAAACAACATACAAACTGAATATACCTACTAGTTTAAGGGAAAACAAAAAATAAAAAGTTTATAAAAACTATTGATCTGATTGATTGGAAGTAAAATTACTTTTATTTAATATACAGGGTTAGTATAAAGTATGGAACCCCCTAAGTATCTCCTTAACGGTTTGATATTTTCAAATGAAATTGCTTATCCCCTTCTAAGAAGATCCAAGGAATTCAAAAATGCTATCAAATTTAATGTACCATTTGCGGTTAAACCGGAAATGCATATTAACTTTTTTATTTTAAATAGAACACCCTGTATATTTTTCCATTTTTGAATTCCTTGTGAAATTCTGCATACAGTAAAACTTTCCATTCATATTGTTATTGAATAATTGAGGCTTTAATCAATAATTTATTGTTTTTGACTTAGTTAGCCATGGATGAAATGTCAAACCTTTAATTGTCAAATAAATTAATTATTGAGTAATCTACCTATCAGTGTAGTATAAGTTGTGCAATAATATTTCTCTCTGTTATTTGTTACTATTATTTTTTCTATTATGGTGTATCTAAGTGAAGGAAAACGTATCGAAATTTTAATTATGCGAGGATATGGAGACAAACAGCGTTCTTATAAGGAAGTTTTAAACCTATTCAATGAAGTTAATCCAGATCACCAAATCACAAAATCAACAGATGTGAAAACTGTAAGGCGTTATTTACGAACACATCACGTAGTAAATGAACCCAAGTCAGGAAGACCAAAATCCGCCACAAATGACAATGTAAAGTTGGATGTGTTACTATCACTTGAAGAAAATCCACAAACATCAACTACCCAGTTAGCTCTTGACTTTGACATTAGCCAGACTTCCGTCATGAACATAATGAAATCCGAGAAATTGAAACCATATAAATTTCACTTCTGTCACGAATTAACTGAAGATGATCCAGATCGCAGAACAGAATTTTGCGAAAACATTCAGAACAGATGTATAGCAAACCCAAATTTTATCAAAAAAATTGTGTTCTCAGATGAAGCAACATTTTGCTTAAGTGGTAAAGTGAATGGACATAACTATCGTATCTGGTCTAGAAATAATCCCCGTTGGATGAGGCAAGTACATACGCAGTATCCGCAAAAAAGAAATGTGTGGACAGGAATGATAGACGATAATATTATTGGACCTTTCTTAATTGAAGGTAATCTGTCTGGACATCATTATTTAGATTTATTAACAAATTATATTGTACCCGTTATTGCAAGACTTTATCCTCATCCAAATAACCCAGCAATTCCTGCTGAAGACATATGGTTTCAGCAAGATGGCGCACCTGCACATTATTCTAGAATTATGCGCCAGTATTTAGATCAAGTTTTTCCAGGTCGATGGATAGGGCGTAGGGGTGCTATCGAATGGCCACCTCGTAGTCCTGATCTAACTCCTCTTGATTTTTTTCTGTGGGGTTATCTAAAAAATAAAGTATACATAAATAGACCCACAAATTTAAATGACTTAGAGTTATGCATACGAAACTTATTGCTGCTAGTGCCGAACGAATTTTTGCAAAATTCTTTACGAGAATTTGAAGACCGTTTAGGATATTGTCAAATAGCAGAAGGGCGTAATTTTGAACATTTAATATAATTTTGTTAATTTTGTGTTATTTATTGTTAAAATAAATAAATTGTTATGTTTTTAGCATAAATTAAGTTTGCCTTACTCACCATTTGACATTTCATCCATGGCTAACTAAGTCAAAAACGATAAATTATTGATTAAAGCCTCAATTATTCAATAACAATATGAATGGAAAGTTTTACTGTATGAATTTCACAAGGAATTCAAAAATGGAAAAATATACAGGGTGTTCTATTTAAAATAAAAAAGTTGATATGCATTTCCGGTTTAACCGCAAATGGTACATTAAATTTGATAGCATTTTTGAATTCCTTGGATCTTCTTAGAAGGGGATAAGTAATTTCATTTAAAAATATCATACTTTATACTAACCCTGTATTTTTTAAGTTTCTACATCAAAAAAGTAAAAATATCAGAACCAAACAGTAATATAATTAATAAATAATTTATATATTTATTTTATACATCAGATCAATGAGAAGTTAACAGTAATATTAAAAATTTTAAACCAGAAAATTATTTTTTTATTAATCTTTCATTTTTTAACTATAAGTTCGTTATAAACTATTTATCATTTTTCAAAACAATGGTTACTGAACTTTCATACTTTCTCTAGTGTTTTTTGAATTTCCGTTCATTTTTTAAAACCGAGTCTAAAACGGCCAGTTGGGAGTTGAACTTGAACAACCCCGTAGGTTAAATTCTTTTGAAGTAATCACAATTTTAATTTAAACAGACGACCAGGACAACATAGGTAGGTACAATGAACCTGTTACCTGCAATAGAATAACGTAGAAATCTATGTCGTATGTGATTTATTTTACTACTTGAATATCCATCTTCAGGTTCCAAGAAATACACTAACCTTTAATTGAAAATCCAGACAATTGAAAGATTGGGGGGAATGAAAATTGTTGTGTATCTAACTACGAGCTTTATGAGTAACGGAACCAAAGAGCCAGTTATTGGTTGTAGTAACTGAAACATACTTTTGTCAAGCTTCCGTAATAAGTAAGTTTTAATTAATAATTTTAGTTAAACCAATGGAAAATGAAGGTAAAGCAGAAGTAAAAATGAAGTGCACTAAAATTTATGTTTTCAAGTTGAATAATTTTACAAAAGTACGAACTAATTAAATGTATATTTGCACAATAGATATTTATAATGATTTTAAATTTCAATGGTATCCTGCAAATTATTTTATATGCATTGTGAGAATCAAATGAAAAAGAATACGGAAGAATTAATTAACTGAAATTGTTAAAACATAAACAAAAATATTTTATTTAAGTTATTTTTGTAGAATTTGAACAATGTAAGATGTTATTTAATAATAATACATTGTTATCTACTACAATATTTTACTCCTAGTAAATTCTTATTTTGTATAAAAAATTTGGCAACAATAAAACAAGATTTGCATGTCAATGTAGATATTTATTTCATACAAAAAATAAAGTATCTTTATTCAAAAAAGGTACACAAATGAATGTTAATTGATTTAAATGTGTACATACTCAACTGTGTCTGAATACTAAGGCAACTTTTTGTTGTTTAAATCTTGTAAAATAAAATACTTGAAATATTTTCTGTTATTGTCCAGGGGAATTTTTATTTTTTGGATTTGCATTATACACTTGCCATCTTTTTAAGCATGTATCTGTAACATGACAGATTCATTTCTTCGGTTGAAGAGTGACAAGCCATCACGTTCAAATTATTTGGTAACATATTATCCAACACACCATTCGGTAAAAGTTTTCTGGACAGTGACAGCGTGAATGAAATCGTTTAAGGGTACGAGATGGAAAATTGTCCCATTCAGGGATTCTAAGTTCAACATTTTATTTAGATATTATCGATTACAAATATATGTGTGTGAGATATAACTTTACCTCAATTGCCTTGGTCGGTGTAATTTTCATGGCTTCTAGTATGTTAAAGCATGTAAGCATAGATCTTATGATTGCCGTGTAGATTCATGTAGCAATTTTGCTGCATATAGAACTTAGGCTATATTTATCATATTTGGTATATTTGAATTCCATGTCAACTTACTATCAAGGACAATACCAATGTGTTTTACCTTTGATGAGAAATATAGTTTGGTTTTAAGGAATATAGGAGCTCCAAGTCATTGCATTTCACATTTTGCGAATAAATAGTGAAAGTTCAAATTCAACCTTTTAGTTGTTTACCGTTCTTGATGAGATTTTCACTTCATGAAGATCCACACTGTCTTTTGTCTTTTAATTTCATTATATTATTTCTATTCTTCTTAAACCAAACAATTATTTTTTCTTCTAATAAAATAACTGTGACACTTGACGTAAACAGAATCTTGTTTATGGTATTCCATGTCAGATTAATACGGTGTTGCCACTTAATCTTTCGACATCAAATGTCGATTGAATTTCGAATGTCGATTCGTATTAAAGAATAAGTCCCATACAAATCGATCGACATTAAAAATGAGGCATAATCAAGAATCGAGCCCCTGGTCGAATTAGATAACAACCAAAGTAAGGACCTAGTTGGCCATATTGCAATTTCATATTTTCAAGGGGTCCTGACTAATGGTAGTCAGTTATAAACTTTCTTAAACCTATGAACAAGCCATAAACCACCTTCATTCATTAAACAACGAAATGAATCCATCAATTTTAGTATTTTTTCATCGACATTATTCTTATAACGACTGCAGTGTGTAGCCTTGCCGTCGCCAGAAAAATGTCACAAATCTGGCCCGAATCCAGCCAACTAGATTGCACTCGTATGCTATTTCTTTTTGTTCGGTACAGTCGGTCTAGCTAGTGTGTCTAGAAATATCTTAGGGTAAATGCCACTTGACAATAATAGACCAAACGGAATATGCGCTTGGTCGTCACGATGTGTAGATAATTTGTTAGCTCGTCAAAAGACCAACGATGCATCGGTAACCTTAAAGTTCCTGAAATATACACTCCTAGCCTACGCTCTGTTCTCAGCATGTCGTTGGATATATGAAATTTAGAAAAAAACAATTCTCTAGATTTGTTACCAAATAATAATTATAAGGAAAAGTACTCACAAAAAAATTGAAATAGTGGTTCTAAACCATTTTTATGATAATCAAATTTTTGTTGAATTTTAACAAAAATCCAAGGCTACATAACAGTTCGGCTGAAAAGTCCCCGGTCTTCCATAGTAAAACACAATATTTTGACAAAATTCATTTTTTTTATTCAACATAGTTGCTTCAAGGGCGATACAGCGATTATAGCGACCTTCCAACTTTTCGATACCATTTTTGTAGTACTCCTTCGGTTTGTTCTCAAAATAGGCTTCAGTTTCGGCGATTACCTCAGTATCAGAGCCAAATTTTTTTCCAGCGAGCATTCTCTTCAGGTCAGAGAAAAGGAAAAAGTCGCTGGGGGCTAGATCTGGAGAATACGGTGGGCGAGGAAGCAATTCGAAGCCCAATTCATGCAATTTTGCCATCGTTTTCGATGATTTGTGACACGGTGCATTGTCTTGATGAAACAACACTTTTTTCTTCTTCATATGGGGCCGTTTTTTCGCGATTTCGGTCTTCAATCGCTCCAATAATGCACAGTAATAGTCGCTGTTGATTGTTTTTCCCTTTTCCAAATAGTCGATGAACAATATACCGTGTGTATCCCAAAAAACTGAGGCCATAACTTTGCCAGCTGACTGTTGAGTCTTTCCACGCTTTGGTGGCGGTTCACCGGCCGCAGTCCACTCAGCTGACTGTCGATTGGACTCAGGCGTGTGGTGATGGAGCCAAGTTCCATAGTCACATATCGACGCAGAAAATCGGGTTTATTACGACTTAACAGCTGCAAACACTGCTCAGAATCATCAATTCGTTGCTGTTTTTGGTCGATTGTGAGCACGCGCGGCACCCATTTCGCACAGAGCTTCCGCATACCCAAATATTCGTGAACGATATGTCCAACACGTTCCTTAGATATCTTTAGAGTGTCAGCTATCTCGATCATATTCACTTTACGGTCACTCAAAATCATTTTGTGGATTTTTTTGATATTTTCGTCGGTAACCACCTCTTTTGGGCGTCCACTGCGTTCACCGTCTTCGGTGCTCATTTCACCACGCTTGAATTTTGCGTACCAGTCAATGATTGTTGATTTTCCTGGCGCAGAGTCCGGAAACTCATTATCGAGCCAAGCTTTTGCTTCAACTGTATTTTTTCCTTTCAAATAACAATATTTAATAAGCACACGAAATTCTTTTTTTTCCATCTTTTTGAAAATAACAAAAGTTGTTTTACTAAAAATGCAATATCTCACAAACTAATAGTCCGACAGCTGTCAAATTTTTACACGAATCTTTTGAAGGTTGATACTATCTAAAAATGAAATGGATTTAATTCTAGTGTCGTCATCTATAGGTCAGACCGGGGACTTTTCAGCCTACCTGTTAAGCCTTTTGGCTTTTGAATTGCGTGAAATTGTGGATAACGGTGTTTTTGTGACGCTAAATCGACTGGAGCAGTCAGTTCCTCGATAAAATATATAGAACGTTCTCAAATCAAGGTGCAAATAAATCATGGATTAAAAATAAGTGATCTTCTAATGAAATTAGCAATAATTTTGCATTTTAAACACGATTTTCGTATTCTACGTAATTAAAATAGTGGTTCTAAATCATTTATATGATAATCAAATTTTTGTTGAATTTTAACAAAAATCCAAGGCCATAGCCTAGCTAATTTTTTTGAAAAAAACACTTTTGGCTTTTGAATTGCGTGAAATTATGGAAAACAGTGTTTTTTGTGACGCTAATGTTATTGCTATTGAAAAGGTTACAGTCTTCCTTCCATTAAAAATTTTTAGTTCATACCCACTTAAATAAAATTGGCCAAAAAATATGTTTTCTACTCTTCCTGATTGCTAAACAATAATTATTATTTTTTTATTACGTTTTTTGATAACTTCAGCAGAAATTATTTCCATTTGAAGCTGCTTTATGAATAAATTTTAAATTCTTTTTTACAAAACAAAATGAATAATAAAAACATGAAAGTTTCCATATTCCATCTACAAACACATAATTTACAAACTCTGAGTATACTTAAAACTCAAAGAAAATTGAATTAAGCGTTAAAGGATGTTCTAAAATTAAATTTTCCCCTTCCCCACGTACATATTTACAGAATTTTGAATCACTTACGTTAGCAGATGTCAACGCACTAGACCATTTGTCGTTTTATGATTTTTTTTTTGTTTATTTTCAACTCTCCCAGTTCATCCTCCGATCGCCCTTTTTTCTATTAATAAAAACTAGTACGATTGCCAAATGGATAACTTTAAGTTGGTCTACGATAGCAGTTGATAATTAATAATCATATTTTTTATTCAAAAGCTCTTACTTCACTGTTAAAAATTAATAAAACTGGTAGTTTTGGAAATATGTACGAGGTTGACAAAAAGTGTTTTGACATCGTATTATCCATCCCATTATACAAAAATACCACCCGTCTGAACTATAACCATCTAATTCCTCAATTTTCTAATTTTTTCAATACATATAGTGTATTTGAAAATCAAGAGAGAGTAAATTCCCAGAAATGTTTTGCAGTTATCAGTGTTAAAGGCAGTAAACCATAGACGTGCGTTTTCAAAATTAAATTAATATGGAAATAGAAATATTTAATTTGTTTTAGTTATTTATACCTAGATTACAAATTTTATATAGATAAACATAATTTGTAAGTAGTAATTTAATTTGGGTAAAATGAAGAAAAAGTCAATATTATTTTAGGCATTTTGTTTTAGGCATATGTTTATTTACAAAATATGTATATAATATCTACAGATAATTACAATTACTTATAAATTAATATGAGGAGCTAAAAAAACAATTAAGTAGGGATATGAGAAAAAAAACAACCGCTAGGATAAAATTTGACGAGCAACATGCAAAAAATACGACAATATTAAATCTTAAAAAATAAAAATCTAAAAATAAAATTAAAGTACATAAATTAATAATTTTAAAGTTATGGTTCCTCGCACTCTGTGTCAGAAGATTCACCATCTGATTCTAGAGAAATTACAATGGGCTCTATAGTAATATCAATTATGTTATCTAGCTCCCACATTTTTTTTTCTATTTCTGTAACGTGTCTAATACATTTTTGCCAATTTTCACTTGTTACTTCAGATATTGCCTTATTGAAGAGATTTTTAACATCTGATAATTTAAAAGTAGTGTTATTTCTGGCAACATAACCTTTAACTTGAGCCCATATCAATTCTATCGGATTCAGCTCACAATGGTAGGGTGGTAAACGAAGGATTTCAATTTCTCGTTTTTTGGCTATCTCCTCAATATTATATTTTTTATAATTTTGCTTATGTTTTTTAGCAATAGTTAACAATTCTGCCCTCGGCATTGTATTGTCAAAGGCTAAATTTTTAGAAGATAACCATTTTGCAATTTCATCCTTTTTCCATTTAGTGGTAACTTGCATTGTCCATTACAATAACCGATCCTTTTGGTATGAATTGAATCATCTGTTCAAAATATTCCTCAAACACGTCTCCATTCATTTCTTCGTGATAATCAACGGTTTTTTTTATTCAAATAAGAGCAAACCATTCTCAAGAAAACCGTTTGTACTGCCTATATGACAAATAATTAATCTTTTACCTTTTCCTATAGGTTCCTTAAAACCAGTAGTATATCCTTCTAGAAAAGCTTGATGGGATGATTTTATATTTTTGTCTTTCCAAACTCTTCCTACACAATGTCCTTCATTAACCCATGTTTCATCTAAATAATAAATGTTTTTATTTTGAGCTTTAACTTATTGTATTCTTCTAAGGTACTGTCTTCTCCAACATACAATTTCTTCAGAATCAATTAGCATTGAGTGTCTGCCCATTTTGTCAAATTTAAAGTTTAACTCATGTAACGTTTTCCATAGTTTATCCAGGTTTATTGTGGGTAAATCAACATCAATCGTAATGGCTTGCAAAACTTTATCTAAAGTTGGTATTTGCTTGTTTATAAAAAATGAGTGAACAAGCTTACGAATAGCATTTTTTAAAAACTCATCCACGTTGACTTTTAATAGGTTTTGTCTATTAGGTTTCGGCTTTGGTGAGGTTACTCCACCTGATTTTTCCTCCTTTAGAACTCTATATATTGTAGATTTTCCATATCCCATTGCCTTAGATGTTGTTTCAACTACACTGTCAATAGTGTTTGAGGGATTTTGATGTTTAAAATAGTGGTACACATTCACTACAGTACTCTTTTCATTGAGCGATAAATGGTCTAGTTTAAATTTTTTCACTGGCGTATACTAACAAACTGCTTCCATTTTTAGTCACTACTATTTGTCACGTTTATCGAAAATCAAATAACTGCATTTCTAGAAACTTAAGCACTATTTAAGTCAAAATATCTGTCATTAGAAGCTGTTGCCATTCGGAGGTCGTTAAATAACAATTATCCCTTTCTAATCTGGTTACGCCTATGACGCACGTTAATCCTCTTAGGCCTACTGTAGTAACAATGAAAGATCATAAAATAATGTGATAGTCCAAGAAATTTAATAAATTTTGTATTGAAATTAACAAAAAAAATTTAGAATGCAATACAAATATTGAAGTTTTACCGCACGTACTGTACTATAGTTTTGCATACCGAATTAGTTTTTATTCTGGGAATTTACTCTCTCTTGATTTTTAAATACAGTATAGGTATTTTAGAAAAAACGAAAAATACACCTGTTTTAATGTATACTTGAAACATATATTGCAACCGAAGGGACCGACACGGGTTGAAATATGTTGAAATAATATACACCCCACTTGAAATTATTTTAAAATATTTGAAATATTATTGAAATATTTTTAAAATATTATTGAAATATTTTTGATATATTATTGAAATAATTGAAATATATTTCAACATTTGAAATAATGTACACCAAAATAGGACGTGTCGGCCCCCTCGATTATAACTTTCTATGGAATTTTCTACACAAAGAATTTTCCAGTAATACTTGGTTATTCACAAAAAATAAAAAAGTTATTACACGCCCTATACTTTCCGAACAATATACCATAAAAAATAAGAGACAAAAATTCAGTACAGTGTTTCATTGCAAAGGTTCCTAAGAATAAGAACAGATGTTCAATTCACAACAAAATAAACGGATCCTTTTGTCAGTTATAAGATTTTTTTCCTTTATTTTTGACGCCCTCATTTTCTTTATTGAAGAGAAATCTATCTAAGATGATAATTTGAAAATATCCTCTAGAATAAAACATTTTTGGGATTTATTAGATTTATCTTATTCATTGATTACCAATCAGGAATAATGCTTGTTGGTTAAAATTGTAGGTAAGAGTTGGTAAAATATGATTTTTTTTATTAACAAAACTTATGAATTTTATAGCCAATAAAACTATAAAAAAATAATATTAAAAATACAGTAGGTATGAATTGTTAATTAATTTCTAAAAAAATGAAAAAATTAAGCACAAACAAAATATGCCTAAGATATTTAAGTGGACATTTTTTGACAGATGAAACCATAGAGAACACTGAAGAGAACAGATTGGATTAATAATTTTTTTCCAAATTGTGGTGTGAAATTTTCTTAAATTATTCCTGGAAATAATTTAAGCTTTTGTGATATATTAAGTGAAAAAAATTCATTCATTTTAGGTTAGGTTTAGGTTAGAATTATATCCACATTCCCTATAGATTCTTATTAATATTTAATCAAAATTTGTTTTTGTTATGATGATGTTTAACTAAAATAAATTATTATACATAATGTGTCAAATAATGTCAAATGAATTTTGCATTTGAGGTTTTTATCTCATAAAAACGATTTAAAACACATTACTTGCTTCTATTGCAGTTTCAAGATAGGTCTACTCCAAATTTATATGTTGCTACTTATCAAAAGCAGACATACATTTTATTTTAACTTCCCTAGCCTTGAAAAGAGTGGTTCATTTACAGTCTGCTGACTTCTTTTCACATGCACAGACCTTCTCGACAACTACAAGTCCTATATATACTACATACAATGCTGTTCCCACGTAAGGGGTGCGGCCCTAAATTCTACCCCAGAGAAATGCGATACGCACAATCAAAAAAGCGAAAAAATTCGTTTATATAAAAAAAGAAAATTAAAAACGAGGCTGCTGCAAATATGTTACAACCTAAACACAATTTTAATAAAGAGACCATTCAATGTCGACCTTTTAAAATGAAACTTGTTTATATTAAAAAAGTTGTTTGTTTATACGAACCTTTTGTATGATTAAAGTAACGAAAATCGTAAAATCATAACAGTGATAAGCGTTTTAATCAAGCGCATTAAGAGCGTAAGATGTCTGGTTAACATCGTTGGGATTCAGTTAAATATGTCACAGCGGTAGAAGCATTGACGTTCCCATTAACAATTTTACAGATAGATAAAACAATTCTGATAATGAGCCTAGTCTTTCAAATTACGAACTTAACGTAGAAATCACGGAAAGTTGTTCAGTTCTTGAAAAAAAAAACACAAAGAAGATATTTTATTTAAGTCTAATCCAGTAGGTACAACGTGGTTAACGTAGATAAGGAAAATACAAATCTCTGGCAGACTCCAACGATTACAGTGAAAGGGGTTATCTTGCAAAACAATTTGTATACATTTACCGAGATCATAATCAAATATATTTTTAAAAAATGGATGTCTCATTATTATTTGTTTTATGAAAAGTACGTCACTGAATGTTTCTACAAACCGGCGAGGTTGTCTACCTCTCACGTCTTTTGACATCGTTCCGTGATCTTCCCTGATCTATTTTTAATATATCACAGGTTCCAAGCTAAGTGTCTATTTTGGTTATATAAAAAGGACCACTCTATAATAACTGTGTTCCGTGTTAATTGAGAAAATAACAACATCTACAGTAGATAGCAAAACTGTTTGTATTTATGTTTACGTTTTATATAATTAAGTAAAACATATTTAAAGGGAATTAAGTGCTGTAGGTGTGATAAGATATTTTTTGTACGCCACATCAAAAGTTTTTGTTAAAAATATAAACACTATAGTACTAGCTAATATCATGTTTCTACCGTACCTTATGTATAAAAGTTTTCACAATAAATGGTATTGACTGAAGGATTATAATAAAACCAATTAGAACCTAAAGTTGTAAAATCCGAGATGCATATCATAAATGTAAAAGGACCTGATTCAGGCAATTTTGTTTCACTTCTTGTTCATTTTAGTCTTTGGCCAATGGCCAATGATTCTGTCATCGATGATCCCTGCCCATACATTCACTTTCTGAGGATATTGCGTGTGTGCCTCAGTCATCCAATGTGGGTTTTCTTGACTCCAATACCTGCAATTTTGACGATTCACGGTATCATGTAAAAAAAATGTGGCTTCATCGGAAAAGAGGATTTGATTGATGAAACGTGGATTGCCGATACATAAATCCTGCATAATTTCAGAAAATTGAAGCCGGCGTCGTCGTTTAATTCCTGGTGTAGTTGAATTTTGTAGGGATGGTATTTTTCTTTTTTTAAAATACGTAATACCGATCGTTGGGAAACTCCAGCATATTCACCCATTTGTGTTGAACTACTGTGAGGATTGTCATGGACATTTAATAAAGTTTCACATTGTCTACAATTTTAGGACGCCCAGCGTTTGGAATATGTTTAACGTGCCCAGTTTCTCCAAATTTTTGGATTATTTTACTTACTGTTGATTGGCTGATGGGTCTGTCTGGATATTTTGCGTTGAATAAATTGCATACCTCGTTCTGTGTTCTTTTTTTATCTCCACATCCGCTAAGAATTAATATTTCTATGCGTTGTGTTTCATTTAGGTGAGCCATAATTTAGTATTCAAAAGTAAAAATTACAATTGACAACTGATGACAATTCACAAAATCAATAAATATTTACGACAATAAATATTACAGTAACTATGCCAATATCACTTGCTTGATTTAACATTTAAAAAAAAGGTTTCAGTGTTTATGAGATAACTTTTTGTGTCCATTATTATTTTGTTTATTTTTGCTGTTTTATGTAATTATTTCAGAAAGTCATGGCAGGAACCGATGGATGGCATTTGGAACATTTAATTTAAAATAATTATGCATAATTTGGTTACTTTAAAGGACGTTATGAATTAAATCATTAGTTGTAATTTGGTTGAATTTAAATAAAAAAAAATATTTTTGTACCCTTAAAAAATATTTTAGTTACAAATGTAATGTCGTTAAATAGAGAATTAAATTCTCCTTCAAATGAGGTGTCGCATTATACCGATTTCTATTTAAAAAAATTAACGATTACGTCACTACACTCACACCGATGACGTCATCCTTACTCCATGTACTCGACGGTTCTCGAAATATTGATAATATTCCATAAATTAGCCCTCCACTGTATAATGGGAAACCTTGTACTTCCCTATCACCATTATAGTTTTCTAGTTGATGTCTACTACTTGTGTTCCTAAGATTTTTTAATTATCTCTTTTTTAACCATCATTTTCGGTTTTTGACCTTTTCTTTTCAAACAAAAATGATTATTAACCCATTTAATTGTCTTTTTTATAGTAGTATCCACAAGCGAAATAAAGATTAAAAATTTATCTAGACTTGAAATTGGTTTTGAAGGTTTTTGTAGTTTCCAACCAGGAATATTTTTGTATTATTGTATTATTTTTGCCTACATCATTGAGGGTAAGAGGATCTTAGTATTTTTGTTTGTAAAGGGCCTATCTACGGTGCGATTGAAGAGGAAAAAGTAATAAAATTTAACCTGTTATAGGTAAAAGACGGATGCTCATGAGTGTGCATGCAGACTTGATAGAAATCCTTCTGGAAGAACTCCATGGTGTTATCCTCGCAAGTAATGACGAAATACTGCATTTATAAAAAAAAAGTTCAAAAAAATATTGATAAAATAAATCGAGAATTGAAATGTAGCCTTGCTTTCAAAATAAAAAATAAAAATCCATTGAAAACTGGTTTGTTATAATGTATAATGTACTTGTTTGGTTATCAATATTTTAAAACTGATTTAAGATGCATACCCATTGTAAAACTTTATCAATTATGTATAATCCACTACAATGAAGATTTCGAGTTCAATTTCCAGAAAAACAACAACAACTTGTCTGTAAAAATAGATTGTATAACTGAGTGAATTTAAATATTTTAGTACTATTCCTTCTGTTGTTAACAAAGCTAATGTTAAACTTGATAAAATATGATGTAGCTACAACCAAAAGCAAAATATGCCTTTATTTAGTTAATAAAAATATGAGGATGGAAAAAAATATTCGCAATGTCCTTGAAAACAGTTTGATGATAAACGGTAAGAAATCACGAAATAAGTACATAGTGTATGACACAACCCAAATATTCAATAATGTACCAGCAGTTATCGATGTCAAGATTAATCTCATTATATAATGCATGTAAAAAGTTTTGAAATAAACCTACTTGCACGAACTACTGCTATAGTATATGCGCTTAAGGGTTAATAAAACAAAGAACAATAAATAACTGCACAGTTAAACTAAACTACATCTAATGGCTATCCAATATATTTGATAAATAAATTAATTAATAAGAAAGAACAAAAAATGTCACTAGAACTAATATTTCCAAAACAAACTAAAAAAATTAAAAGCTATAAAAGTATTACATATTGTGGAAATATTTCCAATGCAATTTCAATAATAATATCTTCGGCAACATCAGCATTAATATCATTTAAAACACAAAATAGTATTGGAACAAAATTGTTAAATGTAAAAACAAAACTACCAAAATTAAAAAAATCTGGTGTTTACAAAATTAATTGTCCAAAATGTAATGCAGTATATATAGGTCAAACACAAAGAAATTTTGAAGTAAGATTTAATGAACACTTAAGAGCATATAGATTACAACAACCAGATAAGTCGAACTATGCAAAACACCTACTGGAACATCCAAACTCACTTATACACACCAATGACATTCATATACTACACATTTGTGATAAAAAACAAAATTTAGATTTTCTAGAAGAACTTGAAATTAAAAGACATCTAGCAGATCAACAGTTTAAAGTAGTTAATGAACAAATAAATCTTGGAAGTTCTCCACTATTAAACTGTTTACTTTGATTGAGTCTTCATTTTATACATAGATAAGACATTATTGTAACATAAATATATTAAGTTATTGTAAAGATCAGCATGATATAGTTTTTCCTGGTTTTTCTATATCATTGCACAGTTATACTGATCTTAGAGGGAAATACATCCAGGATAATCCCTTAGGGCTAATAACATCTAGGCTTTAATATTGTTATGTCTTATTACTTCCTTACTTGGTCTAGCCTTAACTCCTTATCAACATCAAGCACCTAGTTACAAACAAACAACATGTAATTTCAATATGTCAATCTGACGATGCTAGTTATAGCGAAACAGTGGAAGTTTAGTTTAACTGTGCAGTTATTATTATTGTTCTTAGTAAGATGAACTTCCAAAAAGTAGAGGTTAACACAATCAATTTCTTTAATAAAACAGTTTACCTAAACCACTTTATATTTTAATTTCTATTAATAAAGAAAACTAAGAGGGTGGATGTTGCTTCTAAGGTTTATTTATAAATTTGTTACTTTTAAGGAATATTTTAACCGTAATGTATTTGTAGAAATTAAGAAAATATGTGTTTGTCTATTATTTTTTAATTGTACTTACTGCCATATTAGAGAACATTATTACCTGTAACAAAAAACAAATATTAACAACAAAATAATAACAACTTTATTGTACTTGGGTAAAATTTGCATGAAAAAAAAATTTTTAAAACGTAATTTTTTTATTAACCAACTAGTCAATAAAAAATATTCCAGAACGAATAATAATCAGGATTGAAAAAACCTCATTCCAACTATTTTGAACAGCAACCAACAAAATATTTTATCCAGAATTTTTCTATTAATAATAATAATAATTATAATTATAATTATAATAATATAATAATTATAATAATAATAATAATTAATAATAATAATAAGAGATCAAATTTTAAATAATATTAATATTTATTATCTGCTTTTTTATACCAACCTGTACAGAAATTACTACTGATTTAGGTTACTGATTGCTTTTCATCCAAGTCACTGGTTTTGCTTAAATCAAAACCAAGGTGACAAGTTTAGAAAAACTCTTTTGTTAAAAGCTCTTCGACTATAAACAAGATATGTAAATATATGCTCCAAAATAAGGTTACTGGGTTCACTTACGAATAACATCAAGTGATTATCATCTTATTGATTATTGTTTCATCTTATGGTAACATTACGTGATTATATCGGTTAACGTAATATCTATTACTACCATTAGTTAAATAAGAATTACAATTTTGTATATAAACTAAAGGTTATAAAGCACTACGTATATATTTTATTTCCTAGTTCCAATTTGATTGATAAATAAAGGAGTTCAATTCTGAAAACATTAAAAGCATTTATAAAACTGAAACAATAATAGTTAGGATGACAAAAGACAAAAATTTATACTTTTGTAATCACGAAATTAATTTTTGGGAAAACTTTTAAATAATTTAATGATTTATTATTTTATAATAGAAATGTTATAGCAATAACATATTTTTTACACAAAACTGCTACTTTAGTCCTACATTACAGGGACTAAAGCGACAGTTTTAATCCCAAGGGACCAAAGTAAAAAATTTGAATTAGATTGACATTGTCTCACAGTATAGTTTATTGAACACCGTTAATTGGTTTCTGGTACCCATACGCCCCGTTGACGGTTATTTTCTTTTTTTGTTTCTTTTTTTTTCCAAATAAATTTACTTTTTAAATTTTTATTATAAATGTTTATTTTATCTTTTTTTCCATAAGTTTTATTTGCCCATTAGTTGTTTTTTATATTTTTATGATCAATACTTGTCACAGTCTTGGCAAGGGATTTCATAAATAACATGGCTTTGTTTGTCTTTATGTATTTTTGATTTTAATTTTGAAAAACAGTTATTTAATAAGCTCTGTTGCTATAAAAAAAAGAAAAAACCGCTTTATATATGAATAATTACTCAGAAAATCTTGATAAGTTTTATAGAATTGTAACAAATGTTTGTTTATTGTGAATTGGTTTCTATTGTAGACATTTTATCTTCTGATAAAGACCATTATGAAAGGTCGAAAAATTATATATAATGTGGATACGAATTTTTAATTCAATTTCTGGACATAAATAATAATGAGTTTCCAGACTCTGCGCCAGGAAAATCAACAATCATTGACTGGTACGCAAAATTTAAGTGTGGTGAAATGAGCACCGAAGACGGTGAACGCAGTGGACGACCAAAAGAGGTGGTTACCGACGAAAATATCAAAAAAATCCACAAAATGATTTTGAGTGACCGTAAAGTGAATATGATCGAGATAGCTGACACTCTAAAGATATCTAAGGAACGTGTTGAACATATCGTTCACGAATATTTGGGTATACGGAAGCTCTGTGCGAAATGGGTGCCGGGTGCCGCGCATGATCACAATCGACCAAAAACAGCAACGAATTGATGATTCTGAGCAGTGTTTGCAGCTGTTAAGTCGTAATAAACCCAATTTTTTGCGTCGATATGTGACTATGGATGAAACTTGGCTCCATCACTACACGCCTTAGTCCAATGGACAGTCAGCTGAGTGGACTGCGGCCGGTGAACCGCCACCAAAGCGTGGAAAGACTCAACAGTCAGCTGGCAAAGTTATGGCCTCAGTTTTTTGGGATACACACGGTATATTGTTCATCGACTATTTGGAAAAGGGAAAAACAATCAACAGCGACTATTACTGTGCATTATTGGAGCGATTGAAGACCGAAATCGCGACAAAATGGCCCCATATGAAGAAGAAAAAAGTGTTGTTTCATCAAGACAATGCACTGTGTCACAAATCATCGAAAACGATGGCAAAATTGCATGAATTGGGCTTCGAATTGCTTCCTCACCCACTGTCTTCTCCAGATCTAGCCCCCAGCGACTTTTTCCTTTTCTCTGACCTGAAGAGAATGCTCGCGGGAAAAAATTTTGCTCTGATACTGAGGTAATCGCCGAAACTGAAGCCTACTTTGAGGAGAAACCGAAGGAGTACTACGCTATAATCGCTGTATCGCCCTTGAAGGCAACTATGTTGAATAAAAAAAATGAATTTTGTCAAAACATTGTGTTTTACTATGGAAGACCGGGGACTTTTCAGCCGACCTGTTATATACAACAGGAATATACTATTTAATATTGTAATCAAATTTTAAAAAATATTAAAATATTATTTTTATGAAAATCAAAGATAATTTCAACTATGTTTAAAAGTAAGAGCTATTCTGTACGAGTTAAAACAAAAGTAATCTTCGATGCTTAACGGTTGGGACACACATGCATTGCTCCTTTCGTAATGTTTAGAAATGCGAGATACAAGCAAGTGTGGTGCCATGTGTTCCCAAAACGCGTGCTCTTTTTATAAAAAGAATTCAACTTCCAAAGAATCATGTTATTTTTGTTGCGTACAACTATCAAACTGAATATTTATTCGTCAGTCTAGAATCGAAACTATTTTAAGAAAGATTCCCATGAAATTTATGGTCTAGCTTTTGAAAAATGAATAATATTAATGAGTTAATTGTTGTAACAAACTAACTTTTATGAGGTGAGTATTATGTATAATAAGAGAACTCATGCAAACTTCGCAGTGTTCACCATTCTGCATTCTGCAAGTTACAGCTCCAATTGCTTCTTCCGGGGACTGGAATATCTTTGCAAACAAGTTTTGTACATTGTATCGTTATTACAAATAAGTATTATTACAAGAAATAATTAACCAATATTTCTCATATAAAATTAAACAAAAAAGACAAATTGAACGTGGAAATACGTAGATACGAGGGTTGTCTAAAAAGTTTCCGACCTCAGCATGAAGATGGCAGCACTCGTAAACAAAAGTGGGGGAATGTGTTTGCGCATGCTTTGAAAGGTACCCACTAAAATTTCAGCCATTTTGGACGCGCAGTTGTTGTTTGACAATCATTTGAGTGAGTCTAATGAAAATGGAAAAAATCGAGTATCGAGCTGTCATTAAATATTTGCTTTTGTAAGGCATTACGCCTACGCATATCAAAGATGAGTTGGACGCTGTGTACGGGGACTCTGCACCATCATTTACCACCGTGAAATTTTGGGCTGCTAAATTTAAACGTGGCCGTACCAGCTTGGATGACGATGAACGTTTGGGACGTGCAAAAACTGTAACCACTGACGATAATATCGCTCAAGTTCACCAAATGGTGCTAGACAACCGTCGAATTAAAATTAGAGAGATAGCAGAGGCTATAAACATGTCCAAAGAACGTGTTTGTCACATATTGAATAAAGATTTAGGCATGAGAAAGCTGTCCGCGATTTGGGTGCCGCGTTTGCTCACTTTGGACCCAAAACGTGTTCGAATTTCCAACTCTCTGTTGGCGTAGTTTAGGCGCAATAAATCAGAGTTTTGGCGCCGATTATTTACTGTAGATAAAACTTGGATACACCATTACACTCCAGAAACAAAAACACAGTCAAAGCAATGGACTGCGAAGAAGGAATCGGCTCCAAAAAAAGCAAAGATTGTTGCTTCGGCTGAGAAAATGATGGCAACTGTTTTCTGGGATAGTCATAGAGTTATCTTAATCGATTATCTTCAAAAAGGAAAAATCATTACAGAAGCATCATTACTTGACAAGCTGAAGGCAGAAAATGCGGAAAAACGGCCACATTTACAGAAAAAAAGAATTTTGTTTCACCAAGACAATGCGCCGTCTCACACCTCAGCTGTTGCCATGGCGAAAATCCACGAATTACGGTTTGAACAGCTTGACCACCCTCCTTACTCACCAGATCTAGCCCCAAGCGACTTTTTTTTGTTCCCTAAGCTAAAAGTTGCGCTTGGAGGACAGAGATTTTCGCCGAATGAGGAGGCCATCACTTTCGTAAACAACTATTTTGCAGATAAAGACGCCGAGTACTATTTGGACGGGTTGAAGAGATGGGAGCATCGCTGGGAGAAGTGTATAGACTTACAAGGAAACTATGTAGAAAAATAAAAATTAATTTGAAGAAAAAATGTCTAGTATCTTTGTTAGGTCGGAAACTTTTCAGACAACCCTCGTAGTTTAAAAAACGATTTTTTATAAAGTGTGTATATTACTAATATCAAAACAAGTGCTTTCGACTTGGAAGTGATTTATTTTTATAAAAAAACAAATATTCATATTAAATTGATTGTACTAACCCTTACTTTTTGGAAGTCCATCTTATTAGGAATTATAAAAAACTCTTCGTTTTAGCAAAACTTCCAATATTTATTTAAAAAATTGCTAGCGAAACGGCTGTCATCAAAGTTAAGAAAGCAATTTTTTAAATAAATATTGGAAGTTTTGGTAAAACGAAGAGTTTTTTATTATTCCTAAATATTCATATGGTTTTAAAACAGTTAATGAACTAATAATAGAATTTCTTTCTTGAAAACACTAAACGTGTTATTTTTTTCACAAAAATATTTGCAAATTGCAAAAAGAAAACTGTGTCAAAGGAATATAAATCACAAATTAAATAAAAATCTACCTTTTCCCTGATATATAAAAAAAAAACTTCGATTTCTTTTTCTTGATGCGGTTGTATGAAAAAGGTTCAACGAAGAAGGCTAAAAGGAAAATTTGTCATCCTTAACAAATCTCAAATCCAACGATTAGGTTCTTATCCATTTTCCTTAAATCTAAATATAACTGAGGAGAAAACCGTCTTTACTTTTTAAATTGTATAAATCAATATTTATATCAAACCAGTATCATAGTAAAAAATAATTATGGGCTCTTATAACATTTTTGTGGTGGCTAATTATCTAATCTGATGCACCTTTTCGTTTTATTTTTCTCGTCGTTTCCTGGAATTAATTGGAGGTGATAAAAATGGTGATAAAATCAATTAAGAGTTAAGTAAGCGTTATCTGGATCAAAATATATACAAAGCATGACGGTTTCAAAGTACACTATTATAACCAGGTTAGATTTTAAAGCTAATTTCCAATGAATAATAACAGCTGTTCTAAAATGTTCAAAATTTAACATAACATACTATAATTGGTTAATCTGCATTTCCTTTGAAAAAATTTTTATATTGAATTAATAATGCAATAAATATTTTAATAATAATTGGCATAATAATAAAAGTAGATTAATAAAAATTCAGAAATATAGGATTACGATAAGTTGACCATGACGTCATTCCTAGTTAATAATATTGCCAACAAAGTAACTTAAAAATAACTGACAGTAGATGAGATTTACTTGTAAGAGCTAGGAAAATTAAACGTGTACAGATTGGTAACAATTCGCGCTGTTGCCACGAACCAATTGCCACGCGTCATTATTGTATTGTACACGTTTGACATTTAGAATTAGCACAGCACTACCAGTTAACCTAGATGAAGGAAAAACAACTCTGCGTGACAACACCGCAAAATTTTATGCTTTGACGTCATTGTCAACTTATCGTAAAAATCCTTTATAACTTTTATTCTCAAATACTAATAAATAAGATAAAATTTACAGCATTTTTAGTTTGTTACCATAATTCTTTTTGGATATTTTCCAATCAAGGGTTTGTAGGGCTTATTTGTGTGTATGCTCAAGCAAATACTGATCAACTCCGCCCAAAGCGAGATCTAAGACGTCCAAAAATAATTACAGAAGGATGGTATGTTACAAAGATTTACTAAGTTCCAGACGTTTGTCAACAATAATTGGAATAAGCCTTGCTTCAGTTTTCAAAATATTAAAGAAAAAAGACTTAAGGCCTTACCATTTTACTCAAGTGCAGAACTTGCTACCCACAGATGGATAGGACGAATGCAAATAAAGGTACGTCCACACTGGAGCAACATTTGGCAACTTGTAGCAATTTTATGTTGCAACAAGTTGCTAAATGTTTAATTCATTTAACTTTTGACATAAAACAAACTGTTCTCATGAGAACACAACATATTCCACACAACATTTTATGTTGTAACAAGTTTTTGTTGTATTATGTTGGAAAATGTTGCTCCAGTGTGGATGCGCCTTAACACACTGCGTCAAAAAGGCACAGTTTCAACTTGAAGTGAGAATAAATGCTTGGTGAGGAATTTTTATAAATAATTTAGTAGGTTCATCTGAATTACTTGCAAATTTCAATGGCCGTTCATATCTGTAATTTCTTTCAAATAAGCTGGAAAACTTACCATTAAACCAAAGAAGTAGGTGGTTTATGCAAAATGATGCCCCAACACATTTTTCTTTAGCGGTGCGAAATTTAAATAATAAATTTTCTCATAAATGGGTAGTGCGAGGGAGTGAATTTCCATGGGCTGCTCGCCATGGTCGCGTATGAAGTCACTTATATATACGCTAAAAAATTAATACCCGAGAGGAATTATGATAATAGCAAATAAAAAATGCTGCAAATTTTATTAGAAATTATCTCAACATTTATTGAGGTTAGGAGACATTTTTCCAATAGGATTAGTAAATGGAGGACACTTCGAAAATTGTATTGTATTGTATTGTATTATAAAAAAATACACAGTGTCCCATCTTTGAAAAAATTCAAAATCTCTTTCAGAGATAAAAGTTGAATAATTTTGAAAATTACAGGACGTACCAATATGTAATGGCAAGACAAAGTAGGTATTTTTTTAACTATTAGGTACTATCAATAAGACATAATTTAGAAAATCACATTTTTAAGTTTTGTGTTTTTATGTCCAAAAATTTCAAAATTAGAAAAAACGACTTACATATCCCTTATGACCATTTTGGATATAAAAATTAAAAATCAGTAAAAATAACACTATTTAATATTAACTTTATCTCTAATTGCCATTCCCCTATTAACTCTGCTATCAACAATTTCAGGCAAAACACACTCCAAATAAAATATTTTTATTTTTTCCAAAATTGGGTCCAAAATTCCTGATTTCTTGGAATCTTTTCTTTGGGGTCCAAACGCAAAGGTAACAAAAATCCATTTTCGTAACATGCAATTGACCTTGAATTTGATAATACCAATTGTAATTTTCATTAATTGATTTGTCTTTTCTCCAAATGTAATTTAGAATATTTAAAATAAAAGGAATATTTTAAGTGCTAAGTCTTCATATTTCGTGAGAAGGTTTCTCCAATTACTATATGGATAATTCTTAATGAAACACCCTGTATGTACAACTTTTTTTTATTTCATAAAAAACTACCTTTTAAGTAAAAGTTACTTTATAATGATCGTTTTTAATGCCCACATGCATAAGTATGTTTTTTAAAAGTTTTTAATCAAAATTATTTGATAAAATTTTATAGAATTTTAATTGGGGTTAAAAATTAATTTTATCGATTTCATTAAAGAATGCAGTAGGGTTTATCCAATTCCAAATTATCAAAATAAAAAGTGCAACTTCTTTAATACTCTGAAAGTTAAATGCCGCTCAACGGGTATCATAAACTGGGATTTATTTGATAGCTCTTAACAGTTTTTTTATATGTCATTACATTGAGATTAGATAAAGTATATCTAAAATGTGAATGGACATTTTGTGTCAGCTGTTTGGCCAGGTTTATTAACAAAGTTTCCAATTTTGGTGCTATAAAGAAAACGCTTTTAGTATGTGTTTAAACCCTTGTCAATGAAAAAGACAAAATTGTACACAATTTAAAATAAAACAAATAAAATTAATTTAAATAAATGCTGGAAATTGACTATCAGTTATAAATGCTGATCCAAATACATTCATGATACTTGTCTAAAAAGCAACGATTTTTTTTTCGGTTCTCGTACCACGCTGTGTTTGACACAAGAAATTATTATCAAACGGTTTTCTACTCATTAACAAAATAGGGTGGGTTTAAATCAGGTGATATAACGGCGACACGTGCCGTAAGAAACCAGAAAAATCTCCTGAGGCACGAACTGTAACGCTTATGCAAATTTTATTTTTGTATTTCACAACCCCACAAAACGAACTATTTTTCCTGCATTAGTATGGTCAAATTTTGAAAGGATTATAGGGTATTTCAATACAATCAAAATATAGATGTGACTACTATGTATGTACCACTTTTATTAAATTAATAATGGAATGGAGCATAAAATATTAAATATCTCACGATACCACGAGCAAATACTAAGAATAATAATTAATGCTGACCAGTGGTGTATCACCTTACTTTACGTAACATACAAAAATTTTACTTCAATTTTTAAGACTCTATCGAATAAACTTATTTATAGTGAGATGTATTGTAAAATAAATTGATAAAAACTTTTTGTTAACGTAATTATTAAATTAAAAAATATATTTGGCGCAGTCACTAGGATATTTCAGAAGTATAGAGCGTATCGAGTTTTTTCGTATCAATGATTGATTGAAATTCCGAACCGAAAATATAAAGCGTATCGTAGAATGTGCTAGGCTAGCTAGAGGTTTCTCAAAAATTAGGAAACCGGTAAACTAGGGCAGCTAAAACCAACGAAAAACCGGAAGATGAGAAGAAAATAGCCCCAATTCGCAAAGAAGAAGTACACGATGAACCCTGGATTTGAATTTTCAAGAATGATCTAACGAACACAGGAGCAAATCCAAAGAATAATAGTGCTAACTACTTTACATTATCTAATTCAGAACAATTTCATTTTTACGTAACATTAACTTATTCTCCATACATTGATAAATGTATTTGATGTTTAGAGTCTATAGACTACGTTTTTTTTGCTTCAGAACCAACATTAGAATGCGTTATTAACGTTATCAAAAGAAAATACAATATAAAATGTAAGACATAATATGTTAATAATTTACATTACTCTTGTTGATATTTTATAAGTTGCATTATTTATCAATATACTTAGTTTGGACAATACCAATTTTGTTTTGATTACTGAATGTAATTTAAAATTTTATCTAACGAGATGAGATTGCGTATTATTTCATTATATAATATTTTATGAATGAATTGTTATTAAATGCATTTTTACAGAATAACTGCCTACATCTTTTAAAATATTATAATAGTATTTTTATATTTTGCACTTATAAAAATCTTCATTATAAAACGCATTTGCGTATCGTAATGTAACTTTTACGCACGCAAATTTTTGTTTTAAATGGTTGGCGACATGAGTGAAGTATCTAAAGGCAAGACTATTGACATTGACATTTGTGGCTAATAGCAATTTATTAATTTTATATTGTTCTTTAAGAAAGTATCTGTGAATATGAATAAAATATTTTACTTATATAATATATTAGTATTGGTATATTATTCATTTTAAAATATTTTAAAACATTAACATTTGATGATTTAAATGTCACAACTGTCAAATTTTATAAATTACACAGTGCTGCCGACATACTTTTTAAAATAAAAATTTTCGTAATTACATAAAAATAAAAAATTAATTTAAAAAATGGTAAAAAGGGCAAAATATAAAAAATATTATAAACAACTTATTTCATATGGCTGTTGTGACACTCGTTCTTTAAAAAACTCATCGCTTCGCGATTCGTTTTTTAAACTTGAACTCGTGTCATAACAGAATTCCATATGAAATGCGTTGTTTAATATACTATTATTTAAGAATTTAAAAATAGAATTAAAAGATATATTTTAATCATTTGACAAAAGTTAGAACTAAATATTTGCTATATTTTTTGAAAACAATACCTAAAAAAAATCAAACATCTTTTCAATTTTGTAACATATTGTTTATATTTTGCAGTTATAATAATCTTCATTATAAAACCTATTTGCGTATCGTAATGTAACTTTTACGCACGCAAATTTTTGTTTTAAATGGTTGGCTACATGAGTGAAGTATCTAATGACAATACTAATGACAATGACATTTGTGGCTAATAGCAATTTATTAATTTTATATTGTTCTTTAAGGACGCATTTGTTAATATAAATATCATCTTTTACTGATAATATATTATTAGTGGTGTATTATTCATTTTAAAATATTTGGAAACATTAAAATTTGATAATTTAAATTCAAATGTTATATATTACACAGTGCTTTAAATATAAAAATTTCCGTAATTTACATTCAAATAATAAATTAATTTAAAACATGATACAATGGCAAAATATAAAAAAAAATATAATCAACTTATTTCCTTTTAAACTTGAACTCGTGTTATAACAGAAATCCATATTTTACGATCAATTTAATCAAGAAGTATTTGTTTTTAATGTCAACGAGTGTCAATTACAATGTAAATACATATATTTACATGAACTTAGCACTACTTCATGTTTTTAGTTAAATACGAAAAAATTAATATCTATTAATAGTGAAAAAAAAGTGTTTTTTTTTAAAGATGGAACATAAATGGTAAATTTAAACTATGAAGTTTCAAAATTGTTAAATAAACAAAAAAAATGGTATAACTAATGATGCAATTTTTAAAATTTTTGCCAACAATCAGTAAGGTACATATGAAGAACATAATGGTTTTTCTCCACGATCATCAAAGAATCTAGCAATTCTGAAATCAAATTTAATTACAGAATCTCTATTGAGATTGAAAAAAATATTCTGCAACACAATTGCCCCCATGCAATTTAAATGTGTTTACATCTTCTCTCTTGTACTACAATAATATGCATTCAAATTAGTGAAAAATTTGTATTTGTATTTGAGTAACTGTTAAAAGTATTGCTGACACGTTTCGATTGGAAAATATAAAAAAGATCATGAATTTTTCCAGTGATTCAGAATTAGAGTGTGAAACACCTCAAATTACAAAGAAAGTAAATAATATACTGGAAAATTTACTACCAAAAAAATGAAAAATGAATATGAAAAGCATTAAAAAACTATTAATGGATTCAAAATATTTGATCGTAGAGAAAGTATTGTCTGCTACTCGGTAAGAATAAAAACGTTACCCTCTTGGTTTCGTGAGTACGACTTTCCATTCGCATCGAATTTTCATTCTAGCCTTGTTACAGAAAATACTAGTCTACAATTACATATTTTTAAGATCTTATTTGTATTTTTAGCAATAAATATAATATACACATATCTCCAACAGGGTTTAAAACTTCCTCGATGTACACGGCACCAGTGATTCTTCTCTCCAAAACCAGAAGAGGCGTCCGTGTACCCTTCATAATACCACTCCAAATCATAATACTCCCACCTTCAAATGGAACACGTGGTTGGGCTGTTTCTAATCGGGCTTGTCGTCCTGGGGCCCTCCAAACTAGCGTTCTTTAAGAATCAGAAACCAAGCCAATTCTTGATTCATCAAAGAACATCACGTAATTCCAGTTAGGACCATGGTGTAACATTTCTTGGGCCCATTGCAACCTTACAATTTTTTGTTCATAGGTTTGTTTGGGAACACGTAGAGGTCTTCTGCGGTACAAATTTACCACATTTAATCTTTATGTAATTGTTTGCCTTGAGATATTCAGTCCTTCAAGTGTAGCAATTTCTCTGGATATGCCACTTGTAGATTCCTGTGGATTTCTTCGAGCTATCAATGTTATCTGCCGGTCTTGTGCTGCTTTTGTACATCGACTTCTGCCACTTCTGGGACGATCCTTCACATCATTTGTGTCTTGGATTTTTTTTTTAATTTTTGATACAGCACCCTGAGTAACACCAACAATATTTGCGATATCACTTTGACGAAAGCCCTGTTGTAACAAAGCAATTACTCTAGACCTATTAAAATATGATATCATGTTTCTGGGCATTTTTTATCAGATCAAATGAAATTTAAACAAGAATTGGAATAATGTGAAAGCACCCAAATCAATTAAATATGACCAAATTAATACAAAAACGAAACAGTTGTAGATATATTATTTCTAAATATTCCAAACTTTTGGACATATGTGTATAATAAATATTTATTTTTAAACATTGAATACTGATTTAGTTACCAAAATATATTTAACTATCACTATAATTTGACTGTACTAATAAATGCGGCTCATTGTTATTGACGCAGCATGCCATAAACTGGTTAATGCCTATCACAACCTTGAAGTTATATTTTTCAACAACTTTTGCTTAGCTAGTGTAAAAATTGTAATTTAACCTGATGTTTTTTGCGTATTTAGAGATAAAAAAACCACTACGGTTTTACAAAAAAAAAAATATGGATAAGAAATCAAATAAATATAAAATCTACAATCAACGTACCTATACTTTGTATTCGAAATGAATTCCTATCAATAAAATATAATTAGTTACGATTGATAAATTAAAAATTTAACTTTACAATTAAAGCTTCTTTAAATAAAATTACTAGATTCAATAAATTGACATTAATAGGTTTTTACTAGAGACAGACTCAAGTCGGATAAATTTTAATGACTTGGAATATGTCGTGAATTGATTTATTTAGATTTTTTCCCTTTTTCAAGTTCTGCACTTCAAACAAAATTCAATCATTAATTATACGTGCATCTTCCTTGATTGCTTATAAATTACTATTAATGTTGGTACCAGTTTTTACCTTTAAAAAATGTAATTAATTTAAATAACAAGAAACACATGAAAAGCAATATTATTTATTATCCTGACTATGCTTTTTAATCAATAATATGCAAAATACTTTTTGATTATTGGTAAAGGTATTTTAATTTTCAAAAATATTTACTGGATAAACATCATCGAATAACCTTTTTATGAAATTAAGCTATAAATCCATAGAATAACAAACATGGGAGGGTGAAAACGGGCTCTTGGATTAGGGGTAGACCTCGTCTAATAATTGGGAGGGGTCGAAAAACCGCAATCTATAGCGCAGGGGAAGTGGAAGTCGACAAAACCGTATCGAATTTTATAAAGAAAACTGGTTACTACTCCAAACAGACGGAATAAATTTATTGAATGAATCTAACCTAAGATAAATGTAATTTATTTTAAATTACATTTATTTTTAAAAACAATATTTTTAACTAAATAAATATTAAATTCTTAACATACGGGGTTGGATAAAGTTTGGAACCAAGTAAATATGTTTTAAACGAAAAGAACGATATTTATGAAAATTTGCGGATAAGTGCAATGGAACAAAACGCATCTGATGTCCCTTTTTTTATAAAAATATACTTCCGGTTTAACCGGAAATGCCATCAACTTCTTTAATTTAAATAGGACACCCTATATATTTTTACACATTTTGAAAAAGCTTATTATTTTGAATACATACATACTGAGTTTAATGTAAAAAAATTTGTAAAAACGAGGAATAACTCACTGTTAGTAGTACAATAGATGTACATTTCATTATTTTAGAATAATGAGAAACAAAATTACTTCAAATGTTCAAAATGCTTGCCGTTTACTTGCTGACAATATGCCATCCTATTAACAAATTCTTGAGTCACTCTTTCCAAGACTTCTACACGCATTAGTTCACATTCATCAATAATTCCTTGTCTCAATTCCTGTAAGTTTGTTGGTCGTCTAACGTAAACACGTGATTTTAGATAACCCCAAAGAAAAAAATCTAACGGGCTAAGATCCGGAGAATGAGCAGGCCACTCTATGAATCATCTACGTCCATTCCATCGATTTGGAAAATTCGCATCCAGAAAATCCCTAACCCGTCTATCATAGTGGGGAGGTGCTCCATCTTGTTGAAACCAAATATTTTGTGTAATTGCTCATTCTGTGGAAGTGCTGGAATAATTTCGTTATTTAATAGATCCAAATACTTGTCACCATTCAAGTTTCCGTCGATTAAAAATGGACCTATAAGCTTATTTTCGACAATTCCCATCCAAACATTTAACTTCTGTGGATGCTGGGTATGTGCTTCATGAATCCAATGAAGATTCTCATTTGACCAATACCTTGAGTTATGGCGATTAACTGTTCCATTTAAACAAAAAGTTGCCTCATCGGAAAAAACTATGCTAGAAGCAAAATTTTCGTCGACATTACAGATGTCCATTAGCCATTCGCCATGGTTTAGTGCCAAATTTGTAGTGGAAGTTTGAGGTGATTCTTCTACATCGATTGCAATATTTTGTTTAACAGTTTCGTTCGTTGCAGTCCGCGGTCTTCCAGGTTTTAACAAATTTTTTACCATCCCAATAGTATTAAAACATTGTAATGTTTTAGTTACTGTTGAGCGTGATATAGGATTTCTCTCCGGATGCAAATTATTAAAAAGATGACACACTTCTTCATGAGTTCTAACACGATCACCATAACCGATCATCATTAAAACTTCAATACGCTCTTTTTCACTTAATTGAACCATTCTAAATTGTGCAATTTATTTCCGTCAATTAGAATTTGACACTTGAAGAACAAAAGACGTACTAAACAGTACTTGTTTATTTTACTATGCATACAAACAACATCAATTAGTTTATCTAAATAGTTTTTTGCTCTAATGCAAAAAACTCAAAGGAGGTTGGTTAAAGTGCTATATTTCTCGTTTTTACAAATTTTTTTACATTAAACTCAGTATATATGAATTCAAAATAACAAGCTCTTTCAAAATATATAGGGTGTCCCATTTAAATTAAAGAAGTTGATGGCATTTCCGGTTAAACCGGAAGTATATTATTATCAAAAAAATGTACATCAGATGCGTTTTGTTTCATTGCACTTACCTGCAAATTTTCATAAATATCGTTCTTTTCGTTTAAAAGACATTTACTTGGTTCCATACTTTATCCCAACCCCGTATATAATTTATGGTGATGTACAAGGTAAATTACGTTTTCTAAATATCCATTTTTTATTTAAAAAATTTCCACTACTTATATTGAACGATATTAAATTATATAAATATTTTTATATACGAGTATACACAAACAATTTAATCCCTATCCGGATAGTTTCGTTGACGGTAGCTTGTAACAGTAGACACAGCCAATTTAATGTCCTTATCTCTTTACAGCACAGTGAACTGAATTCAAGATTGTACAATATATACCAATGTCAAAGGATTGATATTTTAAAGTGGCACATTTCTTGGAAAGCAAAGAAATACAATAATACACATAACAAAACAACCGATGGTTTGAATACATCAGCATAAAATTCTATGGAAAAGTTTGTTTCAAGGTTGATAGGACAATTCTACACATGAATGTGTGCATTGCAGTAAAAATTAAGAAAAATTTGAAAATGAAATGTAGGACAGACATATCCCATATCAATTTTTTTATAAACACAGTAAATGTGTATTTAAATTTAGATTTAAGAGGTTCTGCGGACTATGTGGTTCATTCAAAGTTACAATGGAATCCCTTGATTCCTTGTCTCTTTTAGCTAACATTATATATGTTAATTCTGTGCAATTATTTTATTAATAATAACAGTAATAATTATTATTTGTCTCTTTACATCATACAAATGACACCATGCAACACCCTGTATATTTTTACATTTTTGGATTCCTTACGGTCTTTCCTTTTTGGCAATACAGGGTTTTGTAGTCTTATACAAGGTGATTCAAGAAATAATTACGTTTTCTTAATAATTTCGTCGCGGTAATAACACTCTGTAGAATTGTACAGATTTGATACAAAAAAAATCTATTTACCGTTACAATCAAAGCAAAAAATTTAATTTTTCTATTCAGAATAGGTCGAAACTTGGAATGATTATTTTCTGGGTTTACTTTAATGGAATGTTGCAATGAAATGGTCTTTTATAGTACTTTAATATTTCATAAATATTCCCTATATCTAATTGCCTTACTTTGTGAGTTATTCGTGATTTTTTTAACCAAACAATAATTTTATTAGATTAATTAAAAAAAGATAAGTTTGGTCCACCCTGTCATAATGGGTGGCCCTGTATATTTGAAAATATTTTTAAAGTGTGGTCCTATAAATCCCACTACTTTAACCTAAATAACTTTTTTTCGTATATTTTACCACAAATGAGTAATTGGACTGCCGCACCCTGTATATCTCTGAAAACATAGACATTGCAGATAGGAATATTGAAGGTTTTCTTTAAAATCATTTAAACGTTGGTTGACTTTATTTAATCGTTTTTGTTCTAATGTTAAATTTATTTATTTTATTATTTTAATATTTTGTACCGGGTGTCCGAATAAGAACGGCTCTCGGCCATATATCAGTAACCATTGATAGTACAGCTTCGGGAAAAAAAAATTTATAATAAAAATGGCCTCGAGAAACACCTGGAAATTATTTACAGACTCGTAGGTCTACCGCTAGAGGGCGTAATTTAATACTAAGAATTAAGAAATCAAAATTTTACAAAAATTGCCTTATTAAAGGGCATTTTTAATGCGATAATCAAATTCTACGAACAATTCTGCGTATTTTTGGTTTCAAAAGTTTTAGTCTATCTTTTCAAATATAAGGTGGGGGAGAGTGGGAACATTATTTTAGAAAAAGGTCTGTAAGTCCGGTCCTGTTTAACCGATCTTTGCAAACTTGGTCTTGTTGATAACGGCTTTCTTCCACCAATATTATAGTTATCATTTCCAAACAACCTAATAAGTAACGTGCCCGCTAGAGGGCGAAACTTTTTTTCTTTTTTTAATCTAGTTCTATTTGAAAAATATTAAATAGAAGTATGCAATTTTAACCATGAATTATAAAATTAGACCAAATTAGCAACAAAATGGTGAAAACGGCATGTCAATATCTTTTTCCTATCCCGAGATATCTTAAGAAACGTGTAAATTTTAAGTATTTTCCTTTGAATATTAGAATACTCTGGGTTATACTGAACGGCATTTAATAATTTTACTCTACTTTGTTTAATAATTTGACACATGTCTGCGTGCTTTGTTTTCCATGGCCCACTACTATTTTTATATTTTTTCCATTTCAACTACCTTACAGGCGTTTACCGGTGACAGTAACAGTGATATTGAAATATTTAAAAACATCATAAAGAGGACAAGAACATTCAATTTTAGGAAGTCCAAAATTATTAAATGCCGTTCAGTATAACCAGAGTATTCTAATATTCAAAGGAAAATACTTTAAATTTACACGTTTCTTAAGATATCTCGGGATAGGAAAAAGATATTGACATGCGGTTTTCACCATTTGCTAATTTGGTCTAATTTTATAATTCATGGTTAAAGTTGCATACTTTCATTTAATATTTTTCAAAGAGAACTAGATTAAAAAAAGAAAAAAAGTCTCGCCCTCTAGCGGGCACGTCACTTATTAGGTTGTTTGGAAATGATAACTGTAATATTGGTGGAAGAAAACTGTTATCAACAAGACCAAGTTTGCAAAGATCGGTTAAACAGGACCGGACTTACAGACCTTTTTCTAAAATAATGTTCCCACTCTCCCCCACCTTATATTTGAAAAGATAGACTAAAACTTTTGAAACCAAAAATACGCAGAATTGTTCGTAGAATTTGATTATCGCATTAAAAATGCCCTTTAAAAAGACAATTTTTGTAAAATTTTGATTTCTTAATTCTTAGTATTAAATTACGCCCTCTAGCGGTAGACCTACGAGTCTGTAAATAATTTCCAGGTGTTTCTCGAGGCCATTTTTATTATAAATTTTTTTTTCCCGAAGCTGTACTATCAATGTTTACTGATATATGGCCGAGAGCCGTTCTTATTCGGACACCCGGTACATTTTAAATTTTCTCCTTTAGTGGTTTTCATCATCTTTTGAAATAAGTACACTGTATTATTTATATAATTATTTAGAAATATTTTAGGTTGAAACTCTGAAGATGGTCTTGGAAGCCGAAACGTTTAGATTCTACAACAATTTTCAAAATTAATCTTAATTTAAATACGGTACACTAAAGATATATATGTCAAATTTGTTTATAGAGTTAGTCTTTCCTACTAAATCCTCTATATAAAAAGTAGTATCATTTATCACATCAACAACTACCACATCCATAAAAAATTAAAAGAGACCCTTCTCAAAATAGATGCTGCCAGTTGAAAAGCTGGTGATACTGGTATAACAACGTCTGGATGACAATTTGCCACACCCTATATGAGTGCTTTTCCCTGGTTTCGGGATCCCTTTTCGAAAGACGAGGAAATACGTCGAAAACTAGTTCGAAATGGCAATGACTCTTATTGAACGTGAACCGCCGCGACCCCGGCTGCGGAAAACTCCCTTGTTGCCACCTCTTAAAATAGAAGGGTGGAAAAATAAGGCAACTAAATAGCCAAATTTTAAATCAGAAATTATTTAATCGTAGAGATTATCCATGACTCAAATGTGGGTGGTACAAATAGTAGCACTAAATCTCGTAGTCAAACCCACAATATATATAATTTAATGGTAAATATTACATCAATTCATCGACATGTTTCGGTATACGGACCATCATCAGGCTATAAGAAGAGAAACACAGAGTTAGAGCGAAGTGATAACATAAGTCATATTATATAAGATAAGAAGTTAAAAGGATAAAATATTGCAGAATATATGGTATATAAATAAATTATTGACAAAATAATACAATCTAATAATGACAACAAACAAAAAACAAGCCAATGTTAATCAAAATAGTATTGAAACTCGCCTATATTGTGCAGACTGCAGGGTTTAAAGGACCATAATAATAAAACTAGTTAAAATATTACACTTTTTTTTAAAAGTGTATACTCCTATATAACGTAAGTAGAGTGTGGTCAATCATGGAATTTAAAAAGCACTGTTGTCGGATTGAATAATTTATTTTTATCATCAAGTACTTTTAAAAAAATATATAATTATTTTTCGAAAAAAAAAGACGGAAAAAAGATTATAAAAAATCAATTAAAATTGACAGTTGAAATTAGGTTAGGTTGGGTTAGTTTATCTTAGGTTAGACTAAATTATCTTGGGTTAGACTAAATTATCTTGGGTTAGACTAAATTAGCTTGGGTTAGGCCAAAATAGCTTGGGTTAGTTTAAATTAGTTTAAATAAGCTTAACATTTGACATTTTTGTAGCTAAAAATGACATTTGACAGTTAAAATGTGCTGCGAACCTTGCTTCGCTCGGCACGCAGTGATTTTATGACATTTGACAGTAAAAATGACAGTTGGCAGCTTAAAAATGACAGTTGACAGCTTAAAAATGACAGTTGACAGCTCAAAATGACAGTTGACATTTAAAAATTAACATTTGACAGCTAAAAATGACAGTTGACAGTTAAAAATTGACATTTGACAGCTAAAAATGACAGTTGACAGCTATAAATTGACATTTGACGGCTATAAATTGACATTTGACAGCTAAAAATGACATTTGACAGCTAAAAATGACATTTGACAGTTAAAATGACATTTGACAGTTAAAATGACATTTGACATCTTAAAATTGACATTTGACAGTTAAAAAGACATTTGACAGCTTAAAAATGACATTTGACAGTTAAAAATGACAGTTGACAGTTAAAATGTGCTGCGAACCTCGCTTCGCTCGGCACGCAGTGATTTTATGACATTTGTCAGTAAAAATTGACAGTTCAAAATGACATTTGACAGCTAAAAATGACAGTTGACAGTTATAAATTGACATTTAACAGCTAAAAATGACAATTGACAGCTATAAATTGACATTTAACTGCTATAAATTGACATTTGACAGCTAAAAATGACATTTGACATGTAAAAATGACATTTGACATTTAAAAATCTGCAGACTGCAGGGTTTAAAGGACCATAATAATAAAATTACTTTGGAATTTAGAACAGGATTAATTTACTTTAAGTGAAAGAAATGCGGGGGTGAAAAAGAAACATAAGAAATGATATGGACGAAACAGCATGTATGGATGAAATTATTTAAAGTGAAAAAGAAGAAACACAATACTAGGAAAAGGATCACTTGATATTTTCCTAAAGTAGGTAACCCATATTTTTATAATAAACTTTGCCCAAATCAAACAATCATATTTATATTAATTTTTTGCTGTCGGATTATTAACACAGGGAATTCAATGTAATTTTTAAAAAAATCGTGTATTGGTTTGAGTTATTTAGTCGAAGTTGGGAGAGTTGACCGTCGATGTTTAAATTCGGCAACGGCGCTTTACCGCCGCTTGGTTCCGTAGGAACTTTGGCGGTCATAGGGAATGAGGGCGGACTGGAACGCTGCAACGGATCACGTGACGTCTGCAACCCCTATCACGCATTGCAGCAGTTACTATGACTACGATTCTTCCGTCTTCGATACATGGTATTCATTGATTACAGTAGTTACGAGGCGAATACTAAATAATAAAAAAAGGATATACAATAAGTTCGCAAACACAAGGTTATGAAATTAACATATTTATTTAAGAATAATGGTATGTTAATATTCTTAGAACTGGTAGGACCGTTTTTAAAATATTGTTTAGATTGGCTAGAACTCGTAAAAAAATTTTTTTAAATAAAAGTCGATTTTTCGATATTTAAAATGAAGATAACTCGAACAAAAATTATTTTGCGGGAAAAAGTCACAAGAGTTTTGTGTAGAACTAAAGGAACGCTACTCAGAACTATAATCAGATCGGCTAGAACTCGTAAAAAATTATTTTTAAATAAAATTACATTTTAGGCACTTAGTTTTCAAAAATTGATTTTTTGCGTTTAATTGCTACAATTATTAATATAATGGATATAGAACTCTAGAACTATTTTAAAATTAACTAGAACTAATGTATTTTCATGATACGGTGCGCTGCGTGAACTTGGCGCACCATATTTTAAAATTCGATTTTTTTGTATTTAATAACCGGAATTATTGAAAATACTTACAGAGAACTCTACTTAGAACTATTGCAAAGACTGCCAGAACTTTAAGGTTTATATGGACTTATCACATCACTCGTTTCTGGTCCTAGAGATGGGCTCTGTGCACCTAATTAAATTTTGTTAAAATTTTAGAGATCTACCTTATCAACCAGAATAATTTTGGGTAATAATAATAGTTTATATATTTTCTAAAAGAAGCTACTAGTGTCGTTAGGAGATTTAAAGGAATAGGTACTTGAAGGTGTTGCCATATTTCGAAATTAAATTGATATATATATATATATATTAAACCAGAATTTTTGGGGTAAACGGCAATGTTTTTTAAGAAAACTCTTTTACTTGTTTTCCAAGCTTTCGAAATACATTTATTTCATTTTCAAGGAAAAAGTGTGAGTTAAAACAAAATTGGTGTTAACAACTTGGTAAATATAACATAAAAAAACTATTTTAACTTTAATTTGGAATTTAAAAAAATTTTTTAAGTCAAATTATTTATAAAACAAAATAACGTCATAAAATTAGTAAACAACTTAATTGCTTACGATAAAATTTAATAATAAAAGAGTAGAAAATAATAGGTTATAATTTGATTTCTTCTTTTATAAAAAATGTGAATTTTGATTAAAATTTACTAAATATTTAATTGTTCTATGATAAAAAATAACGATATCTTATTCTTTTTTATAATTTTGAATTAAGCTTCTAAAATGTCATTTAAAAATCAAAAAAATAAAGATCTAAATAATACCTAAAATTCATGACATCTATTTGACATTTTTATTTTTTTGATTTTTAAATGACATTTTAGAAGCTTAATTCAAAATTATAAAAAAGAATAAGATATCGTTATTTTTTATCATAGAACAATTAAATATTTAGTAAATTTTAATCAAAATTCACATTTTTTATAAAAGAAGAAATCAAATTATAACCTATTATTTTCTACTCTTTTATTATTAAATTTTATCGTAAGCAATTAAGTTGTTTACTAATTTTATGACGTTATTTTGTTTTATAAATAATTTGACTTAAAAAATTTTTTTAAATTCCAAATTAAAGTTAAAATAGTTTTTTTATGTTATATTTACCAAGTTGTTAACACCAATTTTGTTTTAACTCACACTTTTTCCTTGAAAATGAAATAAATGTATTTCGAAAGCTTGGAAAACAAGTAAAAGAGTTTTCTTAAAAAACATTGCCGTTTACCCCAAAAATTCTGGTTTAATACCTATTAGTCGGCAAATAACAGAAATTTAATTATATATATATATATATAAATCGTTTGTAATGGAATTTTATTTGATATATCTTTATGAACAAAGGTATCTAGATAAATGAAAAGTAGCTGGGATGAATTGTTGTTTTAGGATTAAAAATAAGTAAGAAATTAGTGGTCAAAAAATGTTTAGCTTTGTGGAGCTGTTCTTATTTAGGGGTTATGCAAAAAACAATTTTTAAAGTTTATTCTTAATCAAGGTACTAGGTAAAATGTTTCTTTTAAGTTTATACCTACGAGGATGTCGACAGAAACAAAAAAAATAATTATAATATTGTAAAACAAAATGTTTTTTTACAATAGGAAACCTACTTAGACCATATACAAATAGACTGGCTGTGACGTCATTTTTCTGAACAACATACTGAAGCCAATACTGAGCCAATATTATCTTTCTTTGTCGCATGAAGTTCGTGGAGCTACGGGATGAGGTGTGTGGGCAGTACTGTTTACAAACAACAAATACCACCGGCGCAAAGGTCTTTTAATAGGTACCTAACAAGGTTTTAACTCTAATCAAAATTCTTAAATCATAACTTTAACCCAAAATTAATACAACGAAAACAATAACACAAATAGTTTATGAACAGGGTAAGATTAATGTTTACATATGATTCGCAATGTTCCATGCTATAAGAGACAGTGCAGTCGAAGATATACAACCGAAGAAGTTTTATTCAAACGTGGATTTGTTTGTAAACATATAGTTATAGAACACAACATAAAGTTATTTTGGCTTCACAACAAGGACAGAAAATTGACGTCTATTTGTATATGGTCTAAGGAAACCTACATTCAAAGCCGACAAGAATCAGTGTAAGATAACGAATTAAACGTAGGTAATTTCATTACCAGTTCTGAAGATATGCTTTTAATTTTAATATTTTCTGCTAAACTAAAGAATAATCTGGCAACAATGTATTCTTGTTGACCCTAAATCTATTAAAATTTCAGTTTAAGTATTAAATACAGCGCTATCTGTGTAATACTCTAAAATACTTTGAATTAGATGGCAGCACCTCATAGAAACCAAATTAATTCAAATTGCAATAACTGTTTAATTGATTTTTTCAGCTTATCTATTAAAAAATTGTTAATTTTTTGTAGTGAAAGTATTTAATTATAACTACTAAATGTATATCCCTTAAAATTATATTCAAATTTATGATATAAGTATACTTTTTTGGAATAAAAAATAAATATATTGCAATTGCATGACTTCTGCAAGTTCAAAATTTTTTTAAAATTCACATATGTTTCTGAACCAAAACTAATTTATTTTTTAAAAAATTGCGACTTTTTATGTACTGGTTTCTTTGCTTTATACTTGCAAAAAAATAGTTTTTCCGATTTTTCTTGAAAACAAAACATACAAGCTAAATGAAATTTTGGTAAAATAATACCTAAGACTGAATACGTCTTCTCAAAATTTTTTCCGGAGGTCCATATAAACCTTAAGATTTTTAAATATAGTGTGCCAAGTTTACAGATCTAATTTATTGTAGACGATAGCATTGTTCGATATGTTTTATGGGAAAATAAATAATTAATACTTTTTATTTTTTCAGATGAAGAATCAACGAACCAAACGAGAGCCATCTACAACAAATAGTTAAATTTTCAAAACAAATTCGTCGAAATGTAGCATTAGACTTAAGGAACAGCGAATATAATTAGCAAACATTTGAAATGAAAATGAATAAACACTGAGGTTCTGCTTTGCTAAGTAGTTCAAAGACCCTGTGTGTCGTTGTGACGAACACAATAAGTACAGAAAGGGATAACACAACAAAATCGGCTTATATAAAAAATGGGGTAACGAAAATTTGCAGTTTTTCATTGTTTATTATAAAGTTTTCAAACGTAACTGGTTATTTGAAACATTGAAAATTAAAAAATAAACATTTGTGTTACTTTTTCACTACATTTATAGTAGTTCTTAAGAACGACATAAGCGAAGTAATTAAAGTATTAAAACCAATTTACGGATATTTTTTTTTTGTTTTCATAAGCCTAAGATGCAACTTCTATCTCTAATGGTTCAAAGACCGTCAACAGACACGATTAATTATTTTTTGTTTTTTAATCCTTTCTTTTCAAGGTCGATGTTATTTAGTCGTGAAGGAATGAAAGTGATAGTGCTGTTTAACTGGAATAAAATTATTTGGATGCGGTTTCAATACTATTATATGACACAACCCATTCTAATGATATTCTAAACGGAGTACATGATTAAAACGAAAATATTTACGTTAACAAAATTTTTTTGTGGGTTTACTACCTACTGAAGTGATAATCATTTATGATAAAAATAAACAAAAAGATTAAGTTAATAAACTATAAACTGCCTTTCAAGAAACTGGTTTCTCTTGTTTTACGTTTAAAAATGAACCAGTTAACAAAAATTATTTAAAAAATTTGTTACCCACGATGGAACGGAAACATATATAGGCAATATTTTTTCCCATAATCATTATTACATCACTTATGGTTTATGCGGTTAAAAATAATAACATTACTAAAATTAATTTGAGATTCTTAAGCGGAAACCGCAATAAAAACAAAACAATCTGAAGCGATATATAGAAAAACGATCCACAATATTGTGAGGTCAAATTTGCAAAGAATCGTTTCTTTTTAACATAAGAATTTTTAACGGTTTAACAACCGCAAGGGTATCTCAGTTCGAATCGAGGGCAGTTCCTCCATAATAGCTTTAATATTTTTGAACATTAAATCTGTAAACACCAACCTAGTTCATTGGCAATGATTTAACCAATTCTGATTAGATTTGCAGAAAGGGCGATTCGTACAATAATCCCGTATCCCGTCTTATAAGAAAGGTTGAACTAAGTATTTACCCATTAGTTGAGATTGGCCCGAAGGGATTAAAAGGGTCAGATGCAATCGTAAAATAAAGGTCGGAATTATTGTTTACCTGTTAATGTATCTTCTCGTCCTAATGGTTAAATTGCAGGTATATATTATAGTGCGGTCCATATGTATGGAATAAATTCATTTGTAGCGTTATTATGTAATATATGAAAAAAACCTGAAACAGGTCGATTTTTATTCTTAAATTGACAATTTACAGTATGAAAATATTATCCCCCTCCAGCACCCCTTCGGAATTATAAGCAACCCCTCGAAAATTTTAAATTACAATGGGGTCGTGTGGCACCTCGTTGGAAAGGGATTTTAGTCCTTTGTCCAGCAATGTAAAGTTAAGTTTGGTGCAATCATAACTAAGAAAATTGATTTTTAAGATGTAAAATTTTGATAATGTCTCTAACACAAAACTTTACGTAGAATGAAGATAATAATGTCACATAATGATTAGAATGTGTTTTTCAATGTATTTGACACTTAAATTAAATGTTCAAAATGACCACCATTCATTTCTTGACAATAACCGAGGCGATATTGTTTGGTCTATTAAAATAACTTTAGAAATAATCAGGTATTTTCGTATCTGTTCTGCTAAATATTAGGAAAAAACTTTAAAGATATTAAAATAATAGTCAAAAAACTAAATAAACAATTGATATAAATCTAGTAGGCTGCTGTCATTTAGGTATTTAAAGTTACTAAAAGACGTCAGTATAATATTTGTGCGCGTATTAAATTTAATTATGGCTCATTTGTCCTAGAACCAAAGAATAGACATTTTAATTATGATTGGTTGTGGTAATAAAACCAGAACTCAAAAGGAGGTTTGTGAAATTTTTAATAATAAATACCCTGGTCAACACGTTTCGCAGTCTACAGTTAGAAAAATTGAAAAAAAGTTTCGTGAAACTGGACATGTAAAAAATATTGAAAAACCAGGTAGAAATGTTCAATTTACTGATGAAAAAAAGTTAGATGTACTTCTAGAGATTGAGGAAAATCCGCATAAGACAACTCGAGAACTTGCCGCCGACAATGATGTAAGTAAATCATCTATTTTGAGAGTTCTGCATAAAGAAAAATAGTACCCTTACAAAGTTCAGTTGGTTCAGGAGTTAAATGAAGATGATCCTGATAGAAGGCAAGAATTCTGTGAATTGATGATGGATAGAATGAACGCAGATTTGCAGTTCATAAACAAAATAGTTTTTTCTGATGAAGCGACGTTTCATTTAAACGGAACGGTTAACAAACAGAGTAGATATTGGAGCAGAGAAAATCCTCACTGGATGTGTGAGGCTCACACTCAATATCCTAAAAAAGTTAACGTTTGGACTGGTATCATTAACAATAAAATTATTGGCCCTTATTTTTTTGAGGGCACAGTTACTGGTGAGATTTATCTAGATTTTTTGATTAACTTTTTAGTGCCTACATTACAAAGAGTTTTTCCTGATGTTAATCATCCAAATGATATAGATCGATCTATTTACTACCAACAAGACGGAGCTCCACCGCATTTTGCACGTACTGTTAGAAATTATTTAAACGAGGTTTTTCCCAATAGGTGGATTGGAAGACGTGGGGCGATCGAATGGCCGGCTAGATCCCCCGATTTGACTCCTCTCGATTACTTCTTATGGGGTTATTTAAAATCTAAAGTATATTTTATATGATTTTATATTTTATATGATTTAAAAGTTAGGATAACGGAAGAAATTAACAAAATAACCCCCGAGGTCATACAAAATGTTGTACGAGAATTCCAATATCGCCTCGGTTATTGTCAAGAAGTGAATGGTGGTCATTTTGAACATTTAATTTAAGTGTCAAATACATTGAAAAACACATTCTAATCATTATGTGACATTATTATCTTCATTCTACGTAAAGTTTTGTGTTAGAGACATTATCAAAATTTTACATGTTAAAAATCAATTTTCTCAGTTATGATTGCACCAAACTTAAAAAACTTTATATTGCTGAACAGAGGACTAAAATCCCTTTCCAACGAGGTGCCACACGACCCCCTTTGTAATTTAAAATTTTCGAGGGGGTGCTTATAATTCCGAATTTAAGAATAAAAATCGACCTGTTTCAGGTTTTTTTCATATAATACATAATAACGCTACAAATGAATTTATTCCATACATATGGACCGCACTGTATACTAAGTGACATAAAAATCCGTCAAACCCGTCCAAATAGTAGTCGGCGTCTTTCTCTGCAAAATAGTTGCTTACGAAGGTGATGGCCTCCTCATTCGACGAAAATCTTTGTCCTCCGAGCGCAACTTTTAGCTTAGAGAACAAAAAAAGTCTCTTGGGGCTAGATCTAGTGAGTAAGGAGGGTGGTCAAGCAGTTCAAACCGTAATTCGTGGATTTTCGCCATGGTAACCGCTGAGGTATGAGACGGCGCGTTGTCTTGGTGAAACAAAATTCTTTTTTTCTGCAAAAGTGGCCGTTTTTCCGCAATTTCTGCCTTCAGCTTGTCAAGTAATGATGCGTAGTATGCTCCTGTAATGGTTTTTCCTTTTTGAAGATAATCGATTAAGATAACTCCATGACTATCTCAGAAAACAGTTACCATCACTTTCCCAGCCGAAGGAACAACCTTTGCTTTTTTGGAGCCGATTCCCCCTTCGCAGTCCATTGTTTTGACTGTGTTTTTGTTTCTGGAGTATAATGGTGTATCCAAGTTTCATCTACAGTGACTAATCGGCTCCAAAACTCTGATTTATGTGCCAAAACTCTGATTTATTGCTTCTAAACTGCGCCAACAGAGTTGGAAATGTTCATTCGAATACGTTTTTGGTCCAAAGTGAGCATACGAGGCACCCAACGCGCGGACAGCTTTCTCATGCCTAAATCTTGATTCAATATGTGACAAACACGTTCTTTAGACATGTTTATAGCCTCTGCTATCTCTCTAATTTTAATTCGACGGTTGTCTAGCATCATTTGGTGAACTTGAACAACTGCTCGTCCAAAATGGCTAAAATTTTAGTGGGTACCTTTTTGCGCAAACACATTCCCCAACTTTTGTTTACGAATGCTGCAATCTTCATGTTGAGGTCGGAAACTTTTCAGACAACCCTCGTAAAAAGTATGCATTATCCAAAATGTGGCAAGACAGTAACGTTCAATTTTATGGTAGGATTGTCACCTGGATTAAAAACTCTTTCAGGAAAAGGACGACAATTTATTATCATACCTATTAGAGACAAAGGCTTCATTATTGTAGACCCCCTAAAAACATCATTGAGATTGCGACAGTTTATGATGTTCATGTTTTACACCTACCTCCTTATCTTTGCGAAATCAAATCAATTGAGTTAATATGGGCAGTAATGGGATATGTAGCAAGAAACAGCAATTGGTATTGAGCATAAAACTGCTGAAAACTAGAAAAATTGTTGTTTAAACAAGAAGAAAATAGTATGTGGGATCTGGGCCAAATTATAAAAGAAACATTTGATATTGAACCCATTCAATTCATTGAGAAATCAAGTAGTGACGAAATTTTTTCTGAATAATTTTTAACTTTTTTTGTAATTATCATTAAAAAAAAATTACAAAGTCTATTTAATTTAACTCGGAAGCCCGACTATGAATTGTTTTCAGGTAACCAAGCCAGGGCTTATACAGGGTGTTTCATTAAGAATTATCCATATAGTAACTGGAGAAACCTCAGCACTAAATATGAAGATTTAGGCCAAAACACTTAAATAAAATATTCCTCCTAACCGAGATATAGGGTGTTTTATTTTAACTATTCTAAATGATTGTATCCCATATTTTTGACACCTTCCAATATTTTTTGTTCATACTTGGCAAAAAGTTTACACATATTAGGTTACTTTAAACAGTGGTAAATGATATTTTTTCTCGATTACCAGAGGAGTGTGGTAGGGATGGATACTTTCTTTTATCCCCCTACAATTTACACCACTGTCGTAATAATTGTTTCTGCATGTCACTTTTTACGTAAATATCATCCTCTTGTCTCAATACGATAGAGTGAGTAGTTTTCGAGTTATTTGCATTTAAAGGAAATGTTTAAAATATCCATTTTTGTTTTATTGCTTATTTAACATGAGTTTCCTTAATAATCTAACCACCTTGACAACAAAATTTGTTAATTCTAATCGCAAATTCACATGAGTCAATAACTATTTCACTGAATAAATAAAATTTATTAGTTTTCAATGATTTTTTCATATTAATATTTATCAAAATTTCAGTTTTAAATTTATAACAAAATAGAACTATGACTTTCATTACGAAATAACATGATGAGTACATAAAATAAACGTACTGAAACAATTATTGATTTAGACTACTGTAACAAAAAATTCTAGTTAGTTAACATTATAGTAAATTTTCGAAGTGGCCCCCATTGACTTCAATACATTTATTAATCCTTTTGGAAAAATTTCTCCTAACCTTTAGAAATATGTTGGGTTGATTAAATTATTAAGGAATTATTGAAATAACCTTTAAATGCAAATAACTCTAAAACTACTCACTCTATTGTATTGAGACAAGAGGATGATATTTACGTAGAAAGTGACGGAGAATCAAAAAAACATGCAGAAACAATTATTACGACAGTGGCGTAAATTGTAGGGGGATAAAAGAAAATATCCATCCCTACCGCACGCCTCTGGTAATCGAGAAAAAATATCTTTTTCCACTGTTTAAAGTAACCTAATATGTATAAACTCTTTGTCAAGTATGAACAGAAAATATTTGAAGGTGTCAAAAATATGGGATACAATCATTTAGAATAGTTAAAATAAAACACCCTATATCTCGGTTAGGAGAAATATTTTACTTAAGTGTTTTGGCTTAAATCTTCATATTTAGTGCTAAGGTTTCTCCAGTTACTATATGGATAATTCTTAATGAAACACCTTGTAGATAGGGTCTTCTACTAGCAAAAATCAAGGAATACTATGACAATGCTTTCTCTATGGCAAAACTTTTTTTCAAAAATATACTGCGTTTTACTACTTCGCTTTGAAAGTGAATATAGTAGACACTAACCTAACATTTTTGTGTTAACATTATGTTCTCTCCATAAAAATTTTACATAATGTTTTGGTGCGACTTATCTATATACCTACAAATATGCTCATTACGTTAAAGGAATAAAATAAATGTAATAATAATAATAGTTTCATAATAAAAATTTAACAAAAGTTTATCTATCTGAAGAGCCGCCGCAAGTATCTGTCAAGCGCCCAGCGGACAAACGGCAAATCGCCCCCGTGTCAAATACAGTGTGCAACAAAAAATTCTTGGTTATTCACTAAATATTTCAACATATTTGTGTGAAAAGTATTGGCACTACTTCATATAATGAATTTACAGTAAATATTATACTATAAGATCTCAATTTTTTGTTAAAAACATGCTGTATTTTAATTTTAACTATAATATAAACTTTTTCACTACCATAAACTCTATAGTTATCCAACATTTCATCTACTAAAAACGACATATTTCATATTTAATTACTTGATTCTATCTAAAAACTAAATCAGTTTTATCTTAACTATTTTTTTATGGTAATGAAGCAATATGTATTTGAGAGGACACAATATTACAACCTTGATTAGTTCTGAAGATCTTATATATATAATTTATATTTTGATTTGATCTGTATTGTATTCAACTTTAAGAAATGTTATTTAAACTCTTCATAAATGTAATTACATAAACTAAATAATATCAAAAGCTCAAGTTCCTACCTAGCAAGATATTTACTCAAAATTATAACAAAACAACCCTTGAAGTAATCATCCTTTAATCGCTGTTAGAAGCCTCTTTAAACTTGGAGATATTTCAACACGTTTAAAATGAATCTCTAGCTGGGTAACTAATTAATCAGAGTTCCTGAATAAATAATGGAATTTGTCCAACGCTTTCCTAAAATATAGTTTTAAGACCAACAGAATGGACTCTAAAGACCCGAAGGAATAAATTAGCAGCAACCAAATTGAGGCATGAATAGGGATAACTACTGTTAGAGAAATAACGAGACAACTAGTATATTTCTATGTATATTTTGTAAACTAGTAAAACTTCTAGTAACTACACTCAAATGTACCTAATTTTTTCAATCTATAAAAAAGGCGCAAATTAAAATTTAGAATGTAAAGATAATAAGGTGAGTGTACATTTCCTTGTAAATAGGAAAACATAAAAAACAGAATACTGGTTACTGAGTAATCGTTTATATTTAGTTATCTAGCTATCTACGCCTAATAAATAATTTTGCCTAGGCTGATTCACGTTTAAATATGTTATATTTTGGTTTGCTTCGAAATAGAATGTCAATAAACTTCATTAGACACTCACTGTACATAATTACACCCTCGATTTTAATGCCAAACAAAATTAAATTAAGTCCGATGCGTACCATTCCATTATATATAATTTTGAAACTAACGTATACTGATTAGTTTTTTTTTTTAGAAAAAAAAGACTCAGAAATTTTGAAACAGGAAATTGTAATTGATATATACAGTGCTTTACCTTTAATAACTTGTAATACTGGTATTTAGAAAAAATCCAAAAGCACTTCAATTTATGTTGGAAGGGGCAAGCTGGAAAAGTCACACCCTCACCCTTAACAGCATCCCTTTTTTTTAATTACTTCTCATATTTTTTATGTAAAATTTGGATACTCCTCTTTGAGCTGATTTCAAAAATGTTTAATACTTGTAGGTTAAAGTGGTTAGTTTATGAGATAAACAAGTTTTCTTTTAATAGCACAAATTTTACTTATTTTTTACTTTTACCTTATTTGCCTTTAATAAAATGGGTTGTATAACAGTTCTAACTCTTTATCTTTTTAACTGTGTTATTTATTCTACTTCAAAAATTCAAACAACAAAAAATTCTACTTTTTATTAAAGTTTGACATTGTCAACTAGAATTTGTAGTCACTATTGATAGTGTACTTTAATTCATTATTTATTTTGTTTTTTCTAAAATGGTTTAATCTTTGCAAGAAATAATTGAAATTGTAGGTTTATACTACCAAAATAAAAGATAAGACGCTTAAGACTTGTGGTATATTTGCTTATTTGTATACCGAGGAGCCCTTTTAAATTCAAATTATTTACCATAAAAACATAAAAATAAATCCATGTGGAAATAATAATAATAATAATAATAATAATATACGCCTGAAAATTTAGAAATTTATTTAAATAAATAAAATTAAGATTAATAAAAAACTTATTTCCCGTTTAGGTCTTGATAATGAGAAAGTGAACAAAAATCATAGCAATGTGGTTTTTAGATGGTAACCATTAAAAAACTTTAAAGAATTTCCGTGGCAACGCTATTTTAACAAGCAGTAGTAAATTGTTTTATTTAAGTTGTCATTGTTGTAATTTAAGTATAAAGTTTATTCAATTCAATTCTGAAAAATGGTTAAGATTAACGGAAATGCATAAAATAACAATTTTACAAATGATTGGTTATGGAGATATTATCCGAACACAACAGGAAGTAACTCGCCTATTTCATGAGAAATTTCCTAATTTACCGCCTATATCCCAAGGAACAATAAGTAAAATAGAAAAGCAGTTTCGCGAGTTTGGTCATGTAAGGCAGATAAAAAAAGCAGCTGCCAATGCACTGAGTGATGAACTCAAATTAGATGTGTTGCTTGAGTTTCAGGAAAACCCACATACATCGAGTAGACAGGCATCCACTACATTCAATGCTAGCCATACATCGATAGCAAACATATTAAAAGAAAATAAATTGCATCTGTATAAGATGATACTTACTCAGGAGCTCATGGAAGACGATTTTGATAGGAGAACTTTTTTTTGTGAGCAAATGATGGACATGTTGGATAACAATATTATCCAATTAGAAGACGTTATGTTTTCTGATGAGTGTACTTTTTTACTTAACGGCTATGCTAATCGGCAAAATTGCCGCTACTGGTCCACGGAAAATCCTCACTGGATGAGAGAAGAACACACTCAATACCCTCAAAAGGTTAATGTTTGGACAGGGATTGTAGGGAACAATATCATTGGTCCCTTTTTTATTGAGAGCAACTTGAATGGCAACAATTATTTGGCACTACTTCAAAATGTCATTCCAACGTTGGCAAATTTATATTCTGATACAGGTAACCCTCAAGTTCCAGCGAATACGATATGGTTTCAGCAGGATGGAGCACCACCACATTACCAACTTAAAGTCCGGCAGAACCTCGATACAATATTTCCCAATCGGTAGATAAGGAGGCGAGGATCGATTGAATGGTCAGCGCGATCACCTGTTCTTACATTATTAGATTTCTTTTTATGGGGATATGTGACAAAATGTGTTCATGTGTACAAAACTAAACCTTCTAATTTAAATGATTTAAAAGAACGAATAACGCTTGCGATTAGGTCGATCACGCCTGATATTTTAATTAACGTTAGAAGACATTTTTATTTAAGATTAGGATGTTGCCAAGACGTTCGCGGAGAACATTTTGAACATCTACTTCATTAACATTCATAGTTCTTTTTTGTGTTCTACATTTTATTACGTTTTGCATTACATTTTAGTTTTTGATTGTATTGTAGCGAATTTCGGTAACAACATGGTTTTTTATTATTCTTAATAAGATGGACTTCCAAAAAGTAAGGGTTAGTACAATCAATTTAATTAAATAAATAAAATAAATAAATAAAATAAATAAATAAATAATATCGTATTTATTTCATAGGTTTAAGATACTCTGTGGTGAAATACAGCTTATGAATATCAGTTAAAACCAATCAAAAATTTATTGAAACATTAAACCTTCTAGAAAATTTGAATAATTTTTTCTCCTATTTGTATATTTCTAAAACTAACAAAATTACTAAAATACTGTCTCGCTTTGTTTAGTCACGGTATAAAATATTTCAAACTACAAGAACTTCCACAGTTATAAGCATATTAAATTAGAATACATAATTTGTGTATCCGGTAAAACTATACAAGAAGGTGTAACGCACGTAAAGTTGACACTTAATAGATTTCCGTTGAATGTAAAATTACCCATATCGTATTTTTAAAATAACATTTAACTAAATATTGTAAATATATAGACTATTTTAAATTTGATTATAAGGACATCCAATAATATTAGTTATACTTTTAATCAACATCAATATCTTACAAATGAAAAAAACAAATTAAACCGAGTGACATAGAAACCCGAACACACAGTAAAGATTATTTTTTGACAAAACTTTTCATATACCAGTTTACTATCACAAAAACAGCACATTAACCTCATCAGATTTTTTTTGTATTTTTTCCAATGTAGGTGTGCTCATAAAATATTTAAATTTAAAAAAAAAAATGATTAGAATTTTTAATTATTATTATTATTTATTGTTGAATGTTGTCGAATAGTTGGCTTGAGGGAAACTGGACTTTCATTTTGAGATATTGCTACCAGAGTGCAACCAAGTTTGGATACTCTGATTAGATGTTGGTAGGCATGGCTTGGAAAAGACCAGACTCGAGGTCCAGGGATATAGCAAGAGTTCGCAGAACAACAGGTCTCCAAGATAGCCGTCTTGTAGTTTGCGAAATCATTTACCGTAGAATAAGAAGTTTCGGTATTTATTCATTTCGCCCTCAGTGGGTCCTAACCCGAGATCCGAGAAACAATTGACTTGAGTGGAGTAAAGAAAGGCTAGCATGGGATCAGGAATGAAACACAGTAGTTTCAGACATAGACGTGAAAAACGCTGTGATCCTCAATTTTTTGTTGAGAGATATGTGCATCGTACTGTTGGGATAATGGTATGGGGTGACATTGCTTATAATTCTAGGTCACCTTTATTATTCATTAGAGCCAGCAGAACCGCGCAGCGTTACATTAATGAAATACTGGAACCACATTTTCTCCCATATCATAGTTCTATGTTACTCAGTATATGATTTACTGTTTTGAACAAAGTGTGTACATTTGTTAAATTATTTCATAGGTTTTTAGTAATGAGTATTATGTAGATTATTATGTTTATTAGTACTATATATGAGGGTTGTCTGAAAAGTTTCCGACCTAATAAAGATAATAGACATTTTTTCTTCAAATTAATTTTTATTTTTCTATATAGCCTCCTTGTAAGTCTACAGGGTGTTTCATTAAGAATTATCCATATAGTAACTGGAGAAACCTTAGCACTAAATATGAAGATTTAAGCCAAAACACTTAAGTAAAATATTTCTCCTAACCGAGATATAGGGTGTTTTATTTTAACTATTCTAAATGATTGTATCCCATATTTTTGACACCTTCAAATATTTTCTGTTCATACTTGACAAAGAGTTTATACATATTAGGTTACTTTAAACAGTGGCAAAAGATATTATTTCTCGATTGTCAGAGGCGTGCGGTAGGGATGAATACTTTCTTTTATCCCCCTACAATTTACACCACTGTCGTAATAATTCTTTCTGCATGTCAATTTCTACGTAAATATCATCCTCTTGTCTCAATACGATAGAGTGAGTAGTTGGTTTCTCCAGTTACTATATGGATAATTCTTAATGAAACACCCTGTATACACTTCTCCCAGCGATCCTTCCATCTCTTCAACCCGTCCAAATAGTACTCGGAGTCTCTCTCAGCAAAATAATTGTTTACGAAGGTGATGGCCTCCTCATTCGACGAAAATCTCTGTCCTATGAGCGCAACTTTTAGCTTACGGAACAAAAAAATGTCGCTTGGGGCTAGATCTGGTGAGTTAGGAGGGTGGTCAAGCAGTTCAAACCGTAATTCGTGGATTTTCGCCATGGCAACCGCTGAGATGTGAGACAGCGCATTGTCTTGGTGAAACAAAATTCTTTTTTTCTGCAAACGTGGCCGTTTTTCCGCCATTTCTGCCTTCAGCTTGTCAAGTAATGATGCGTAGTATGCTCCTGTAATGGTTTTTCCTTTTTGAAGATAATCGATTAAGATAACTCCAACCTTTGGAGCCGATTCCCCCTTCGCAGTCCATTGTTTTGACTGTGTTTTTGTTTCTGGAGTATAATGGTGTATCCAAGTTTCATCTACAGTAATTAATTGGCGCCAAAATTCTGATTTATTGCGCCTAAACTGCGCCAACAGTGTTGGAAATGTTCATTCGACACGTTTTTGGTCCAAAGTGAGCAAACGCGGCACGCAACGCGCGGACAGCTTTCTCAAGCTTAATCTTAATTAAATATGTGACAAACACGTTCTTTGGACATTATAGCCTCTGCTATCTCTCTAATTTTAATTCGATGGTTGTCTAGCACCACTTGGTGAACTTGAGCGATATTATCGTCAGTGGTTGCAGTTTTTGGACGTCCTTAACGTTCATCATCACCCAAGCTGGTACAGCCACATTTAAATTCAGCAGCCTAAAATTTCACGGTGGTAAATGATGGTGCAGAGTCCCCGTACACAGCGTCCAACTCGTTTTTGATTTGCGTAGACGTATTGCCTTTCAAAAACAAATATTTAATGACAGCTCGATACTCGATTTTATCATATCGACTCACTCAAATGATTGTCAAACAACAACTGCGCGTCCAAAATGGCTGAAATTTTAGTGGGTACCTTTCAAAGCATGCGCAAACACTCTCCCCAACTTTTGTTCACGAGTGCTGCCATCTTCATGTTGAGGTCGAAAACTTTTCAGACAACCCTCGTACTAATTTACGTCTGTTTATAGTTATTTTAGAAAAAAACAGGTCAAATAATGTTACATCCTAACTAGTGGAAACACGTGCAACAGTGTCAACGGTCTTCGCACACAAAGACAAGAGTGATACTTTACATAATTTTCCAAGAATCGGTTTGTTTGTTGAGAAGATAAGATTTACTAATAATGTGGATATAACTTTGGTTGTATAATTTGATTATGTTACCAACAACTTACGGCTGCAGTGAATTTATTACGAATTTTCCTTGATACACACCTGAAACAAAGAAAAAAAAAATGTTATTTAATTTGTTGTGTATACGTAATGCAATTATTGAAGATGAAAATTAATTAAAAATACATTTTTACATTTTAATCAGGTGTACACAAATAAAATTACGCAAAACCACGTGACCAGTTTGCAAACTAGCCACGTGGTTGAATTGGGTAGTGTAAACCTTGCCGACTGCCTCGTAAATTTTTAATATATTAACTTGATTATTTAAAAGTCCTATTATATGAAATAAGTTTATTACGACTTTAACATCGTTGTAATTGTTTAAAAATAATGTTTTATTTCTCACATCCAAGTTAGTAATTTTAAAACACTTAATTGCAATTAAATAAAATCTAATTAATAAATAAGTTATTTATTTGCTTGCATAATTGTAAACAAATATTGTACAAGGAGGATTAAGATTATTATTTAGAGAAACAAGAAGGTAGGAAAATAGATCCAGGTACTTTTTATGTAAACAACTAATTAGTAGATTTTAACTAGGAATTACAGAATAGTTTATTACGTATCTAACAAAAGTAACCCATTATACATGAAGGGAAAAAGTGTGCGTAATGAGATTGCAACTCGTGTAACGTACTACACTTTTTCTACGCCCGGCGGAGTACTGATAATTTCATTATTTTCACTACTAACAGTTACAAAAATTGACAGCATAATTGAACTGACGTTTACTTCCATAACATGCTAAGAAATCGAGACTGCTTTTTGAGAAATTGTAAAATGTGTTGCGACATTTAAGGGCATTATTATTTTCATCTAAAAGGTATTTCCGAGGGGGAGGCGCTGGCAAAAATATTCGCACTAAAATTTCTTTTTTAATCGAAACTTCCCTATAATATACCCCGCACTTCTCTCTTAAAATTCCGAACTTCACCGAAATAGCCCAATAAGACACACTTCCCAAGCGACCTACACTCAATTTCCCCAAAAGTTTGCCCCTCGGGTATTTCACTTATTCTAAAAGCTTATATGTTTTTCAATAAGTATGTAAATAGACAAAATAAAGTAATAAGTAGATAAGTTTCACAGCAATTTGATGAAATAAAGAAATTAAAGATTTTATATATAAACGCACGTATATGTTATGAGATCTCATTACGTACATGTTATTGCTAAATGTAACAAGGAATATCGACAGTTTTTAACATTTACTGATATAGGCGTAGAAGAACATAATAAAGTATCATCATTTACGATATACTTGAATTTATAGGAAATAATAGTATAAACAATATGATGATTATTTTTATTTAAATCGAATTCTTTGCTTTAAATGTAGTTACTAAAAATTTAAAATGTTTGGCACTATACTATTGTTGTTTAAATTCAAAGTTTTTATTTTTATTTCATTTAGTTCATATCTTAATTATAATTTGTAAAATTAGTAAAATTTTACCTCTTTACCATTATTGTGATTTAGTAAATTATCCGTCAATCATAAATAAGAGTTTTTTAAAATGTTGCGAACTATGCAGGAAAAAGTTGAAGCAATATTAATTATTGGTGAGGCTAGAACTAATCTGCATGAAGCCAAAAGGATTTTTAATGAAAGGCATCCAGATCGACCAATATCCAGACAGTACCTGAGACAACTCTTAGATAAATTTCATAGAACGGGAAACGTTGCAGACGCTAAGCGAAGTGGTCGACCTGGAATTAGTGAAGACAAACAAGTCGAAATAGTTGCCGAAATGGTAGTCAACCCCATACAATCCACCTCAAATGTTGCACAAACTTGTGAAGTGTCTTCATCAACTGTAAAAAGAGTTTTAAAGAAACAAAAATTTCATCCTTATAAAATGAAAATACTCCATATGCTGACAGAAGATGATCCAGATCGCAGAATTGATTTCTGTGAGCAAATAAGAAATAAAATAAAACAGGATGCTTATTATCTTAAAACAATTTGCTTTAGTGATGAGTGCTGTTTTTTTCTTAATGGTAAAGTTAATACCCAGAACGTAAGATACTGGAGTGACACAAATCCTCACCTTTTTTATGAAGGTCACACCCAGTTACCTCAAAAAGTGAATGTGTGGGCAGAAATTTTGGAAACAACATTGTTGGGCCTATATTTTTAAACGTAAATTTAATTGGGGAAATTTACCAGAATGGTATTGAACCCTGAATCTTAGAGATTCTTGAGGATCATGCTGACGAGTTCCATGATATGGAAATAACTTTTCAGCAGGATGGTGCTCCTCCCCATTATTATCAACCTGTTAGAAATTATTTAAATGAACAATATCCAGATAGATGGATTGGACGTCGGGGTCCAATAGAGTGGCCTGCGCGTTCTGCCGATATGAACCCACTAGATTTCTGTTTATGGTGGTACCTAAAATCAAAATTTTATGGTACACCAATTGAGAGTATTGACGAATTAAAGCTAAGAATTAGTGAATAATGCAGGTTAATTTCTAGAGAGACACTTGAACGCGTTCTGGAAGAGTTTTCTGCTAGACTTTTTTATTGCAGGAAGTAAATGGTGAACATTTTGAACATATTATTTAATTTTTTTTTATTATTAGAACGTATTTTTTTCAAATTTCTAATTCTAACGGTTCAAAAAATAAATGGGGGGGCAGGGACTTTAGAACCGCACTGTATAATACATTTGTGTGTAGGACAAAATAAAAATGGATCTAGCTATAACTTTATCATAAGATGAACTTAATAAAGATGGGGTATTTTATATAAAAACAACGTGCCATTGGTGAAAATTATTACGCTCATTTTTAGGTAAAAACATTATTGCCATATTTAAGTTTCCCGTGAAGATGAAAACATAAAAACATTCAAATTTGTGTAATGTGTAAAGGTTGATAATTATTCAGTCTAAACAATATTTTCAAGTACACAAATCTAATAACAAACCAACGATAAATTTAAATAATTTATTGACAGAAAATTTATGACAACCCTACTGTTATTATAACAACTAGAAAATATTAAATTAACATAATAAACTTTTTGAAAGTGTCTGCTGGAACATTCGACGTTCGAGTTTCGTCTCGAATTACTAATCAACAACCTACAGAGTATTTTCATCATGCAGTCTACTGTTTTTATTGTAGTCTCTCTCGTTATATATGCCACCTACGACGGATCTCACACACGAAAGTTTAAGCGAAAACAATGGATCAAGTGACACTAAAATTTGATGGTGTTTAAGTAGCACAAGATATTTTGTTTTGTATTTTTTTAATGTGTTTTTCAAGATCACCGAGCAAAAGTAATTGGAAACGTGTTTTCGGTTCGTATATGAAACGCTCACGGTCTGTTGACTATATTCACTTAATTTTAGTCCGAGTGAATAAGATCTCAATAATATTGGCATAAATCAATCCATACATTTTTAAAATTAATAAATATACTAATGTTTGTCACTGAACTGAAATGACAGTTTAAAAATTACGATAATTGTACGTTTTATAAATCAATAATTAGGTTTATACCCACCCTGTCCAAAATAAATAAAATAATACAAAATAACATTGGATAGCTGCATACTAAACTTGTTAGTCATGGCATGGGAAGGCAAAAGGTTTTTAACACTAAAAATGCCGCAGTGTGTGGCTTGGCAATATTTCTTAGAAGAGCATTCAATGAAACCGTCTGCAGCCAAAGTTCAAACAACCAATAAAAAATGTATTTTTCTTCCGTTTTAATTAATTACTAATAAAATGTCACAATTAACTTTGGTAGCATAGAAAAATAATTAAGTTCCCACTATTTGGTTAATGAACAATATACATAAATACAATGTTTATTTTTATATTTTGAAAAATATATAATTTAAAACAGTAAAGAAATAATATTGATTGAAATGTTTAAAAAGATAATATATCATTAAAATACTTTATTTTAGTAGTAAAAAATAAACATATTTATATTATGAATTAACACGTAAACTGTATCATAAACAATTTTGAGAGAAATTTAGCAGACTTTTGAAGTGTATGGGTTAAAGGTTAAGAAACAAGAAGGTATTATTAAAATCAAAATTATATGAAGTATTAAAAGTCAATATTATTTTAGGCATTTTGTTTTAGGCATATGTTTATTTACAAAATATGTATATAATATGTACAGATAATTACAATTACTTATAAATTAATATGAGGAGCTAAAAAAACAATTAAGTAGGTATATGAGAAAAAAAAAACCAACCGCAAGGATAAAATTTGACTAGCAACATGCAAAAAATACGACAATATTAAATCTTAAAAAATAAAAATCTAAAAATAAAATTAAAGTACATGACGCCTATGTGCCTATGACGCACGTTAATCCTCTTAGGCCTACTGTAGTAACAATGAAGGATCATAAAATAATGTGATAGTCCAAGAAATTTAATAAATTTTGTATTAAAATTAACAAAAACAATTTAGAATGCATTACAAATATTGAAGTTTTACCGCACGTACTGTACTATAGTTTTGCATAACGAATTAGTTTTTATTCTGGGAATTTACTCTATCTTGATTTTCAAATACAGTATATGTCATAATAACACAAATATGACATTTTTTAGAATGTCATAATGACACTTATTACCGTACTAGTGCTGTCATTTTTAGAAAACTTACAGTAAGTAAAACATATTTTAATTAGAATTTAATTTTTATTTATTCTTGACAATTATTTATATTTTATACCTGACAAATGGAAATTTTGATGAATTTACATAGAAAAATTAATAATGGAATGCAAATTATCGGAGAAATTTGAATAACCAAGATATTTTTATAGAAAATTTGTCCTTAGCTACGAAAATTGAAAAACATGTCATCACCTAATTTTTAAGTAAAAATATGTACAATTTTTTTTGTTACATTTCAATTTGCATATAGTTGGTTAGTAGATCAAATCTTGTATACAGGGTGTCCAGGAACTTAATGCCAAAAATTCGGGAGCAAATAGAAGAGGTCAAAATAATGTTAGAAGTTCAAATAAATTTTTGTCATACGAGTTATAGACCTCTAAAGTTTCGAAATAAAAACCTTTGTTTTGTCATAATTTCTAAACTATAAATTGGAATACTATAAAATTCCAGTGACGGATTGCATACATCCATGTCCTGTGTTTGACGGTATAAATTAATCTACATTACGTACAGATAAGCAGAGACGGCTTGTGCCCATTGGTTAATAATCCGTAATCCAGACATTCTGAAGAGAACTATCAATAATTGTCACAACTTATAATTCAGATCTAAAAGTTCAAATTTCTCCTAAACCCTTAATTTTATAGAGTTCAAACAACATTTTCATTAGTAAATGGATTGGAAAATTTATTTTTAAAATTTAAATATTATTTAGATGATCCCTATTAAAATTACGGATTATTAACCAATGGGCACAAGCCGTCTCTGCTTATCTGTACGTAATGCAATCCGTTACTGGAATTTTCTAGTATTCCAATGTATAGTTTAGAAATTATGACAAAACAAAGGTTTTTATTTCGAAACTTTAGAGGTCTATAACTCGGAAACGAAGGCTCGTATGACAAAAATTTATTTGAACTTCTAACATTATTTTGACCTCTTCTATTTGCTCCCGAATTTTTGGCATTAAGTTCCTGGACACCCTGTATAGCACGTCTGATTGCTCTAATTCGGCACGTTCTGCAAATTTCTCATGCCGTACATGCCCTAATATAATATAAACAACTATCGTAGTTTTTAAATTTTGGATGATAAAATAGTAATTGTGTGTCAATCAAAAGTAGAAAAGTGATCAATTATTGTTGAGGCTTTAATACACTTTTGTACCGTTGTTCACATAGCATTTTTTCCATTACTGGCATTCTATTTTTAAAAATATTAGTTTTTGAAAATAATACAAATTTTGGACGGTTTACCAGTCACTTCCGTTAACATGACATGACGTTGACGCGTCCAATATTTTTCTTTCGATCTGTGTTGTAAAAATCGCAATAAAACTACATTGGTTTTCATTTTTGACTGGGTAGGTGAACATGACTAATAAATAAGTAAAGGAAAAATATTTTTTCATTTTATTTGCTTCAATTAATCGCACATTATGTAAAATGGATTGAGAATTAGTTCTAATCAAGTATGCTATGTATTTTCTACATTGGTTAGTAATTTATGTTGGAAAGGGCATTGCATTATGGCTTATTTAAACTTACTGGAAAATCCACCCCCTCACTCCTAGCAGCTGATTTCAAAAATGTATAATACTTGTAGGTAAAAGTGGTTAGTTTATGAGACAAACAATTTTTCTTTTAATAGCACAAATTTTATTTATTTTTTACTTTCACCTTATTTGCCTGTAATAAAATGGGTTGTACAACAATATTTAAATTTAAATTTTTCCTTTAGTGAACATTTCTTTTGTGCCTTTTTTTTATCTATGTATATATTTATACAATAATCTCCTCGCACGGATAAAAATAAAAAGGATTAGAATTTAAGACTTGACTTATGAAAGTTTTTTCAAAGGTTTCCCTTCTACATTTTCCGCGATGACGATATCGTGCCAGAAGCGTTTTCGGAGTATAACGAAGTTCTAATACTTTCATAAGTCTTCATGACTAGGGAATACTAACTTTTCAGAATAATGCAAAATTGTGGAATTTTCTTATAATGCGTATGCCTACCTTTTTTGGACTATGACCATTGTCGGGATTTATTTTTTAAACAAAAAAGTTTTTTCGTTACTTTTTAATTTACCATAAACGATTTTTATTTATGGTTTAATTAAAAATGTGTTACCCTAATCAATTTAATTAATTTATTGGTAAATGATTCTTACTACTGTCACAAATCCTAAACTTAATACTTTTAACGTAAATGTACAATGCGGTTCATATGTATGGAATAAATTCATTTGTAGCGTTATTATGTACTATATGAAAAAAACCTGAAACAGGTCGATTTTTATTCTTAAATTGACAATTTACATTATGAAAATATTATCCCCCTCCAGCACCCCTTCGGAATTATAAGCACCCCCTCGAAAATTTTAAATTACAAAGGGGGTCGTGTGGCACCTCGTTGGAAAGGGATTTTAGTCCTCTGTTCAGCAATATAAAGTTTTTTAAGTTTGGTGCAATCATAACTGAGAAAATTGATTTTTAAGATGTAAAATTTTGATAATGTTTCTAAAACAAAACTTTACGTAGAATGAAGATAATAATGTCACATAATGATAAGAATGTGTTTTTCAATATATTTGACACTTAAATGTTCAAAATGACCACCATTCACTTCTTGACAATAACCGAGGCGATATTGTTTGGTCTATTCAAATAACTTTAGAAATAATCTGGTGTTTTCGTATCTGTTCTGCTAAATACTAGGAAAAAACTTTGAAGATATTAAAATAATTGTCAAAAAACTAAATAAACAATTGATATAAATCTAGTAGGCTGCTGTCATTTAGGTATTTAAAGTTACTAAAAGACGTCAGTATAATATTTGAGCGCGTATTAAATTTAATTATGGCTCATTTGTCCGAGACTCAAAGAATAGACATTTCAATTATGATTGGTTGTGGTAATAAAACCAAAACTCAAATGGAGGTTTGTGAAATTTTTAATAATAAATACCCTGGTCAACACGTTTCGCAGTATACAGTTAGCAAAATTGAAAAAAAGTTTCGTGAAACTGGACATGTAAAAAATATTGAAAAACCAGGTAGAAATGTTCAATTTACTGATGAAAAAAAGTTAGATGTACTTCTAGAGATTGAGGAAAATCCGCATAAGACAACTCGAGAACTTACCGCCGACAATGATGTAAGTAAATCATCTATTTTGAGAGTTCTGCATAAAGAAAAATACCACCCTTACAAAGATCAGTTGGTTCAGGAGTTAAATGAAAATGATCCTGATAGAAGGCAAGAATTCTGTGAATTGATGATGGATAGAATGAACGCAGATTTGCAGTTCATAAACAAAATAGTTTTTTCTGATGAAGCGACGTTTCATTTAAACGGAACGGTTAACAAACAGAACTGTAGATATTGGAGCAGAGAAAATCCTCACTGGATGTGTGAGGTTCACACTCAATATCCTAAAAAAGTTAACGTTTGGGCTGGTATCATTAACAATAAAATTATTGGCCCTTATTTTTTTGAGGGCACAGTTACTGGTGAGGTTTATCTAGATTTTTTGATTAACTTTTTAGTGCCTACATTACAAAGAGTTTTCCTGATGTTAATCATCCAAATGAGATAGATCGATCTATTTACTACCAACAAGACGGAGCTCCACCGCATTTTGCACGTACTGTTAGAAATTATTTAAACGAGGTTTTTCCCAATAGGTGGATTGGAAGACGTGGGGCGATCGAATGGCCGGCTAGATCCCCGATTTGACTCCTCTCGATTACTTCTTATGGGGTTATTTAAAATCTAAAGTATATTTTAATATACCAAACAATATTGCTGATTTAAAAGTTAGGATAACGGAAGAAATTAACAAAATAACCCCCGAGGTCATACAAAATGTTGTACGAGAATTCCAATATCGCCTCGGTTATTGTCAAGAAGTGAATGGTGGTCATTTTGAACATTTAATTTAAGTGTCAAATACATTGAAAAACACATTCTAATTATTATGTGACATGATTATCTTCATTCTACGTAAAGTTTTGTGTTAGAGACATTATCAAAATTTTACATCTTAAAAATCAATTTTTTCAGTTATGATTGCACCAAAAACTTAAAAAACTTTATATTGCTGAACAGAGGACTAAAATCCCTTTCCAACGAGGTGCCACACGACCCCCTTTGTAATTTAGAATTTTCGAGGGGGTGCTTATAATTCCGAAGGGGTGCTGGAGGGGAATAATATTTCCATACTGTAAATTGTTAATTTAAGAATAAAAATCGACCTGTTTCAGGTTTTTTTCATATAGTACATAATAACGCTACAAATGAATTTATTCCATACATATGGACCGCACTGTATATTTGGCTAAGATACCAAAATTAATTTTGATATATTTATTTTCACATAAACTGGAAACATTAAACCCATTACAAATTAACCATAAATATCATTAAATGGCAGATAACAATTTTAAAAACAAAATTCCCAATGTTTTAAATAAAAAATAACTATAACCAATTGATTATGATCTTAGTAGGTACCATTTGACTTGACATTTTCAAGTCATGACTAAGAACTTTAGCATGTGGTCTCATCCTGGATTTTTTTTTATTATTATTAGTTATGAGGACACGTGCATATAATACGATATAAATGCGCCATTTCAGCTTCAAATTATATTATTTTTGATGTTTACGAGACTCTTTGTCCGAACAAAATAAGAACCTGCTTGAGAGTTGTAGATTTACTACGATGTTGTTTATTAGTGAGCAATTTTTTCAACCTCTCACTTTATTAACTGCCAATGACCTTATATTATGTTATTTACACATTATAGATATATAGAATAACATAAATAATTCAATAAAATAATACAAAACAATATGAACATTTATAACATTACCAACTCTCGATAGGAAAGTCATTCATACAGTTCCTAATTAATTCTACCACACTACCACTTAAAGAAAGAAATTTTCCTCAAATTTCCATTTGCAGCCATGAAGTTTTGAATCTCCAATTTCGTATTCTTTAAGAGAGGAATTTTTTGCAAATGTCGACTATGGTAGCTTGCGTTGTCCATTACTATAACGATGTTTGGCAATTTTTAAACCAATCTTCAAAAAGATCTTCGTGATAATTAAAGCAGCTTGTACCTACTGAGTACTTGAAAACTCTATACTTTGCACTAGTAGAAACTCATCTTCGATATGGAATTCTAGTATGGGGTGCAGCTTTTAAAACTCATATTAATTCCTTAGAAATTATGCAAAGAAGATTTTTAAAATTAATACACTCAAAGAGTTCATTATATGCTTCTGACAGTTTATATTCAGAACTTAAAATTTTAGATATGAGACAATTGTTTTATTTATGTGCATCTATTAGATACCACTGAAATAAAAAAAATAATCAACTTCAAAATCATCATTATAATACCCGTTATAGGCAAGATTTCTCCCACTTATGTATGTATACAAAAATCGTATACTTACATGGCACCAAAGTTATACAATACCATTCCAAATGATATTAAGTCTATAGGTAGTCTTCACGTTTTCAAGGCAGAGTTAAAGAATTTTCTTTTCCATACAGACAGAACACTCATTAATAATTATTTTTAAACTAAATTAAAAGTATTTTACAAAAATTTATCCATTGTTACATTAAATCTATGTTGCATTTGTGTCTATTTTATTCTGATGTATTTGTTATTTTAGAATATTTTTATAAATTATATTATATAGATTTTAATCGAAACAAGTGTTTTACACTTATCGGTGTAAAAACTTTATATATTGGTAGTTTTATATGTAATTGTTAAAATGTTATATTATTTAAATAAAGTATTATTATTATTATAATCAACACAAGAGTCCTTTATATTTTTGGCAGAAAGCCACATAGCGTTTGGGATCCAACCATTTTCTAATCCTGCGTGTAATACAGGGTGTTTCTTAAGTAATCTAAAATATTATATGGGGCGCTTCGTTTCTCAATTTTAAGACGAAAAGTTCATATAATAAACATGTGTGATAGGTGTTGTCGTTTATGAGATACAGGGTGTTGTACGTGAAATTAATTTTTCTTGGTGACGCTACTGATTTATATTTTTTTATTATTTTATTACAAGCAACATGTGTTAAACATAAAGAAAAAATAATACATTTCAGAGCAAATGTTCAAAATGTCCACCTCCAGCTAAAATGCAAGAATCTGCTCGATGTCTAATGGATTGTCGAATACGTTCGAAGATACCAGGATTGTTACGAATAACATTACAGCCGTCTATGATACGATTTTGAAGATCTTGTACGTTTAATATCAGTGTTGTGTAAACAAGCGATTTCAAATATCCCCACACACAAAAATCCATAGGATTGTGTCCAGGTGATCTAGGGGGCCACGGGTGTGGAGATCCTCGTCCGATCCAATGGCCTGGAAAAACATTATTTAAAAACTCGCGTACAATCACTGAAAAATGTGGAGGAGCTCCGTCATGCATGAACCACATGCGCCTTCTAATAATAATAGGTACATCTTCCAAAAGAAGTGGAAGTTCATTTTCTAGAAAATGTTGGTATGTCTCACCGGTTAACCGTACAGGAAGGAAAAATGGTCCAATTAAATAATCATCGATGATGCCAAGCCAAACATTGACCGAAAATGTTTGTTGAAATCGTTTTACACTTATGGTATGTGGATTTACATCTGCCCATATGTGGTCATTATGAAAATTCATAATCCCATGTCTAGAAAAGTTGGCTTCATCCGTAAATAGAATATTGGCCACAAAATTCGGATTGTTCGCGATTTCACGTAAAATCCATTGACAATACTGTATGCGTAATGGGTAGTCAGTAGGTAACAAATGTTGAACACGTTGAACGTGATATGGATACAATAAATTATCTTTTAGAATATTCCAAACAGTTTTGTTACTAACATTTACTTCATCTGCAACTTTTCTTGTACTCGTTTCTGGATGTTGGTCAATAATTTGAAGAATCTGGTTTTCCAATTGGGGATTTCTCACAGTTCTGGGTCGTCCAATAATATTCTTCGATTTAGCAAAAGTTCCAGTTTCTTGTAAACGAATATGTAACTTAGTAAACGTATCTGAACATGGTAAACGATTATTTGGATAACGCTGGGCATACGTACGTCTAGTTTCTAAGGCATTACCATTCGCTAATCCGTACAAAAAATGCATATTAGCCATTTCAACATTAGTAAACACTGGCATAGTTATTAACTAAACACAGAGTCAATCAAATAAAAATGTACGATTTTTGCGTTGGTTTTCAAATTTGACACTTGTCAACATTATTTCAAAGGCCACTTAGAATAAGCATGTTTTTGCGTATTACTTCTAAAAACCAGTAGCGTCACCGGGAAAAATTAATTTCACGTACAATCAGAACTGACTTATTACAATAAATTCAACACCCTGTATCTCATAAACGACAACACCTATCACACATGTTTATATGAACTTTTCGTCTTAAAATTGAGTAACGAAGCGCCCCATATAATATTTTAGATTACTTAAGAAACACCCTGTATTGTGATTCTCTTCCCTTTATTTGATATTGCTTTTGTTTTACACTTATCAGAGGAATCAGATCATCCTTTGGAAGGGGTGTTAAATTTGATTGTAGGGACACGCTGCTGCTCATCGTACATAGTGTAGATTTTTCGCCTTATCAAATCTTTTTCCCAGTCGTCTAGACTTTTTGTGACAGCGGAATCTTTACGCTTTTTTCTTGAATCCATAGAATTTTCAACAATTCGTCTAACTGAAGTAAGAGGCACCTTCGTCAAATTACTGGTTACTCTTGCTGCAGCACCCGCGTTATATCCTTGCTGAAGTAAGAAACTATACACATTTTTTAAGCGATTCTTCTTTAACGAACCACTGGAAGAAGCACTATTACTTTTTATCTATGGACGCCACATACTGCCTATTCTGTACGTTGGGGTATAAAATCTTTGCTGTAACACAAGTGAACACTTCCAATGAAATACAAAGACTAAAATGAACAAGAAGTGTAAGCTGTAATCCTCTACAATCCCTCTCTGAGAAACAAAATTACCTGAATCAGGTCCTTTTACATTTATGATGTGCATCTCGGATTTTACAACTTAAGGGTCGAATTGGTTTTATTAAAATCCTTCAGTCAATACCATTTATTGTGAAAACTACTATACATTATGTTCTCTCTAAAAGCCACATACATTTTTTATTTTTTTATATTGTCACTAATTTTCATCCTTAGATTAATTATATGCTAAAAAAATTATAGAAACGTTTAAAAGCAATTATATCCTTTTACCTACAGGTGGTCTTGTTACACCTTTAGTCATTATATAATTTTATGTAGCAGACAAAGGGGGAAAGTTAACCTTTATTAAAAACATCTTTAGCTGTATATTTAATTAATTTAATTAATTTACATAATGTTATTAAACATCCTGTATTACTAAATAAAATTATAAAAATATATAATGAGCAATTCTATTATTAATTCTATTAATTAGTAAGATGGACTTCCAAAAAGTAAGGGTTAGTATAATAAATTTAATCCTAGTAACATTTATATTTTAATACAACGTTGTAAGCAAATAATTTCGAATAAATTAAAAAAAAAAATTGTGTTCTATTCCATCCCAAACTTTTTGTTTAATTTTCTGTTAAACATTTGGCAAAATTTTAAATTAAATTATTTAATCTCCTGCATAACAACCTACTATATACCCTTATATTTACTATTTACTACTATGCCAGTTTACATACTCAAAAATAGCAACATTTTTCCCATGATCTTTAATCTCATTAGCAAACCGTGTCGTTTATATGGTTACAACGAGGTCAGCTGTTTAGATGTTCGCTGAATAACCAACCAAAAGTTATAACAAACATCAGTTTTGCCTGTATACATAGGTAAGTATATATTTTACACAATATACTTCGCACGGGTGTTAAACATTTTCCAGTATAACAAACTATTCCAACAACTCTACGTTGACATGAATGTTTGCACGTTTTCCAAACAAATCAAATTCAAGGCATCGGTTCGATAACTTAACAGAGCTACTAACTAAACAATGAGAAACACTAATGAATAGTACAGAAACCTTTCAAATTATACATAAATAATTAAGATATTAGTGTAGTGAAATTGTAGAATTATATTTATTTTTATTTCAACACGCAACATTTATTTTTATGTGTACTGTGTCTTTGAGGTTTGTTTTAAATCTAGTTAACCCTCAACTGGGTAAGTGTCGTCTGGTCTGACGGACTAAATATATTGTGTTATATTTTTGTATTCCGACCTTGCAAAAATACGTTGCAAAGGATATTCCAAAAATTACGTAGACCTGCAGTTTCTTACATTAAAAGCTGATTTTAACACTAATAGCAATAATAATACTAATAAATAACAATCTTTTGGAGTTTCAACATATTAAATAAAATATAAGTAAGAAAACAAATTAATTTGAAAACTATTCTAAAAAATTATGATTGTACATTATGGATAGATAATATCAATCTACAGAATACTTAATAATAGTTCATGCAAAAAATATTTTCATATGCTTTTCAATCGTCACAACAGTTTAGTTGTATACGGGGTTGGGATAAAGTATGGAACCATGTAAATATTTTTTAAACGAAAAGAACGATATTTATGAAAATTTGCAGGTAAGTGCAATGGAACAAAACGCATCTGATGTACATTTTTTTGATAATAATATACTTCCGGTTTAACCGGAATTGCCATCAACTTCTTTAATTTAAATGGGACACCCTATATATTTTTACAGATTTTGAAAGAGCTTGTTATTTTGAATTCATACATACTGAGTTTAATGTAAACAAATTTGTAAAAACGAGGAATAACTAACTATTAGTAGTACAATAGATGTACATTTCATTATTTTAGAATAATGAGAAACAAAATTACTTCAAATGTTCAAAATGCTCGCCGTTTACTTGCTGACAATATGCCATCCTATTAACAAATTCTTGAGTCACTTTCCAAGACTTCTCCACGTATTAGTTCACATTCATCAATAATTCTTTGTCTCAATTCCTATAAGTTTGTTGATCGTCTAACGTAAACACGTGATTTTAGATAACCCGAAACAAAAAAATCTAACGGGTTAAGATTCGGAGAACGAGCAGGCCATTCTGAATCCTCTACGTCCAATCCATCGATTTGGAAAATTCGCATCCAGAAAATCCCTAACCCGTCTATCATAGTGGGGAGGTGCTCCATCTTGTTGAAACCAAATATTTTGTGGTAATTGCCCATTCTGTTGAAGTGCAGGAATAATTTCGTTATTTAGTAGATCCAAATACTTGTCACCATTCAAGTTTCCGTCGATAAAAAATGGGCCTATAAGCTTATTTTCGACAATTCCCATCCAAACATTTAACTTCTGTGGATGCTGGGTATGTGCTTCATGAATCCAATGAGGATTCTCATTTGACCAATACCTTGAGTTATGGCGATTAACTGTTCCATTTAAACAAAAAGTTGCCTCATCGGAAAAAACTATGCTAGAAGCAAAATTTTCGTCGACATTACAGATGTCCATTAGCCGTTCGCAAAATTCCAGCCGTCGTCGGTCAAAATCATCGTATGACAATTCTTGAACCAACTGTACCTTATACAGATGATACTTTTCACTTTTTAATATCTTTCCTACAGAACGTCGACTGATACCATGGTTTAGTGCCAAATTTGTGGTGGAAATTTGAGGTGATTCTTCTAAATCGATTGCAATATTTTGTTTAACAGTTTCGTTCGTTGCAGTCCGCGGTCTTCCAGGTTTTAGCAAATTTTTTACCATCCCAGTAGTATTAAAACGTTGTAATGTTTTAGTTACTGTTGAGCGTGATATAGGATTTCTCTCCGGATGCAAATTATTAAAAATATGACACACTTCTTCATGAGTTCTAACACGATCACCATAACCGATCATCATTAAAATTTCAATACGCTCTTTTTCACTTAATTGAACCATTGTGCAATTTATTTCCGTCAATTAGAATTTGACACTTGAAGAACAAAAGACGTACTAAACAGTACTTGTTTATTTATTACTATGCATACAAACAACATCAATTAGTTTATCTAAATAGTTTTTTGCTCTAATGCAAAAAACTCAAAGGAGGTTGGTTAAAGTGCTATATTCCTCGTTTTTACAATTTTTTTTACACTAAACTCATTATGTATGAATTCAAAATAATAAGCTCTTTCAAAATCTGTAAAAATATATAGGGTGTCCCATTTAAATTAAAGAAGTTGATGGCATTTACCTGCAAATTTTCATAAATATCGTTCTTTTCGTTTAAGATATTTACTTGGTTCCATACTTTATCGCAACCCCGTATACTCGTATTAATATTAGTTCATATAAGAAGAAAATATAGTGTAATATATTAAATGTATGTACCTATCCAAAGTAAAAATAATATAATCAAATGTGATAGTAACGTTATAATTTTACTTCATAAACCCTAAACGTTAATTGTAACCAAGTGAAAAATGTTATTTTTGTATGTTAAGTATGTTGTAAAAATAATAGAAAGAAAAGATTTCACAATTATATGTTTGTACAGTTCAGAAGGTTATACATAAATAGAAAACGATGAATATTTTAGTATCATAACTTTTTCTCCAATAATAGAGGTCCTTGACATACTAAAAATGGTTATTAGATAAAAATTAACAAAACTTTTAGGGGTACACGGGTAATTTATCAAAAAAAAATTAGTTAAGGATTTCTTTAAGTTTATTTTATCATTGATTCGCTTAATAGAAAAATTATAATACGAAATTTAGTAGTTTATAATTAATTTTAATTGTTTTTAACACCCCATCTTTTGGTATCAAATTTTTAATATTTTTTTAGTTAAATTCCGTTATTAATTGTAAAGGTACAAAATAAGTTTTATACTTGTTAAGGAGGTAGATAATGAAGAAGATGATAATGCAGCAATATTAAGAAATTGAATGTCGCATAAAAGCTTGATAATAAAACAATATATATTTTATCAGAGTGCTGTATGTGATTTATTTCATTCAAGTAAAGGGTAGCCTATTATTAATTGACCTTAGAAATTATAATTTCAATCCATGTTCCTGTTTCACAATATTAAACGCAGGATCAGAAAATGGTTGGATCCCAAACGCTATGTGGTTTGTGTCAAAAATATTAAGGACTCTTGTGTTGATTATCACGAAGATACGACAGCAGAGCTTTTTGAATATTGGTTTAAAAATTGTCTGTTACTCAATATTCCTCCAAACAGCGTTATCATAGTCGACAATTGCAAAAAATTTCTCTCTCAGAAGAATTGGAAGATTCAAAACTTCATGGCTGCAAATGACATATATTTTGAGGAAAATTATACAAAAAACGACCCTGTAGCACATTTGTATCTTTTACCTGATGATTTTCTACACAATGAGATTAAATCGGGTAGTTTAATACCATTTACTTTGAAAAATACTATATATGTTGTATTTTGCCAGAAAATTGTGCCCCCTGAAATTTAAAATGTGTTTTAAATAGTTTACTTTTCCATTAAATAATTTATAAATATTAATACATGCAATTAATCTTAACGTAAAGATAGGGACATTGACCGATCCATGGGGAACACCCAAATAAAAGTAATAGCCTGTTACAAAAGCAGCCCACTTACAACCGTGTAGGAGTTACATTACAACTACAAAACCGGTATCGGCTTTCTGTGTAATCCATTCATTGTTATGAAAATTATTATGAACGTGTATTGATTTGATCTTTAACTCGATCTATGGATATTTGCATTCGAAATTTTGGTCAAAGTTTTCTGATTAAAGAAAAATGCAGTTTTTTTTCTCACAAATGTGTAAAGTGTTAATTTCTTTAATTTGTGTGTTCAAAGGGATATTTTGCAAAATGTGACCTGGGGGCTTATCACATGTACAATTGCAAGAAAAATACTGCAGCATTACCTGGAATAACTAGGAAGTACCATGGCATTACCGAGGCAATAGCACTACGTCCTTATATTCAAAATTTCACTGGTTTCCTTTTTCGAGTGGATCGACGAACATTTAAAGGTATTTGTTGGGAAATTGTGCCACCTGGGGATTCAAATTTAATGTTACAGGTCTCAGAATTTTTGTTTGGAATTGTATTTGAGACACGTGAATTACCCGAAGATTATTATGGGTCAATACAATATTTTCTTAATATAAATCATAAACCGTTCGTTTTATAACATCTTTTGAAGCATCGACAACATTTGCAAATTTTATTTTTTTGTTTTTACGCACCTGCGAATGATCTATAACTTCACCACGCTTAATAACCCGAGAAATAGTGTAAATAGAAATTTCAATTAAGGTATTAACTCGCTTTATTATAACCGCATCTGATTTTTTATTATCTTCATTTTTCACTCGCAATGCAAGTAAGTTTTCATCTGAAGTGATAAGCCCCCTGAATGTGACTTATCCGGTTATTACAATATTTATGTTTGTAAGTGCTCATTGTATTTAACTTCAAAATTTCTTATTATTTGACCTATGTATACACCCCTTCCTATTAAATTGTGTAAGTTTTGTTAAAAAATTATTTGTTTAGCAGTAATAGTTACTTAAACAATAAAAATTAAGTTGGAAATCTTTTCAAAATTGTCAATTTCCAAGAAGAATAAAAAGAATTTATGGAACTAAAACTTAAGTTATGGTCCAAATATAAGTAACTATCCATGAAAGGACAAAATAGAACCCGAAATAAAATTTTAAACTAGTTTAAATAATTATCAAAGAATAATAAATATTAAACAATTTTAATTAAATATTAAACGATTATAAAATAGCACTGTTTATAATGTATTTAATAAAAAAAATAATCTAAACCGTTTAATAAAAAATTTATCATTATTTTACTGGCCTATTTCGTAAATTTATTATGTCGGCATCTGAGAAACGCGATTTACTTACTGAAGATTTTTTTCAACACCCCTGCCCTGACCGAGTTCTTGCAGACAAAAGAGTGGGCACATACTTATTATTTAACTACAAAACTTTCTAGCAGATTACCTTATTTTGAATATTGGACGACTTTATTGACAATTACAGACCGTTTCTTATTTATAATTTACGATTGCTCGATTATGAAACCTACAACCGAGCCTACAACCGTCAAAAGAAACAAAGAAAATACGGGGGGTCAAGATATTTTAAGCTTTGGTTTAAACTTGGAACAATTTTGGTTAGTACCTACTAATTCGTAATTTAATAGAATTAATATATGAAACATATACCACATTTATTAAATTTAAAGTTTTTATTTAATATATTTTTTAATAAATAAACTTTAAGATGTTTACGTGGTTAAAAAAATATAAAAAATATTTAACTATCTATATTCACGATTTTTGGAAAATCTTTGTTGGAAGAAACTGCAGAATACAGAAAAATTTTTGTATTTTATATTTTTGAATTTACAAAAATACTGCATTTTATGTGATATTGTTCAAAGTTACTTATCTCAAAATCAGTATACATTATAACAAATAGGCTTTACATCATTTCAACTAAGATAGTTCATTTTTAATGTTTTTAATTGATACACTTTATTTTTATATTTTTCTGTTTTATAGGCACTTTTGCATACTTGTGTTATATTACAGTTTTTCGTTAAATTTCTTTGTTTATAACTTTTATATTCTGTTTTTAGGAACTTTTGAAATACTTAAGATTACCGTTAAACAAAGAAGCTTAAATAAGTAGTGCCCCTAAATCACTTTACTAATGAGACACACTGTATAATTAATATAATTTTTAGTTTATACAAAATTTTCTTAAAGCTACTGTGCTTAAAAATATTTTATTGTATTTATCGATGCCTTCAGTAATTTAAATCGAGGGGTGAATGTTTTTTAAATTGCTTCAATTTTTAATGACAGTTTAGTAAAAAATGTCGATAAACTGTATGACCTCGCTATATATTTATTTTTTTATTGCTTCGTAAGATCTCATGACTTATGTTTACACGTTATCTGATAAGTGAAATATAGGTCAGGATTTTATTATTTTAGGATTATACTCTCTAATTTTTATATAAACCAGACAAACAGTATAATACTAAAGATGCAAAAAAAAGTTTCAAAATGGGATTTTTTTAATTTTCAACAAACTAAATTTAAATCATAAATCATTTTGATAATTTGGTTGTTATAATTTGTTCAACGATCCTTTACGTAATACTCGGTGACGTATTCTACTGTTTCACATTTGTCTTATATTAATTGAATGTTTATAAGGGGTTCTATGTTAGTATGAAATGCCCTGTATGAATCCTCCACTTTTATAACATGGTTTATTGTTCTTTTCCAACAATCAGCGCTTGGGTCATCTATATTTTGCTGGATTAATGCAATTACAGAAGGACATAATGTAGGTATAGTATTTTGGTATTTTGGGTCCGCACTTTGTTCTTTAGTTTTCTCCACATATGCTCAATCGGGTTGAATACGCAGTAGTAACGAGGAAGAACAAGAACTGTATGTCCTTTGGATGCTGCAATTGTGTCACATACATATGTCTTCTGTAAGTTAAATGTCCTTAGAACCTCTAAAAGCTGCGTTTTTTATATCCTTCTACAAAGTACATGTCGTTTTGGAGCATAAATTCCTGGATTTCCGCTTTTGTATTTCAAGAGTCCATCCATTTGCCGGCGTATCGTGAATATCATACCAGGTCTCATCCAAATAGATTATTGGTCTTTATAAAGACCACTTATGGCAGTCAAATATTCAAAACGCCATTTCCTAATCCGTTGGGATTCCATAATAACTTGCCTTTTGTCAACTTTTCAGTATTTGAATCATAGTTTGGATAAAAGTGTCCATAGGTTTCCAATTGATATCCTTATCTCAGTGGAGCTCCTTAGTATTGTTTGCAATGGATAGTAGGCACTAAGTTTTCTTCGTACATAGAGTAGATAGTTCTTCTACACACTCTTATTCGACGAGAATCTGGATAAAATCTAAATCTTGATTAATTGGTAAATAAAGCTGTAGCCCAATCCTTTTCGTTTCAGATTTGACATTCTTGCAAACTCTTGCAAAGCGATTACCACTGGAAAGAGGCAACGGTCTTCGAGTGTGTAGAGATGTATTTTTTCGTTCACAATTATTTTATCTTAATTAATTCTGTTTTTCTTTAAAATAATTAGGTAGGTTAACTGCGTCTGCTGACCTAAATAACTTTTATATCTTTAATAAAACTTTTTAATATTAATTAATTTATTGTTGAGATTATACGTTCATGGATGTAGTTCCTACGTCAAAAACACATGATTCTTATCATCATCGTACTTTAAAATAAGTTAACCAGGTAAAATGTAATACGGTTATCTCCAAACAATATTTGATTAGTATTTTATTTGACATCTATTAATACGTTACGAATTTTGTTAATTGTTCATTAACTACGTATTAGGTCACATGAAGAGGTAAATTTCACACGTAAAAAAAGGTTTAGAATTGACTTGTTAATCTATGGTTTAACTTTGTAATTCTGATTAGAATTTAAAAATACAATACCTACAAGTGGATTACATCTCCTATTAAATTTAAAAATCAAAAACTTACATAAGTAAGGATCAAAGAAATATTTCTTTAGAATATCTGCATAACCAAAACTTTAACCAAATTAATTAAAATATCCTAAATTGTTTTCGTAAATAGCTGATAGATATTATTCAAGTTTTCAATTGCTTGCTCATACAGTATGATGCAAATGTATGGAATAAATTCATTATTTCACATACAGACGACTTGCGATATTGATTGTTGTTATTAATTTCGGCCTGCCAATCCGCTACATATATATTAAACAAAATTGGGCTGAATACAGAACCCTGGAGTAATTATCCTTCAGTTGTAAGGTTTGAAGATTGAATTTTGAATGACGTTTTTTTCCAGAACTCCAGGTTACTCTGTTTTGACAGTCGTCAATCTTAAAATTATTGAAAGAGCTATAAATAACTTTTCTAAGCCGTCTGTGGGTAGTTGCAAACACGTACAAGGAAAAAATAACTATTTTTAAATAGATTATTTAATAAAATGTTGGGAGTTTAATGTGAGATATGTTTATGTTGCCGCAATATCACGTAGTGTACAACTATCCGCCGATATATATCATTAAAATATTCGCCGGTTGCGCCTCGAGTTATTATAGCGGGCAGTCTGTTGGAAAGCATCTCCGAAGCTTTGGCACCAAATTGTGTTGTGGTGCATAGGCGGCCGGTCGGACGTTTCGATGCCGTTGATGGCGTTCAATCGATGCACTCAGTGTTGCATCGAATGTGCGGATGTTGAACTAGGTCCGTCTCAAGGTCTTCGGAAGGCGCGAGAGACTCGACTAAGACCAAGAAAGAAGCGGCCGTAAAAGAGGTGGGAAGGCAGGAAGTGTGACGAAGACAACTACCACAGACGGACTGTAATAAAACTATATTAAATTTCTTAAATAATTGAAAAACAAAAGAATGCAGTTGATTTACAACTACAATAATTATATAAATTTAAACAAATTGATAATTTTACTAGTAAAATTCGGACTCAAAATATTAAAATTAATTATTCCAGAAATAGCACTGGAAAATGAGGTGGAAATTACTTTAAAATTATATTAATAAATAGATACTTTTTTGTTATTTAATTTTTATTTTAAGAAGAAAAGTTATTCTTCATAAACATTATAAAATAATAAATTTGTTCAAAAGTATTTTTTTAAATTGCTTTTTTGGATTTAATATTAATTAATTAATTTTTGATTCAATTTATTAGGAAATACTGTAGGTTGAAATTTGCAGAAGTACGTGTGAAAAATAGTAGAAACAACTACAATTTTATTTAAAGTAAAATAAGTTAAAATGATAGAAAACCTACACCAACAAAATGGTATAGGTATTTTATTGTAGGTTATGTACTTACCACCCATAAATCTTTTACATATATAGTCCTTACCTGCAAAAAAAATATTTATTAGTAGGTATTCAACTTAAATCAATAAACGTAAAAAACGAACATATATTAAAAGATATATTAAATTAATTAAAATAAAATGTACAAAATATTATACAACCAAACTAGAAATATTGTCATCAGTAAAAACATGCAATTTAAAATATGTGGAAAGTGGAAGTTTAAGCCCCCATTTTTTATTACATTTATGGATGACCTTTTAAAAAAAGTCGTTGTATATTGGATACAGAAAATTACAAAATATAGAAATATCATTTTGTGCATTTGCAGATGATATTGTAATTTTTGTTGGAAACGAAAAGTCATGGCTGTAGCAGCAGATAAAAAAGATATGCAAATAATCATTGAAGAAAATAAAATGGAACAAGGTGAAAGTTTTGAATATCTGGAAATAACTCGGGAACTAAAAACATAAAACTAAACAAGGTTATAGAAAAAGTAAACAAAATATATCATGCAATGAGAAAAAAAATATATTAAAAGAAATATTAAGGAAAAGAAATATTAAGAACAGTAAACAACTAAACGGTTGAATGAAACTGCCACTATTTATTCGAAAACGTATTTTTGAATAAATAGTTTTTGCTGTTCTTAAGAAGATGGACTTTGACATATTAAGGTTTAGTAAAATATTTTTTTTTAAAAGAAATAACGAAGAAAATTAAAAAGAAAGTGTACAAAGCCATTTACAGACCTATTCTCACTTTAGAATGGGAGTCGTAGGTCCTTAATAAAATAAAAATAAAAAATTAGGAGCCGCAAAAATGAGATATCTGAGGAGTATGCGCGTGTCCCGAATTGGATTGAATAAGAAATGATATTAAAAAACTAGATTATTTAATAGAACTAAGGCAACAAGGATGGTGGAAACACTTACAAAGGATGGACGATACGTACCCGTAAAAATAATCTACGAAGCAAAAACTAAAGTGAAGAAAAAAAGCGAGAGACCTTGTGGGATTTGACAGGAAAATTTTTAGACAGAAATAAAAAATATTGCGTTAACTGGAATATTTATTAATTATAAAAACCCTCTTTGGATAGAATGTTACCTGATTATATACGTATATAAAATAAAATTATTTTATTATTAGTTTTTTATTCTTTTATTACAGTTTCTTTGAGTACTGTGATATTAACTCTTACTACCTCTTGTAAACAAAAAAATTTTATAACACAATACTTTTGAATACTTTTAAAAATAGAAAAACAAAAACGTATATTACCACACGATAATTTAAGCAATACAGATAGTTAAAAAAATATTACAATAATAAATAAATTGAAATTTATACCTGTAGTAAATATATTATGTGAATAGGCCCTTAGTAATAGTACCCAACTTCATGTTGTTTCTGTTGACAGACGTCACTTGTCCCTTGACAGCTGTCAAGCCTCGCTAGTTTTAAGAGTTTTAAGTTTTATGGTGCCATCATGGCCAATTAATTTTTGTTGTCGAGTTAAAATTGTTAAAATATTATAAAGAAAGAAGTAGTATTAATTATTGGGAATACTACATACCAAAACTGGAAAAAATTTTCTAGTTTGCTAAACGTACTGGATTTGTAAAAAATTAGAAATTAAGTTTATACGGATAGGTACTATAAAAGAACATTAATATTTTTTAATTGTTAAGATAATAAAGCAATGATAAAATCCTTCTTATGGCGCGTTTACATTGGTATAGTAAATGGGTTAGTTACTTGTACCAGTAAGACAAGCTACTTAGCCAATGTAAACTTCGTGGGCAAGTACTCGCACCAGCACTTGTACCAGCAGGCTGGCCAGGATAGTAAATAGCTTCCTAGGCTATTTATACAGTTAAATTTTTATAGGGAACATGAGTGTCTTTGGAATGTAACCAATCCCGTATATAGAAACGATATTGTAGGTTTTGGAACACGAAACAACTGCTGAAGAGTTTTGTAACTATTTCCTGTTGCTAGAAAATTAAGCGTGGTTTCTAGCTTTATTCGAGCTGGTATTGCATTTCTCAATTGAGTATCAGAACGCTGAATTGCAGGTGATACCAATTTTAACAGAGTTCCAAATTGTTCAGAAGTTAAACTAAGACACAGTCTATATTCTTCAGGATCCTCTATGGATAGTTCTTTTAAAAACAAGGCAGATGCACCTCTGGCTTTCCTTCTACTAATCAATTTTGTACATTTTGTAGTAAATTGCTCTTCCTCCAATAGATTTTTGATTTCTTCCGTTAAACACAGGGGGGAAACATTTATTATACCGTTTTGAAGAGCAACCAGCAACGAGTACAAGTAACTTTATCAATGTAAACGCGCCATTATTAAAATAAATCAATTAATTAAAAAATTGCGTTCAGTGTTTCTCTTGACAATTCCATATTTCATATATCAACTATATTGAAAATATTTGTGCATCAAAACATTATTTAAAATACTTTCTCATTCCCTGTTTCAGACTGCTCAATGATACGACCTTGACATCGACTGCTAGATGCCTGTGATTGGAATGCAAGAACAAAGAACTGCAGCGAAGAGCGATCACCGATTACTTACTTGGATTATTGCTGGTTTCTTTCTAGTGACGACGACTATATATACATCGATGGCCTTCTACTTAATTGAACGGTTTTTGGTTAGTTTCGGTTTACACACAAACACAAAACTTTTTTTTATGTGAGAGTATTATTAAGGTTCGATAATGGGAAACGTTTTAAAAACACAAATGTTTTTATGATAAACAAGTTTAAGTATTGAGAATAACGTGATTTGTTGTATGCATCGGTTTAGACTAGGCAATTAATCTTTTATTAGCAAAATTGAAAGAGTTCTACTACAGAAAGGCTAAAAATATACAAAACGAAGATGAAAAAACATATTTATAATAAACGGAATAAATATAGAAAATAATAAGTGAAAATATTATGCCCAATTGTAAATGATAAATATTTTGTACAACACATGACTCTATTTACTTATTTTTTACCTCCTCAGGCTATTAGTTGCCGATTAATTTGAAATTCTCAAAATTTCAGGTTGTTACATGCTTATGCTTAAAAAAGGTACCTACCTACTTACAATAACAAATAATTTGTTAATTACCCAAAAATTATATTCAAATTTATATCTTATCTCATTGACGTCATCTTGGTATGTATACAAGACAAACATAGACGACTGATCTTCATTAAAAAACGTCAACTATTCTTATTTTGGACAACAAGAATGAATTGCAATAGCTATCAGTGGTGTGTGTTATTTAGTTGTACAACTACCAGCGTTCAAATTCCAGAAAAGTTATTTGTGAGTGTCCGATGAGATTGAAGGAGTTCTTTGATTTAAACTTGCATAAGAAGATCTTTAATCTGTTGATTTGCAAAAAAATAGTGTAGACTTACTAAATTCACCCCGTAGAATACGAATATGAAGTAATAATCGCGGAAATAGCGATAGTTTCAAAGCCTTCTAAGTTTGACTAATACTAATTTTCCAGTAAAATGTGTTCTTTACCTGCTATCGTAAAACAGAACTTTTATTATAAAGGGGGTAAAATAAATTTTTTTTTCAAAAAAATTTACATCATCTGAAAGCTTGTTTAATTACGAAAAAATCCTTTTAGATTTCATTAAATTGTGGTTCTCCGTTTTCATACAGGGCCGGATCAAGTAAAAAAATGTACCCTATAAAAAGTTTTTTTTTAACATTCACGACGATGCTAAAAAGGCCTTGCATTAAAAAAAATATGTAAAGACAGTTTCTAATAGATCTCGATGAGCTGAAAACAACAGTTTTTGTTTCATTTCGATATCTTGAACGCTGCACGTTTTATGGCACTTTTTATGATTTTCCAAAAAAACGCAAAACATGAGGGTTGAAAAAATGGAATATTTTGTCAAGGGATGATGATATCAAAAAAATGGTTGATTGATTTTTTCTAAATAAAACCCCGAATCTATCGATATGAAAAATTTTAAAATCCATCAAGATTTGGCCGAGTTTTCGTGAAAAAAGTGATTTTTCGAAAAAATACAAATTTCAACCCATTCTATAACCCTATAAAATTTCATAAAAATCCAACAAAAAACACCAAAGAAAAATCTCAACAAACACTCCTTAATATATACCTGTGTATTCTGCGTCTCAAAAAACCCCTATTTACATAGTTTCAAGCATTTTTTAAGCTAAACTAAAAGTGGATTGAATCTATGTGAATCAAAATTTGCATATTGCTATTAGATACATACAGTTGATAATAACATAACCGTCAAATTCCATGTCTTAATTAAATATTAATAAAAACAAACCAAACTTCTATATTCATACCTTGTAAAAAAAATTCGGACGAACAATAGAATTACCAATTATTTTGCTCTGTTCTACAAGAGGCAATTAAAGAGACAAACATATCTAAACTAACAAGACTATTTCAATTATTTCATTATAAAATTTGTTACCTTTTATCAATTTTTAACTAAACTTTACTGTAGTTATTTTACGTAAAAAATCACTACAAAACAATAACGCTGTTAAAAAATATTTGTGTTTTGTAAGACAATTTACCACATCTTGAAATTGAGCATAAAATTGGGAAGAATAATTCAAAAGGATAATAAAATGTTTTACAATCCTTTAACAATTATGACATTCTATACAATCACTTTAGAAATTGTTTTATTGAAGAACATGACGACAGTAAAAATTTGGTTGTGAAGCTGAACAGATCCTGAGGATTGTTTTTGGATACTACAAAATGTATTTTTAGGAAGAAATCAAGTAATTATAATCAATATGAAATTATGTGCATTGATTTTATTTTTGAATTTTTCAGTTAATACTTATGTTATAAAGTTTGTTCGGACGACTATCCTGTTTTAAATAATGGTGAATGCGCTGGGTTTATTCCAGAACATTCCGATAGAAGAATTTTCCGTCAATGAAGGCAATTTTTAGGTAAGAGTTAGAACTGATATAAATGAATTAATTTAATTGTGTATTTTATTAAAAAAATAGATAGTATTTAGTAACCCACCCACGGAAACAGTATAAATAAATAAATAAGAAACACTCTTATATGTGCCAAATAACGTATTATTATAATTATGTTGTCACTAAATGGATTTTTAATTCGTGGCGCCCATAATTCATTAACCTGTAAAGCAAATTACGTCAAAAGCTGTTAAATTACAAACAAAAAGATAGTTGTTAAAATTATGGTAATGATGATATACCTATCCGCTGGCGGGGCCGTCATTTTGTCTCTTACGAAGATGCTTTTCATCAATTACTGGTAAATAAATTTGTTGGAGGCGATTTAATGAAAGTGAAATGAGTGAAAACCCGATGGTTAACAACGTCTTCACCGATGTTCAGACGTACCAACGTTGCCATATTTCACAAGAGCGCTCCGATATGCCACGGAATGCTAAGAAGAATGTCTTTGTTTGTAGAAGTAGTTATATTTTAGGTACACATAGAAGGTTGACTCACGGATGTAAATACAATTATTACGCAATCCAATTATGTACTAAACCACTAGATATTAGTTAGGCCCTTGTTTTATTTTCTAGTTTGTTGTTGAGTAAACGTTTCTGAATGTCACAGAAAAACAGACACCATTTTATAGCTGTAATAGATTATCCGTTGTTTATTTTAATTGTATCTTCTTTGGATGATAAAAATATAATCAAGTATTAGTACCTAGAGTGCGACGATTCGCGAGTGGACTTAATTTCCCTTACCCTCGACGTGCATACTATACTTTTTCTACGACTGACCGTAAAAAGTAATGGAAAAACGTATTTTTTCAAAATTGTGGCTTTGTATTCATTGTATTCATTCTTTCATTTTTGTTAAATTATGTACATTTATAATAACATAATTACTAAACCAAGTGATTCTTGATTCACGGATATCCTAACTAGATTCATTACCAACCTACAAACTTTTTAATAATAAAATTACAAAATCTGGAGAAACAATTCACTAATTTTGCCTTCTGCACAATTGAATGTATTCAAAAAAAAAAAATTTGGTATTATTAACAGAATGGGTTCTTTATCAATATAACGGAATATTTATGTAAATTTTAGAGAATACCTTTAGTATTAAAAGAAATTTTTATACCAAAGTTATGAAAGTTTATATATATTTAAATAATTTCTGTTAATAATATTTTTTTCTGTAGCCTTTTATTATTTCCATGCGAACTCAATTCTGTACTATTAAAATAATTTTTGTGACGAAACGAAAGTATTCAGTAGTTATACAAAAATATTTACTTAGTAAAGAAATATTCTGTTCATAAATATAATTTCCTATGTTAGTGCAAAAGAAATGTTTTGTAATCATATCAATAGTTCTTTATTCTAAAACTGGGAAGATATTGTTAGGTCTGGTAGTAAGTCAAATTTAGATACCCTATAGACTTACAAATAAGTTTCCTAAATCTAACAGAAAAGTTTTTCGTTTCAACAAAAATTATCGATACAATATAAACCGGCAAGTCAATGTTTTATGTTTGGGTAGTTAATTGTTCTCCCGACTTCTTGCGAATCGCCCGATTGTGTATTGTTTTTTTAACACCCTGATTCCCGTCTCATAACAGATTGTTTCAGTAGCGTCAGCGTGTGCATGTGTTCTTTGGACCTGTGTGGTTTTTATCTTATTTTCTCAACTGTAAGTACTTCAGTGTTTTTTATGACAATATTTTCTACGGTAAGTAGCTATTTTTATAATCATATCATTTGAATAATACTCATTCGAGTTTGCAAGTATATACAGCTTTCAACTTCTAGAAGTTGAAGAAGACTATGAAGACATTGTAGTCAGATTGAGAACAGAAGATATGCCATGGGATCAAGTTGAAGTTTTGTGGACAAGAACCTGCCAAGGACGATTGAAATCAATTCTCGACATCAATAATCAAAATAACACGTCTTTGGTTCAAGATTTATGTAAACAATATACTCATCCTATGGGGTACAGATTGGTAAGATTTGCTATTATATTTTCTTCAAATTGTTTGTACCATATAAATTCAAACTTTATGTGATACGAATCCTAGTTTTTCATTTTAATTGTACATTAGTATGCTTATCACAAAATATGTTAGTAAATTCTCTAATCAATAAATACCTCTGTTTTAGATTGAAATAGATTACGCTGAACTTATGAGTAAGGCAGATGGATCATCAATACTATCAGAATGGGAAAATTTCTTTTTGAAAGCCACAGAGATATTTTCTAAAAAAATTGGATCGAGCTTCGAGAAGTTGTGTCAAAAGGTAAAATCAAACATTAAAATGTACCTACAAACACACAAAATAAAGTAGGTATTTAAATGAAATCCAATAAATTTAACACTTTTGAATATACTTTAAAAAATACGTAGATTTATTCTACCAAATGAAGTAAGTACTAATTTTATTATTTTTTTAGAAGGCAAAAATGCGTATCTCCTATGGTATCTTCACGCTTATTTGAAGCCTTCTTCCAGAAAGGTTACTAGAGATGCCACAGGCAAAAAGAGCACTAAGAAATTTTCAATTAGGGATTCCCAGACATCTTTTTTTATGGTAGAGCCTACAGTAGCAGCCCTATTAGCAAAAATTGAAGAAATATTAACAAAATATTTCATAAATATACCAAACTTCTGTGCAGGTCACAAAGAGTATTTTCTTATATTTATAAAAGATGTCATTGATTGTATTACGAGTTCTGTAAAACCTAGGAACCTGTTCCATAAATATACTAAAATATTCTTTACTCTATACAGAAATACCTGCCTTATATACAAAAAATTTCGATAAATCTATAAAAATGTTTTATAAGGAGTATAGAAAATTTTATAATGTTTATGAAGTTTATTCCTACCTTACAAATAGATATTGTATTGACTATTGAACTAAACTATAAAATTACAAATATTTTCTGTATTTGATGCATAATATTCTTTAATTAAATTAACAGAAACGCATTATTATATTAAAAGAAAGTTCTGATGGCGCTATAGCAACAGAAACTTCTGTAATATGTAATGTATTTTTTATAATATTTACCTAGTTTTTTTTTCTGTGCAGCAGTCGCGAAAACTAAACTTTCAGTATCAATAAATATTACTTATTACTTATTACTTATACAAACGAATAAATCATTTAGTGAATTGTTTATTTAATTAGTAGATTTGTCAAATTTTTGCTATCGCCCGTCAATGTTTTAAATAAAAATTAAACCTACTTTTATGCTTATAAGAGATCATTTAGTGATAAATGGTCAACTTTTGAAAACAATTTACTTAATTTTTCAAAAGTGTCACAATAATTACGGCTTTCTCTTAAAGGTAGTTAAACAATTACACATTGCGCGTATCTCCGCAGACTGCGTTAGGTAATTCCTAATTAAAATGAAGGCCATATTTCATTCAAGTTCAACAATCTTACAAGTTAATGACCAATTACTATTAATCATGCCATTAGTTTGCTTTGAACAGTTTCGAAGTCAATGTCAATAATATGAATATTAGTTTTTACGACTAACCATTTTATAATTAAAACAACAAACACATGGATTAAAATAATATACGTATTTGATAGCATTTACATAGCTGATTTATTTATCGTAATTTAACTAGGTTCATGGCTTTGTAATTCCGTATATTGTTGCGCGTGTGGTCGAGACAAAGCAGAGCAATTTTACGTTCCTTCCAACTAACACGGCGAAGTAGGTACCTACTAATGTTTTTAGGAAAATACAAATATTTGTTTTAACAGAAATTTAAGATGGCGTGACTTCCACCCTTTTAACAGTAGTAAGAAACTGAACGATGCATCCTACCCTGCACTGACGAGAGACAAAACAACTTCCTGTCATGACTACTCATTGTAAATACAATAAAATAGCTGTAGAAGGCGCAGCCCAATAAATAGGCTAGCCTACAACACACGTATGTTCATGTGACTTTTAGTTGTATCATTTTTCTTAAGAGTCAATGCATGAAATTTTGGACGGGAAGCTAAAAGAAAGCATATCGATGTGAGCAAGAGAACCTACGAGTAAAATTCTATTCATAAAAAACGCTTGTACACACCAAGTCAAAAGTATGTGTAGGTATGAGAAATTCAGAGTAGTTGCATTATGTAGTTAGTCAGTTGTATAGCGAAGCTACAGGTATAAATTGAAACTTTTTTAGGCAGAAAGCCATTTATTTATGGTAATCGGTATCCGATTTCAGTATTTATCTTTTACTTTGGTCATATCAGGTCGGCTGAAAAGTCCCCGGTCTGACCTATAGATGACGACACTAGAATTAAATTCATTTCATTTTTAGATAGTATCAACCTTCAAAAGATTCGTGTAAAAATTTGACAGCTGTCGGACTATTAGTTTGTGAGATATTGCATTTTTAGTGAAGCAACTTTTGTTATTTTCAAAAAGATGTAAAAAAAAAGAATTTCGTGTGCTTATTAAATATTAAGAACAATTAATAACTGCACAGTTAAACTAAACTTCCACATAATTAAATAGTGGAAGTTTAGTTTAACTGTGCAGTTATTAATTGTTCCGAGAATTGTTCTTAGTAAGATGAACTTCCAAAAAGTAGAGGTTAACACAATCAATTTTATTAAATATTGTTATTTGAAAGGAAAAAATACAGTTGAAGCAAAAGCTTGGCTTGATAATGAGTTTCCGGACTCTGCGCCAGGAAAATCAACAATCATTGACTGGTACGCAAAATTCAAGGGTAGTGAAATGAGCACCGAAGACGGTGAACGTAGTGGACGCCCAAAAGAGGTGGTTACAGACGAAAATATCAAAAAAATCCACAAAATGATTTTGAGTGACGGTAAAGTGAATATGATCGAGATAGCTGACACTCAATATATCTAAGAAACGTGTTGGACATATCGTTCACGAATATTTGGATATGCAGAAGCTCTGTGCGAAATGGGTGCCGCGCGTGTTCACAATCGACCAAAAACAGCAACGAATTTATGATTCTGAGCATTGTTTGCAGCTGTTGTCGTAATAAACCCGATTTTTTGCGTCGATATGTGACTATGGATGAAACTTGGCTCCATCACTACAAGCCTGAGTCCAATCGACAGTCAGCTGAGTGGACTGCGGCCGGTGAACCGCCACCAAAGCGTGGAAAGACTCAACAGTCAGCTGGCAAAGTTATGGCCTCAGTTTTTTGGGATATACACGGTATATTGTTCATCGAATATTTGGAAAAGGGAAAAACAATCAACAGCGACTATTACTGTGCATTATTGGAGCGATTGAAGACCGAAATCGCGAAAAAACGGCCCCATATGAAGAAGAAAAAAGTGTTGTTTCATCAAGACAGTGCACCGTGTCACAAATCATCGAAAACGATGGCAAAATTGCATGAATTGGGCTTCGAATTGCTTCCTCACCCACCGTATTCTCCAGATCTAGCCCCCAGCGACTTTTTCCTTTTCTCTGACCTGAAGAGAATGCTCGCGGGAAAAAATTTGGCTCTGATACTGAGGTAATCGCCGAAACTGAAGCCTATTTTGAGGACAAACCGAAGGAGTACTACAAAAATGGTATCGAAAAGTTGGAAGGTCGCTATAATCGCGGTATCGCCCTTGAAGGCAACTATGTTGAATACAAAAATGAATTTTGTCAAAATATTGTGTTTTACTATGGTAGACCGGGGACTTTTCAGCCGACCTGTTACATATTTTTTATTTTATTTTCTAGGTCTGTATTTCACGACATTTGAATGAAATAATATAAAAACAAGTAAGATTATAACAAATTTCAATAAAAAAATTAAAAAAAAAAATAAAAGTAGGCTTTCAGCTCGTTTGGTATTCCGGTTAATGCTCGTGTATTAATAACCATTACATGAGGGTTGCATGGGTACATTGTTTTTTCTACAAATACACTACTTCAATTTAACATTGTTTTATTTTTTTTAAATTTTTGTTACATTTTTTGTAAACAATAGCAAATAAAATATTAAAGAAATAATCAAGTAATCACTAAATTTCAGATGGTGTGCATGAAAAACCATCGTAGCTAGACATCTTTTTTAAAAATAAGTATCTTGATTACTGCAAAAGATCCAAACTGACGCACACAAATCTCTAAGAAACCTTTACACTTTCTACACAAAATATTGGGACCGTCTACTAGATATTACAAAATGTAGGCTTTAGAGGTCAATTTTTTAGCTCCATAATGAATACTAGTATTATAATGAGTACCATTATGAAACTGAAAATTAGATAGGTCATCCATCTCAAATGTGGTTGAATCCAATAGAAAAGATCCAATAAAACGCAAAGTCAAAAACACACAGACTTTTATTCATGTACAATTATTGCAACTAGTTTCGGTCTAGATCAGACCGTCATCAGGCAGAGTCACAAGAGTAGAAATTGAGGGTATTGAAACAACGTAGTTAGGCGAAGATTGTCTTACATTTCGTTGATACTAAAAGAAGTGGTTTTGAATATTTTGTGTGGTTTTAAAAATTTTTTCAAGAAGTCATCAAGAATTAATGAAATATGGGGGATTTTTAAGGGGAAATTCTACTAGATGGAGTAACAAACCAAAAGTAGAGAGAAATTTGATATTACCCTACTTGATGGAGTAAAAAACCATAAGTAGGGTAGGAGTTAAGGAGTCGAAGGAAGGAGAGATTATGTCCCACTAGATGGAATAAAAAACCAACACTGGGACGACTTTGTACTAACCCTTACTTTGTGGAAGTCTATTATACTAGGAATTATAAACAAATAATAAACGAATAGTTGTTTGTTATTTATAACCATTTTTCTAACTAAATCTTATAAGCTATCCATATCTCAAATATGGGTTGAAACACAAAAGGTTCAAAGGAAACTCAAAGTCAATCCCACAACTGTTTTATTAATTGTTGCAACAAGTTTCGGTCCTATAGGACCATCATCAGGCTGAAATAATTACAAAATAATAGAGAGGATCTTAAAAGTACTATATCAAGTTAAAAATTCAATACACTTCGTAACAAATTGATAACAATAACGAACTGATAATACAGATAATAGGGAAATAGGGAAAGTTAAATTAAAATTAAAATTAAATAATAATGGTACCTAATATTATATAATAGTACCATGGTAATATGGTTTGACATTTGATTGTAACTTTCCCTATTTCCCTATTATCTGTATTATCAGTTCGTTATTGTTATCAATTTGTAAGGAAGTGTATTGAATTTTTAACTTTTAAGATCATCTTTCTATTATTTTGTAATTATTTCAGCCTGATGATGGTCCTATAGGACCGAAACTAGTTGCAACAATTAATAAAAACAGTTGTGGAATAAACTTTGAGTTTCCTTTGAACCTTTCATTTTTCTAACGGTATTGATTTCAAAAATAAATGTCAAATTGTCTTCTGAATTTTTTGTGCACTTATCACTTTTCCCTGTTTTTTCGAAATAATACGATATAATACAAACCACAGACCAACTACAGGGTGTCCCATATCGACCGTCATCTAAAAGTTTATGGGGAACGGATAAATCTAGATGGACGGATGAAAATTGGTATACAGGGAGTTTCGGTACTTCTGAATTCAACTAAAATATTTTCAAATTTATAGCACTTCCGGTTATACCGGAGATTGACACCAACTTTACTATATCAAATGGAATACTACATTTTTTTCTTTTTTTGGTTAGACGATTAAATTTAAAGGCCACTTTAAGGAAAGTACCAGGTACCTAAAATTAACAGTTTTATCGAACTTTAAGTTTAAAAAAAAATGCCAAAAAGACGATTAATAATAAATTATTACAGCGTTTTGCACCTAAGGGTCTAAATTATAATTTACCTATAGTGCTTAAATAAGAAATTAATTATGAAGGGTGGTCACAACGTTGAGTTAAATTTTAACTTGAAAAACAGACGAATGTAGTATTCCATTTGATATAGTGAAGTTGGTGTCAATTTTCGGTACAACCGGAAGTGCTATAAATTTGAAAATATTTTAGTTTAATTCAGAAGTACCGAAACCCCCTGTATACCAAATTTCATCCATCTAGTATTATCGGTTCCACATAAACTTCTAGGTGAAGGTCGATATGGGACCTTCACATAGGTATATTTATAAATATTAGCTATTAAAAATTAATTTTATTTGTCATTATATTAGTTTACCGTACCAAAAATAAATATTTCATAATTAATGACTTTGAATGAAAAAAATTCTTTCTTTTCTAAAACTAATCGGTCAAATTTAATGGACTACAAGCCTTGCATCATTTAATTGGTATTTTATCTGAATCGGTTTTGAGAGCAGGTATACTCTACAACACAGATCAAGCCCAACCGAGGACCAAATAAAAATACCACTAACCAAGTAGAACAAAAAGAACCCAAAGAAAAAAAAATTGAAAATAACATCCAGAGAATTTTGTTTGTACGCTTGCCGACTGTATGACCGCAGGCATTATAGACCTCGAACCTAAAATTTACTATTTTTTGTAGGTCTGTAGGATATTTTTTTAAACCGTCTACAATGCCAAAATCAGAATTGCAAATGGGACAAAAATGGCACGAAATTGATGTGATGCTTTTTTTTTATACAAGTTTCAAACTTTCGTTGGGTGAATAACTTTTAATGGGCCTAATGAGATGTTTGTGTATAATTGGACATTTATATGGGATATTCGTTTCTTAACCTGCAGAACCGTATATATTATTAATTTTATTTTCTAAATGCAATCAAAACGTTTAAAAATATTTGACTCTTTTATTGGAATTGGCCATTAATAAGGTTTTCTATTTGTATAAATTTTTATGAGCACAGGTAATTTCGCCACTAGTAAATTCGTAAATCCTCTACCCACACCAGGTATATTTAATTCAATGGGTAATTTCGCCATAAATATTTTCATGATTATTTCATGACGCTCCTTCTTGATAAGGATGGATGGTTTTGAACCGACAAATCATCAGTACTTCTTGTAACCTAACCTAACCTAACCTAACCTAACTTAACTTAACTTAACTTAACTTAACTTAACTTAACCTAACCTAACCTAACCTAACCTAACCTAACCTAACCTAACCTAACCTAACCTAACCTAACCTAACCTAACCTAACCTAACCTAACCTAACCTAACCTAACCTAACCTATTTTGGAATCCGTTGTCCTATGATTTCGTATTCATATTGTATTTTTTGTATTTATTTTCAATAAAACTATAGTACCTACATACTCTTGCTTTCATTTCTCTTTTTATGTCACATTATGTTAACATGAAACAATAACAAAGTATCTAGCTATAGATATGTTTACTTCATGTACAGTGCGATTGATTTGAATAGTCTATCAAGGGAATTACCAGAATTAGCAAAATAGGGAGGTGTGCCATTAAGAAATCAGGTGAAAGGATAACTCTCAGAAGTGCAGTGGCGAAATTATTGTTAGGCTAAGCATGCCATCAAAGATTGGTGGTGAATTTACCTGTAGTATTAACGCCTTAAAGATAATTGGTGGCGAAATTACCAACACCGATTTTTACTTTATTTAAAATCAACTTGTCTTGATGGCAAAGGTCAAGACACAAATGATATGAAGGATCGTCCCAGAAGTGGCAGAAGTCAATGTACAACAGCAGCACAAGACCGGCAGATAACATTGATAGCTCAAGAAATCGACAGTAATCTACAAGTGGCATATCCGGAGAAATTGGTAGAGTTGAAGGACTGAATATCTCAAGGCAAACAATTACACGAACATTAAATGCGGTAAATTTGTATTGTAGAAGACCTCTACTTGTTCCCAAACTAACCTATCAACAAAAAATTGTAAGGTTGCAATGGGCTCAAGAAATGTTACACCATGGCCCTAACTGGAATTACGTGATGTTCTCTGATGAATCAAGAATTGGCTTGGTTTCTGATTCGCGAAGAACGCTAGTTTGAAGGGCTTTAGGACGACAAGCCCGATTAGAAACAGCCCAAGCACGTGTTCCATTTGAAGGTTAGAGTATCATGGTTTGGAGTGGTACACGTACGCCTCTCCTGGTTTTGGAGAGAAGAATCACTGGTGCTGTGTACATCGAGGAAGTTTTAAATCTTGTGCGTGTATTCCGGGGGGCGGTAGGTGATGGATTTGTGTTTATGCATGACAATGCACCGCTACATCGAACAGCTGCAGTACAAAATTTTTTGAAAGAAGAAGGAATATCCACATTAAGATGGCCATCAAATTCCCCTGACATGAACGTCGTTGAACATGCCTGGTAGATTCTTAAAACACGAATTAAGAACCGAAACCCTCCTCCAATTACTCTACGAGAACTGAAAGATGCTGCTCGTGAAGAATGGGAGAGAATTTCGCAAGCCCAGCTCGACCATTTAATCGATAGTATGCCATATTGTCTACAGTCATGCATACAGGCCCATGGAGGAAATACTGATTATTAATTTTATTGTATGTTTATCTGACTTCGAGATTTATTTATTATTGGTTAGAGTTTTAGTAAAATGAGGTTTTACATCTCCTACACTGGTCACTGACATTCTCTTTTAAAATGAACCTTCGATAATTGTTGGTGGGTACAACTTGATCTTGGATCGAGATGACGAAGCCTTCAGTGTGCACGAAGATGATATCCGAACTAGTCAACCATTTGTTCGACAAATACGTTCTGTATATGAAATGAGAAATAATTTATTTTCTAGACATAAATTTTACAAAAATGTTAATATACACACGATATAGAGATATCCGACAAAATAAATTTTTAATTCGCTGTATACAATACTACGCAAAACGATTTTTTTGTGTTTTCTATTTTTTTTATAATGAATGTATAACTTGGTATTAAAACAATAACGCCATTTAAATTCTAAAAAATTGTAACAAATATGTTTACCATTTTGGAAAAATGTGCAAACCATTAATAATTTTATGGGTTCATTCTGCGTTCATTATAATTTTAGGACCGTAATTTACCGTTAAGCAATTAGTTTCATCAAGCATACAAAACAGTCTAAAACAATTACACAAGTATTGACGTTTTATTCAACTGCAATCAGCCATATACCGCAAAATTTATTGGACGGACAACTAATCCTGTCCAATTCGTTTGTTGGCACAAACCTATTAACTGTTTTGTTAGTTCGCAAACAAAAATGTTCCCGGTCTGTTTAGATCAAAATTATTAGTCAATCCTAATAATTTAAACTTTTTAGATGACATACTGTAATTTGAAAGAATTTATGTTGTGCGATTTTCAGGAGAAGTTTGGCAAGGTTGCCTTAGTACCTGCACCTCGTAATTATAGTTATCCTATGTCGCTTGATAGGCGGTGGATGGATGACGTTACCATATTAAGAAGTCATTACACCCGACCGTTTAAGGTTATTAGAATTTTTCATTGTTTTTTTTTTGAGAACCACCTCTCGTTTTATTTGACGTTGAATCGATTGGAATGGTAATTGTTCAATTTACAAGGTCTAATTAATAAATTTTTGTTGAAAAAACTGTCAAGGCAAATTTTGCAAATTATATATTTTTTACATTGTATGAATATATTTTTAGTGTAGTCACTTATAGTTAATATCTTCTCATTTCTCAAGATCCATTTCTACCTGAAAATTTTTGCGATTTCATTTTTGAAGTAGCAAAAAAAAATGTAAGATGCTAAAATGTTCAAACTAAATATATTTGGACCTCTGGGGGGTTTGTTCACTTTGATCACTTTTGGAATCACTAATCCACACAAAGTACCAGTAGAAATAGATTAAAAGTTTTTATATAAAATACAATATTTGGTAGACCAAAAGCAAGTCTCGCTATGGGCCCATGTTGATCTTACAAATATGTCCAAAAGTTTTGGAATAATATAATCTTTTCATTATTTATTTTTAATTTTTATAAATAATTTTTTTGATATAAGTAAACCTGTCAACCACTGGAATCATCCCCAAAGATTTACATCGCAGTCTTCAGATAATTAACATGAATCCACTTCTATATATTCAACTGAATAGCCGTTTGATTTATATACCCACGGACTATAAGTCTTGAGGGTGCAGCGTGTTCGATTGACATTAAATTTAGTTTCTTTTTGCTTTCAAATTCAGTCTAATTACAAGGTGTTTATATCTTTTTCACCTTAGTTTTTGTGTAGTTTCTGTTTATTTGTAACGTATAAAAAGATAGTGGCGCCCTTAACCCTTATATACCACAAATCTTTTCTATAGTAAGCATTAACTTGAAGTCGACCCACACCTTGAGAGAGTCTCATAGCCGGGATCACTTTTGACACAAGTATTGGCGCCTTTTGGGAACTAATATGGTTACAAATTGGCGCCCTGTCTCTTTGGAAGGATATTGCTACTACCTCTATCATTGCTGCTACCGTCTGGTATCACGGCTCCGAAATTGTAACAGTACCTGTTAACATTTTAAGCACCTGGTATCCTAAATATTAAATTCAATTAGTACCGCTAGCTCCATCTATCATAAAACATTTTTAATAATAAAATAATGAATACGGTCTCTATAATTATAATTGGAAGTTCAAAGTAGCTACGCTACGAGGTGTACTAATGAGTTGGCATTATCGAGTTCCAGAGGTTTTAATAATTATTCCCAGTCTCATTTCTTCTATTGATTTACTGTCATATACAGGTATGTTTTTTTTTCCAATTTTATAATTCCTTTTTGTTAAGATATTTATAAAATATCGAAAGTTATATTATATTTTATTATATCAGATGAGAATTTCAACATATTTCATTATTATTCAAAGAATCTTTTTATGGTAATTAAAAGTATTAATGATAATTTTTTATAAAAGGCGGGTAAAAGTACATTTCTGGAATTTTGATTAGTGTGTAAGATTATTAAAAAGTAAATTTAATGTAAAACTGTATCTTTTGTAATCTATTAAAATACGTTAGCATCTAACTGTAGATTTCGGACTATGCTGATTTGTACTTTTTGTGCCAGAAAAGTAAATGTAACACGTGTTTGACACTGGTAATTTTCAGAAAGTTGGAATATAATACAGTAAACTAGAGGCAACTCTTTAGTTGAAGATTCTGTAAACCAGAAGCATCTCTTGAATTTGGAGATTCCGTAAACTTGAACAGCTTGTAAACTTTAAGCTCTGGTATGTACATTCTTAACTGGATTATCTCTACAACTGGGGCAGATCATCCCTCCACTAGTGATCTTCCATAATCATTTGGAACCACCTAGACAGTGCCGTAGCGACCCCAAGGTGCGGCGAAGGATCGTCCACTATTGTAACAGATAAGTTTATTGTGATCTATCAAATTTACTGTTCCCATATTTTTTCTCTTTTATTTCCGTGTATATCTATCTATATCGTCAACTGTATTAGAATAAGTATTTTTAAAGAACTGTTTGCGGAGTATTTTGTTGTAACGTATTCTCTACCTCATTAATTTCAGCACCAAGGAAATCTTATTATCTTTTATTTGTTTGTACATTTTCAAATCATTTTTTTTTATCTTCATAGACAGTTTTTTCTGACATCTTTCTGTCATCTTATGATACTTATTTAAATAACTCAGCTTAAAACAACTTTCTTCAGTAGTATCATAAAAAATAAAAAGATTTCAGTGGCGCCCTTATAATTTCTTAAAGAAACAAATATTGTACAATAGTCAGAGCTAATGAACTTACTCACCCCTAGCCGAGGTATTTAACTATCATAATTTTTGTGTGATAAACATTTATAAATTCTGTTAATTATTGAAGTATCTTTTACAACTAATTAAAGACGAAATTAAGCTTAATGTTTGTTTTATTGCAAATTACATTTTTTCTTTTGGTATATTGTTATTTTTTCAAAAAAGTTAACTAAATATTTTTATAAATTCACTCCCAACATGTAAATCATATCACAAATTGACGCTAAACGTAATAATTGGGTTACAAATTGTCGCCCAACGCACAAATAATATTACAAAATGTACGTAGATATCCTTATCTAACTTTTGTGCACCAAAAAAGGATTTAACGTTTCCAGAGGAGTATTTTAAAAAATATAGTTTTGTTTTCAACACACCAGTTTACTTTTCTACTTTAACTATTAGCTTTGTTCCTAGTACGATCACCAAATCGCATGCTCATTGATTATTTGATGTTGGAAAATATTTAATGCGCATGCGGTTTGCAGTTGGAAACCATTGCTGATCGTTCTAAGAACAAAGCTATTTTAAACAATTATTTCCTGTTGTATTTTGCTAATAGTTGAAATTAAACATGGTTTTGATACGATTTATTTACTTAACAAATACAGATATAACCGAGTCTCAGTCAATAAATCGGTAAAATAAACTACCATTATGGTTTTTTAATAAAACATTTTTCCCAATTGATATGTACAGTCGGCTCTAGAATAGCATATACATGTTAAATGTGAATTTCGTTTCCCTACCGAAGTTGTAAAAACGCCCTTCTTAAACAACAAAGGAATGGCAATTTTTAAAACGCCTACATCAATGGTGTTGGGGTATTAAGTTTATTTACAAGGGTAGGTCATGTCCCGAATAAATAAGTTTTTTTCGCATTTTTGTACTGATATAATAAAAAAAAGGGATTTTAATCCTAAACAAACATTTATTATCGAGGGTTCCAAATTAAGTGAAGATGTGGGCGTGGACAACTGTTTAACTGATTTCAAATTTATTATTATTTAAACCGTGATTGGTTATACAGAATAAAAAGGCTGTCTATTCAATGTAAGCGATTTAAGTTTGAAAATGTATATGCAATTCTGAAGCCGATAGTACAATAATTGAAAGTAATATATACCTTGAATGTCGAATAAATTAGGCAACACCGCACTAATACATATTCGTCCATACTCCTCCTCCTTTCACCTTGTTTTCTTCGTCTGACTCGTTGAGCGAGAAGCTATCGGTCCAGATTGCACTCGTTGACCCAATATAACTTACAAGTGTAATACAAATATTGCGTTTTCATTCTAACGCACGCTTAATTCGAAAGAACGTAAGTCTTTTATTTTTTCACGCGGCGACCGTAATGGCCAGCCATGACCTAGGCCACTGTTCAATGACTATTATGACGCACCCACGTTATTTTCATTTGTTTATAAAGAACCAGCGAAATTACGATAAGTCATTGTGAACGTTATGGTGGGAAAAATCAACTTTGAATGGATTGTTAAAAATAGATCAGTCATGAGGCCATTTTATTGGGAATAAAAAAATTATTATTATTATTGTGAAATGGAATTTTTAGTGAGTTTAATGCTTCGATGATTTTTCAACGAAGGACGACCGATGGTTTGTGATGGGAGGTCCGAGATTCGTGTCATGGGAAAACAATTTTTGGGGATAGATCATCCGGTGGTCATCGACAGTTAATTTTAATAATAAGAAAAACAATTTTAAATATAATTTTGATAATAAGTAATTTATGATAACAAATATCGTAAATATTTTATGACTATAAAACAATTACTGAACTGAGTTTCTCTTTACAGAGATGAATAAAATTTTTATTGTAAACTACTTTTATTTATAGACTAAGAACCTTGGTACCGAGGTTACCGAGTTCATGAGACAGGATACTTCAAAATTATAAACAATAGTCCATTACACTTGCCGACGCGTTGTGTACCCAATTTTTTCTACGACCCCAACGAGATTTAAACGAGTTTAAATATTGCATGGAAATATAATTAATTAAAATCAAATAACCACATTTCTCAGAAATTAACATCAAAATTCTTTATTGGCTAAGTAAATTAAATTTTAATTTTTTCGTGGGCTTTATAAAAACTAAAAGTAAAATGACTAGTGGAACAATTGGTAAATTTAATTGGAATTTGAGAAACGTTGTGTGTTAATAATGCGTTTTGAACATTTAGATATATTTAAATTTTTAAACTCCTGTAATTTTTTATTTTTTGTTGTTTCTGTTTTACCCACAGTATATTGAAATTTCAACGGAAATTTTCATGAAAATAATAAGGCATAACCTCGGGCATAACATACCTAAAATCACACTTTCGTAAGTAACAAACTGAAACTACTAAATGCACACCTTTGTGTATATTTGGTTGCATAGATAATGCAGCTCAAACAATATTTTTATAAAAGTATTAAAAGATAATATTTATTTATTAAATTGAACAAACCAAAGTTATTAATTTACAAAAATTTATAGTTTTTTATTAAATAATCCTGCTTGAATTATTACGTTCTGAGTGTTTTTAAAATATATCACACGTGTGTGATTTTTTTTCCGAAGTGGCAATACTGTGTGTTATTTATATAAGGGGTCGTAGGAAAACGGAATTTTTACACTACCAAAGTAGGTACCCTTGATTTTTATTCAAACTTATTAGGTAAAATGGTAAAATTACCTACTTAATAAACGTTTACTTCTTTATTATTCTTAGTTAGGTACAGTCGGCTTTAGAATAGCATATACATGTTAAATGTGAATTTCCTTTACGCACGGAAGTTATAAAAACGCCCTGCTTCAACAACATAGGAGTGGCAGTTTTTAAAACGCCTACATTAAATGGTTTTTGGGGATTAAGTTTATTTACAAGGGTCGGTCATGATCCGAATAAATAGGTCTATCTACAAATTCACACAAAATAATAATATCTACACATTTTCACAGCACAGAGGTAGAATCCTAGGCGTATTTTTTTACGTGTGCTTTCTTGTATAACTAAAGCGAATCCAAAAACATTTTTAAGCATAAAAAATTATATTTATCAAAAAAAACAAGTATGTTGTTTATAAAAAATAATTTATTTTACACAAAAAACAATAAAACAACCTAAATATTTGATTATTATATCTATGTTTATTAGATATTTATTACATTTTTCACACTGTCTTTGACGGCTCATTTTTAAAATGTATTGCTACATTTTGATTTTTAACACCCTATTTATTTACTAAATAAAATATAAAATAAACAAAAATTCTTTTAGAATATTAAATTCAACATAAAAACAATTAAAATTAGTAACATCAAGGTTGATTGGAAACTGTTGGAGATTCAAAAATAAATATTTTTATATTTTATCTTTCATTTTATGGAATGTTATTTATTATTTATAACAACCTACCTAAAAGAGGTAAATAAAAAAAAGGTTTTGAAAAGGGATTTTAATCCCAAACAAACAGTTATTATAGAGGGTTCCAAAGTGAAGTAAAAAAGGAATCAGTAGAGAAGTTGCAATAAAAAACAAATAAAACCGTACTGTATAACACACAGGCAATTTGTCAATAAAATACCTTATGCCAAAAACATTAAAGATGTGGGCGTGGACAACTGTTTAACTGATTTTAAATTTATTATTATTTTGACCGTGATTGGTTATACGCAATAAATAGGCCATCCTTAAAATTAATTCAATGCAAGCGATTTGAGTTTGAAACTGTATATATGCTATTCTGAAGCCGATACTACATTGAAATCCAATCTCGGACCTCTTTTATTTAATATACTTATCAATGATCTTCCCTCCGTACTTAAATATGCTGCGTATCTCTTTGCAGATGATCTTAAAATTTACTAACGTATAAGATTAGTCAGGAATTGTGTTACGCTGCAAAAAGATATCCATAGTGTTTACGAATGGAGTTTGATCAACAAACTTCACTTTAACATTAGTAAATGTAAAGTAATTAGTATAACTCGTTCTAAGGAACACATTTTGTTTGACAGATGGGAAGATCGCATATTAAACCACATTTTTTCGATGATTTACAAATCGATAGAGATGGTTTTAAGTATCGACGAAGTCGGTCGCCATCACGTTTTCTATTGCAATGTAATTCAATGTCCGTTGGGGCATATAGCCCAGGAAGTAGTTGTTTTTTTGATAGAAAACGGTCAAGCTTGGTATAGAAACTGTTAAGTTTTTTTACCGTGGGTGCAGGTTTTCAGTTTTTTTTTAAATAATACTTTATAAAATTTGAAACTTGTGAACTGATTTTAAGTCTCTGGAATTTAAATTTTATAGGTTTGGTAATAGTTTAAATGCAAGTATGTATTGTAGATTATTAACTATGTAATAAGACCTCTAGGAAATAAATAAATTATTTTATCAGTTTATCATCCCATTTCAAGTATATTTATGAAGGGTTTAGAACTACCAGAAAAAGTCATGATAAATGATGGTGTGTACAAGAAAATAGATTAGAATAACACCAAGTTTCACAGTTAAATTCGATAACATTCATCCTGAAACCGTTAAAAGTATTTTGTGTAGTCTATTATATCCAGTATTTAATTTTAAACGGACCCACAAACAATAAAAGATACCTGGGCATAGATAAATACCTAGCACTTGAAATTGTGAAATCTTTAAGTACAAAGGAACCTTTTTGCTTTCAGAACTTCGGTGAGGTTGTAAAAATTCTAGATAAATTCTCGATAAGAATAATAATGGTTAGTGTAAAAAAATACAGGCCCTGACTGAAATTTGCTATTGTGTACATTTCACAAATAATTCTTGTAAAATTATAGAATAATCTTTAAACGATTATAGTGATGGAATAAACTGATTTTATAAAAAAATTAAAAATATTTAGAACTGTCAATTTATTTTTAAAAAAAATTGCAAAGAATACAAAATAACATTAAAAAAATGGTAAAAAATAGTTATATTTTTGCTAAAATTGAAAAAATAGATTATGAGATTGTTAGTTTTACATAAATGATTTTAATTATTTTACTTTTTTCTGTTATTAGTAAGTAAAGAATAAACAAAACAAAATTAAACCTTAGTAACATTTGGGCGAGTTCAATGCTGAGTATTTCTTAGATATTCTTTCGGATGTTCAAAGTAAATACAACAATATATTATTTACCTAAAGATACCAGTTGTTACCCAGGAACAGGTAAAAAAAAAGAAATGAATCTGATAGAATGGGCCTAAACAAAATCCTCTAAAAGTGCCTTGTAAAATTGTGAAAAGAATGAATCTTTTACTATTATATAATGCAATACTGCAAAGCTATATTTTAAGAGACTGGACAATACTGGTACTGTACAAAAATATCAATTGAACAATTGAAACTTTTAGTGTTTGATAATGACAATATAGTATGTAGAATTTCAGTGGGCAGGTGTCTGTTCAAAAAAACATTACATTTTACAATAAAGTAATTCACTTTTTTCATAATATACTTAGTAAATTTAAATACGGATAAGGTTAACAAATTTCAAAATCTAAATAATACTAATTTCATATTATTGTTTATGCTATTTTACTGGAAAACTATCGATTCAATGCTCTAAAATCGTTTGTGCATCACAATTAAACAAAATCATTCTAAAAATAATATCCGCATAGGTAAATATAGTGGAAAATAATAGTAAATGTTAGTGTATGTATTTACTTTTACAATATTTTTTGTATGAAATTTTAAAACCTATTGTCTTTACTATAATAAGGTAAGATTTTTTGTAGGTATAATAAAAATCGTATTTTTTAATTATTTGTTATTCAGAAAAAATTTTTTTATATAGGTATTGATATTTTTAATCCTTAAAAAAATAAATTTGTTCAGCTGCGGCCACGAAACACATCAAAGTACTAAAGTGAAACAAATAATATTTAATAATAAATATACACAAGTATTTTTCATCTTTTTACGGTCTCAAGGTCAAATGTACGTGTATGTCGTGAAAATATTCAAAAATGTACGAAGCAAAATTCGTATTTTAATCTCTGTCTTAGATAAAAAAAGTCACCAGACTCTAAAAACATTTGAATTTTTAATAAAAATACTAATTTGAAACCACTATTGCCTATTCCACATTCTTGTAATTTAGAAATAACCAGATTTTTCACTAAATTCAGGTAGTCTTACCAAATTAGAAAATCTTAAAATGTAGTTACGTTCAATTGAAGAGTTTTTTATTATTCTTAATAAGATGGACTTCCAAAAAGTAAAGCCGGGTCCACATCAATAAAATATATGTGGTGCGTTGTATTTAACAAAAATATTTTCGTGTGCGCCGAATTTTTGTTGATGAGGACTGTACGCCGCAAGCAAATATGCGAAAATTATTTTCTGACTAACAACGCACAGGATCCGTTCGCCTGTCGGTTTTTCAGAAACTTCAAAGAAATTTGTGCCGCACAGTTGAATTTTAAATTCAACGCACAACACAAACTTTTATTGATGTGGACCCGGCTTTAGGGTTGGTAAAGTACGTTTCACAATAATTCGTTGTCTCGGTACCTGACCGATTAGTAATGAAAGGTTATAAATTTCTCACTGTACAGTAAACATTAACAGATCCGTAATCCGGTTTTCAAAATAGATTTAAATAAAACTCAGTAACATTTACTAAAACTTAAATTTATTTTGTAAAAAAAATCACGAAATTTTAAAAAAAACAACAAACAAATTTTTAAGTTTATTTATTAATTGAAATTAAACAAAACTGTTGAAACTTACGTATACGTATACGCTTTGGTCTATTTCATCTAATTGGCAGATGTCAAAAAATGTTTCAAATAAAAAAGATGTAGTTTAATCATGGCCATATTTTAAAAATATTTTGTACTACAGGGTATCCCAAAAAATTGATTTAAATAAAACTAAGTTAACATTTACTAAAACTTAAACTTATTTTGTAAAAAAAAATCACGAAATTGTTTAAAAACAAATTTTAACTTTATTTATTAATTGCGATTTAACAAATGAACTAATTCTACATTATTTACAACTATTTAATGTAAATGTAGTTCAGTATCACTTTCGTCTTCATTTAAATTAATAACTAAAGGTGCTACAGTTACATTAACATTTCGATATGTACCTTCAACCTTAATAACATGCTGAATCGAATTTTTCCAGCTATCAATGGGAATATTACTTGTCACATTTATGATTAACTCTATAACACTTGAGTTTAATGTGGGTGAAACGTTTTCCGATCTAACTTTGGATTTTAGCTGATGCCACATGTGTTCTATAGGATTGAACATGCAATAATATGGGGGAAGCCGTAACACTGTGTGGCCCATATTTTTAGCAATAGTATCACAAACGTATTCTTTTTCAATACCGAACGCTGCTACAACTTGTAAGAGATCACGTTTTGTGTACGATTCTTCAAAATAAAGGTCATTTTTTAACAAATACTCTTGAATTTCCCATTTATTGTTGTTGCTTTTTGGTACTTTATTTAATTGACGGCTATGATAAGTTGCATTGTCCATTACAATTATACTTTTTTCCGGTATATTCGGCAATAAATAATTCTCAAACCAATCTTCAAAAAGTTCTGCTGTCGTATATTCGTGATAATCTAAACTTGAATCTTTAATATTCTTTGCTGATAACAATAAAGCGTTTGGAACCCAACCTATTTCTGATCCGGCATGTATTATTGTAATTCTTTGTTCTCTATTTGATGGAGCCTTTGTTTTGCAATTTCCCGATGAATCAACAAAACCCTTCGTTGGAGTATCATGGGTGTCATACCATGTCTCGTCGAGGTAGATAATTGAAAGGTTTTCACTTCTATATTTTTGAATAGCTTGTAAGTAATGACAACGCCACATTCGTAAACGATATGACTCCATTATTACTTGTCTTTTATCAAGAGCAGGTACCAAGTCAACGAATTATTGTGAAACGTACTTTACAATAAATTTCATTATCGACATATTCACGTCAAGAAATGTGGATATTAAATGAATAAATTGAACATTTTCATTGTGGTTGCTTAAATTGAAGAAAATAATTACATTAACATATTAGTGTTCCTTTTACTGCCCAATCTAGTTCATTGTTCTGCTACACCCATTCGAACCACATTGAAGATAATGATTAGTTATAATAAAAAAAAAAAATTAAAAAAATAAAATCGACAGGCAGGCGGTTCGTCATATGATTTTCGGTTACAAAGCCACAACCAACTCGACCTTATCTCGAAACCGATTAAGGGTTATTTCCATTAGACTGCCCAGATCCGGATTTTTCTTTTCTTTATTTCGTTGGATATTTTAGTTAGTTTGCTACAAGAGATCATATTTTGTATTTTTAGTATTATAGAACTTAAATAAGCAAATGTTTAAATATTTTGTTTGTATTTGGTATGTTGAATATTTTACGTAATCATTCTTAAAGATTTTATCCAAATTGTGTGCATATGTAGTGATAACAATTATCTTTTCCGTCAATAGATATACGTGGGAGTTAATTTACAGATGTTATAAACTTCTGCTGATTATATTTATGATATTTATACTATAAATCAATTACGTGTAGGTACTTGTTATTGTGCATTTTCCAAGGCTCTGCAAATAAACAGCAAAGGCAATTACTTATAACCAAATCTGTATATATATATAAAAATCAATCCCCATGGTCACTCCATCACGCGTAAACAGCTGGACCGATTTCACTATTTGATTTTTTTGTTGTGATTGTTATTATCAGGAGAAGGAGGTTCTTATAAAAGAAAAACTTCAAAAAATTTCGCGGGAAATTGGTAAATTTAAGAAAACTTATCTAACTAAGGTTAGATAATATTTTAACCTTAGGGCTTTAGACAATGTAAGATTGAGACATTTGACATGGAATTGACAGAAAGCGTGCTGCAAATATCATCAAAGAGAACGTAAAAAACTAAATGCTTCGATCCGAGTTATTTTATTGATAAAAAATACATTTAAAATAATTTCCCACTTCCACTGGAAAGTATGTAAGAAAACTGAATTTCTTAGTGTACATCACGGTTAGTTTAGAGCATTTAGCCCAATATTAAAAAAAAATTGAAAAAGTGAAATTGTTTCCACCTGCACACAGGGTAAGGAAACAGTTTCTATACCAAGCTTGACCGTTTTCTATGAAAAAACAACTACTTCCTGGGCTATATGCCCCGACGGACATTGAATTACATTCCATAGAAAACGTGGTGGCGACCGACTTCGTCGATACTTAAAACCATCTCTATAGATTTGCAAATCAAAGGGATATTTTTATTCACTGCACCTTATAGAAATTATTTCTTGTACCAATATTAAAAGCTTAATTTAAAATGAAGTTTTGGTAAGTTTGGATATACTAATATAAATAAACAATAGTTTTAAATTTACAGTTGAATTTTTGTTTGTTAAAATAGGAGCAATTAGATGTCTGTACAAACTTAAATCGCAGAACTGGCAATGCTGCGAATCAAAAATGTACCAGAGTAAGGCAAACTGACGAGCTCACCAATCTTGAAAATCCATGTTTTCACATGGATAGATGTTTGTTGCATGTTTTCGCGTAGGAATACCAACAAAACTATTTGTATGCACGCAAGAACAAAAATATTCATATTTAAGATAAAACAACTTTTTTGGAGCTAGTGTTCAATAAAAACCAATTGAAACAACTACCAAAAATATTGTTATGGGATTTTTTTGTAATAAAGAAAAACGTTTCAATAACTAATACTAATCGACATTAACACAACCTTTTAATTTGATATTTTTCCTTAAAAACTGTAAATTTATAAAAAATTTATTCCAAATTTCATCAAAAAATTAGTACTATGAAAGAGATTTTTTTTCAGAAGCCGGACCTGCGTACAGGTCGTGGCATGGCAAAGGAACAGCTGGCCGGAAAGTGGTCGACATGTGGAGGCCCAACTACGACGTTGAAGGCAACAGCAGAGCGGTCTGTTGTGCAGCTGCCGTTATTATACAAAACGTATTTGCCTAGAGTCTCTTTCTTTTCTTGCCTTGCTCGTTTGCTTGCCTACCTTTTGTCAACCTGCTATTATTCATTCCATTATGATTCCATCTATCGTTTATATACCAACATTGTAATATAAAAATAATCGTTATTTCCAAAATCTAAACTGAATCTACTGGGTTTCAAACTACAATATTAATCATAATATAATATCCCAACCAAAATGTCTTAAAATTAATATCTATTTAGTTTGATAGTGTTGACAATTAATATAACAAATATATTGAAGGTACTTTCAAGTTTAGAGCAACAAGTATTTTTTTTAAATATGCCAAAGCGATATATTACATTATTATATAAGTGGAAATACAAAATCGATAAATACAAATGTGTAACTATGGATTAATAACAAAAAAACACCTCTGAATGCATAAAATAAACATTATTCTTCCTTTGCATTATTACTTTTAGTGAAATGTATTTATTTTAAATTCTCTGCAGGAGTGTTGGTAGGATAGTGAATAACGAATAAAACGTTTTGAATCCTTAACTGTTATGTATTTACTGAACTAAAAATTTATTTTAAACTTCAGTGATCGTTTTTATATAATAAATCTCATATATAAGATATATTAACAGAACATAAAAATTTCAAGCACTTTTATTTCACAATTGAACCTCAAGCTAAGCCGAAACACGTGGCCATGTTTTTTCGGTGATTTAGATACATGAATGAGAGAGAGAGAGAGAGAGACATAAGCTTTATTGTCATGAAAATTTTTACAATTTTATGGACAAAGCGACAATTTAAAAATAGTTAAAAATATAAAAAATAACATAAAAAATACTGACTGTACCAATACAAAACAAAATATATAAAATACAAACTTAAATTAATAATAATAATAATAATTAATAATTATAATACAATGCAAGCAACGTACATCATACTAAATACTGAACTACGCCAATTTACTCAAGAGTCTAGGGTAGATTGTAGAATTCAGCCACCGAATAGTAAGGTCTCTCATGCAGAAATGTCGTTGCCAATCTCCGGAATCTAACAAATGTATTTGCCACCTTTAATTCTAAAGGTAGCTGATTGAATAGCTTCTTGGCATTGAAGGTGATGGAATTTTTTACCAGATCAGAGGTGGGTATTGTTAAGTAAATGTCGGAATTTTTTCTTCTAGTAGGGTAACTATGAATTGGTCTCTCAGTTAAATTGTGAAAGTGTTTGCGAACCAAACACACGGATTCCAAAATGAATAGAGCGGGAAGAGTTAAAATTTTGTATTTCTTAAAATAGAATCCGCAATGCGTCCTACTACTCAAACCATAAATGTAACGAATAGCTCTTTTTTGTAGCTTGAAGATAGATTCAAAGAGGTGCAAACTACAAGACCCCCAGAAAGGTAAACCATAGCGAAGGTGCGATTCGAATAAAGAGTAGTAGGTTGTTAAAGCAGTACAAGAATCAAGCTGTTTAGATACAGATTTAATGGCAAAACAAGCAGAGGATAATTTTTTAGCTAAAGTGTCTACATGTACAGACCATTTAAGGGCATCGTCAATGGACGCAAGTCAAATTTTATATCAATAAAGCTTACGGAAATATAAATACATAATCCGCTTATTGATAATAGAATTAGTAGGGTTGCATTTTGTTGAGTAAGAGTTTTTTGATTTTAATTTTTTCCAGCGTCATATTTTTGACAAGACTATTGTTTTGTGAATCTAGTATTAACTCAGAAATGAATTTAAAACGGTAATTCATATAAAAAAATAATTCTTGGTAAAGTACGTTGTATACAGGGTGTCCACAGATGGGGTATCCTATAGGTGAAAAATAATTTAATATTAGTTTTAGTGAAAAATGGCATTCTTGATTAAAGTTTTGCTTTTTCTAAAACCCCATAAAATATAATCAAATTCAAGTCAAAATCCGTGTCATTTTATAGTCAGTTGTATGGAAACCGTATGAATTTGTGCACTAAGTTCGAAAATAATGTATTAATGCATAGTGCAAAATTCATACGGTTTTCATAAATAAAACTGGCTATAAAATCAGACGGATTTTGATAAACTTGAATTTTGTTTTATTTTATGGGGTTTCAGAACAAGCAAAACTTTTTATCAAGAACGACATTTTTCACTAAAACTAATATTTAAACATTTTTCACCTATAGGATTCCACATCCGTGGACACCCTGTATAACAGCTATCTCTAAATAGGATTTTTTTTTTAAATAACAAAACAAGACACAATTAACGAATCGAAAGAGTACTTGTATAATTATTTATTTTTTAATAAGCAGCAAATCAACATTTTTCATGATAAGTGATGAAGGTGATTTAAAAAATTAAGATTATCAGCAAGGATTTGTTAATGATTAAATACAAGGCAATTACATTAGTTTGACCAACTGAAAAATAATAAATTTATATTTGTTTTCAGAAATGGCATTTTAAAAAAATGTTAATATTTTGCGCAGTGCATTTGAACAACTTTAGGAAGTTAAAATAACCTATTCCTTTTAATCTTGTTTGACCAAGATAACACAGATTTTTCAGCTCTGGTTTTTATAAAGTAGACACAAAAATAAACAAAGTTGTAAATTAACAACATACCACCAATATACGTTTATTGCACAAGGCGCAGTTATAAATTTTCTTGCTTAACCCACAGAAACATCATTAATTGGGTCAGACCTTAAAACAATACATTTAACAATTTTAAGAAAAATTTAAGACAGAATAATCGCTACGCTCCGCACGCAGTGATGGGTTTTTAAAATATAGTCTGTATCACAATGATGTAGTTGATAAAACTATGTAAGATACTGTAAATTTAGTGAAAAAATAATAGTGTATCATTCATTTTTTTCCTTTAAACGATATAATGTAATTTTTAATGTTAAATGTCATTTTAGATGTCAACTGTCATTTTTCCGCTACCAACTGTAATTTTTCAACTGTCAACTGTCATTTTTGACATTCGAATATCATTTATAACTGTCTTATGTCAATTTTTACTCTTAAATATAAACAATATGAAAATGAATACAAACACAAACAAACAAACAAAATTTTTGGAAAACCCGAAAATTCAGCTAAAAAAAAAATAAAAAACCCTAAAAAAAATTAAAAAATCAAAGATTGGTCCAGCCGTTTTTGAGTTACAGCAGTATATTTTTTTATTTCTTTTTAAGCTGAATTTTCGGGTTTTTCAAAAAAAATTTTTTTTCTAAACTATTCCTAAACTATAAACCTATAAAAAAAAATTTTAAAAATCGGTTTTGCCTTGAGCTACAATTCGGGGAAATTTCCTGCCCTTTAAGAATCCGTTCAGTTTTTTGTTCTAGCTATTATAGTTTATGAGTTATTAGCAACCCCGTTTTTTTAAAATCTTAAATTGTTAATAACAAAAGGAATGTTTTATACCATTTTCTAAATAGAAATGTGAAATTTACTAAGAACGTTAAACAATGAAACTTTTTTGTGAGGATTAATGCAATAAATTCAGTTAACCAAAAGTGAATTTGTTTTTATTTGAAGGTCGACCTACACGCACATTACGGAAATAGTATTTTTAAGTTGCGGTTGTAATATTTGATATATTTTCCCATCACTATCAAATGCAGCCTATAGAATAGTTTCCGGAGCAAATCTGGGTCTAAATTTTGACGATGGGAACTTGATTGAACGGAAGTCGTATCGTAGCCTCGGCATAACCTTGGTTCGGGTGGCGGGAAGCACATGTCTGGATTTTTAAGTGTGTTTGTGATGTCAACAGACGAAAATATTTTAAAATAAATTATATATATTCATATTTCGGTGAAATGCGGTGATATCAATGTGCCAACTATTTGTTCACGGTTTTAAAGTCATATATGTATATTATTCTTTATAATTAAGTCTTCATTTCAGAAATTTATCAATAGATATTTATAGAAGTATATAAAACATAAGAAATTATCTGATTTTCTGCCTTATTTATTTATTTAGAGTGTTAAAAGCATTTTTCTTATCACTATCGGTCTTTTAACAAAGTAAGAAGACTTTATCTAAGAAAAGAGGATATTCGCATATCGAAATACATTTCGTCTGGACCTGAAGAAGATAACCCTTGTTTGAAGTTCTCGATCGTCAGCGTGCCTTATCAGTTCTTCCTGTGCGATTGTTTCAGGCAATGACCACCGGACATATATGTATAAGTAGTCGTTACACTCCTTACCAGTGTTGTCACTGATTCAATACTATTGTATCCGATGTACGTTGTATAACTTTATATAAAAATAAGTACACATATGTCCAAAAGTTTGGAATATTTAGAAATAATATATTTACGCCTATGGTTTTTTAAAAACTCTTGTTGATATTTATTTTAAGGAGTTTTTAAATCAAAATAATACTAAATTTGACTCGTTTTTGTATTAATTTGGTCATATTTAATTCCCTAAAATTGAAATTCCCTGACATTGAACATGCCTGGGACATTCCTAAGACACGCATTAAGAAGCGAAATCCTCCTACAATGGACTAGTTTAGTAGGATCATATTAATCAAAATGATAGCAATATATATTTAAGATAAGATACCTGCTTACTTATATTGGTATTCATTTTGCAATTAATTTTTCTCATTTCGTAAAATTTAGCAATAAATAATTAGTAAGTTTTAAACGTAGCGCCAACTAATAACCAATAATGAAGTGTGTTTAAAAGTCAACGTTGTCACATTTTAGCTACGTTCGTTTCAAGTATTCTCAAAGAACTGGCGGCACAAAACACCGTGTTCTGTGACTAACTGATTGTACCAGTTGACAAGATATATGACAGGAGAGAAAATCGTGTTTATCTGTAATAAACAAACAAAACCCCTATTCTTGACGGTGATAGAATAGAACAGCCAATAGAAAGTGGGCGTGGTTCTATTGAAAATACCAAAACGGTATTCTTGAAATTCGTTCTCTCACTGTACCGATAGAAGGGTTGCTCCCCGAGAGAACAATTACTTCTATTGGTTATTTTTGAAGGAACCGCTATAACACCAAGAGAAGGTATTAGGGATTTTTATTTTCGAACCAAAAATAGTATAGAAGTAATTTCTTTCATAAACCAAACACAACCAAACAACAAATTAAACTAACGAAAATGACAGAATATTTTGTTTAGTGTTTTACTCCTTATTTGATAAAGTGTCAATCAGAAAACAAAAATATCGATATGTTTATCTCTTTTTAATGACAACAAATAAGAGAGAGAGATACGTTTCTCGGTTAATATTAAAGCACATCGACAACATAGCAAATTTTCCACCAATCTTATTGAAACACGTCACTTACCACTTATGACGTACGTAACCATTAAATTTAAATTTCAAAAGCCGATTATGGCTAGAGGTTTAATTTTATAAAAATTTTATTTGTGCAGTTGAACCACTAAAACTTATTTTATAAGATGCAAATATAAAAAAAATCACTAAACTAGTCCATTCTCTACGAGAACTGAAAGATGCTGCTCGTGAAGAATGGGAGAGAATTCCGCAAGCCCAGCTCGACTATTTAATCGATAGTATGCCAATTTTATTTAAAAACCTTTTTTGCTTATTAATTAATTTTAAAAAATTTGTATTACATTGTACATTTTTCACCTCAAAGGAATAAATCATTTTTTTTATATGTTTATCTGACTTTGAGATTTATTTAGTATTGGTTAGAGTTGTAGCAAAATGATGTTTACTTATATCAAAAAAATTATTTATAATAATTAATTAAAAAAGATTAAATATTCCATTATTTCAAACTTTTGGACATATATGTGTATATATTGTAAAGAATTAATAATTGTGAAAATAATATTGTTGATTATTTGGGTTTAAAAAAACTGATTTTAAAAGATTTCCGACTATCTCAAAAAATTTTAATTATTTGAATTGAAAATTAATTATTCTGTTTCGTGTTCAAATTTTCAATGGATCCAAGTCGATCTGTAGCTTTGTTTTTGTTCCATGAAAAATAAAGTTGATCTATAATATAGAAGAACCTTCTTAAAACTTAATGTTTCTTTATAAGTGACAGTTTTGAGTTAAAAGTCTTCTCTGCTTATAATGATATACATATACAAGAAATTACCACTAGCTAATTCTGAAAGGTTCTATTTAGTTGGTGTTAAATTTGGCATCTTTTTCTGATTGTCTAACATTTAGTTAGTTTAAAATATAATAGTAAAATAAATATTAAAACTATCTCTAATACTTATACATCTACATTTTTTATATATAATTTAGAAAATATTACCAGTAATATAGTAATATCATATACTATACTATACTATACATACATAACTTAATTTTAAATTATTATTCTTAATAAGATGGACTTCGAAAAAGTAAGGGTTAGTACAATAAATTTAAGTAGAAGTTAGCCTAATATTAAAATCAATTTCTGTTTATTATATATTATTAAAATTATTTGCTTATTTTAAGAAACTCATATTAGAACAACTTGGAATAAGAAAATTCATGTTAACTGATACTACTTATAACCATATAAATTATTGCAGTTCTTCATATAAATTATATTTACGTAACAATTTCTTTATTTAGTTAAATGTTACAAATTTTTTGGCCTTACAATTTATTAAGAAAAATTTTCAAAATTTCAGAAGCTTTAGTATATAATTTAACTTTTGAGTATTTCTTGTAGCATGATAAAACTTGGCATTGCAACAAGGAAGTTTTTAGAGATTACAAAATGGCTGTGGACACAAACAAGACATTTTTAAACTATTTTGGCTATTAATAAATCCAAAATCCAGTTGCATTATTTAAATGAAGTTGATGGTTTATAATAAAAACCATACATTAATAATTAAATAATATAATGATAAAAATAATTATAGTTATAGTTGAACTTAATTTAATAGTCAAATTATCCAAGATGACACCCAATTTAGATGACATTTTTTTTCATAACCTTGTCATAGATTACTTATAAATGTGTAGGTAATATACGAGGGTTGTGTGAAAAGTTTTCGACCTACCAAAGATACTAGAATTTTTTCTTCAAATTAACTTTTATTTTTCTACATAGTTTCCTTGTAAGTCTATACACTTCTCCCAGCGATGCTCCCAACTCTTTAACCCGTCCAAATAGTACTCGGCGTCTTTCTCTGCAAAATAGTTGTTTACGAAGGTGATGGACTCCTCATTCGACGAAAATCTCTGTCTTCCGAGCGCAAATTTTAGCTTAGGGAACAAAAAAAAATCGCTTGGGGCTAGATCTGGTGAGTAAGGAGGGTGGTCAAGCAGTTTAAACCGTAATTCGTGGATTTTCGCCATGGCAACCGCTGAGGTGAGACGGCGCATTGTATGGGTGAAACAAAATTCTTTTTTTCTGCAAATGTGGCCGTTTTTCCGCAATTTCTGCTTGTCAAGTAATGATGTTTAGTATGCTCCTGTAATGGTTTTTCCTTTTTAAAGATAATCGATTAAGATAACTCAATGACTATCCCAGAAAACAGTTGCCATCACTTTCCCAGCCGAAGGAACAGCCTTTGCTTTTTTTGGAGCCGGTTCCCCCTTCGCAGTCCATTGTTTTGACTGTGTTTTTGTTTCTGGAGTATAATGGTGTATCCAAGTTTCATCTGCAGTAATTAATCGGCGACAAAACTTTGATTTATTGCGCCTAAACTGCGCCAACAGAGAGTTGGAAATGTTCAATCGAACACGTTTTTGGTCCAAAGTGAGCAAAAGCGGCACCCAACGCGAGGACAGCTTTTTCATGTCTAAATCTTGATTCAATATGTGACAAACACGTTGTTTGGACATGTTTATAGCCTCTGCTGTCTCTCTAATTTTAATTCGACGGTTGTCTAGCACCATTTGGTGAACTTGAGCGATATTATCGTCAGTAGTTGCAGTTTTTGGACGTCCCGAACGTTCATCGTCACCCAAGTTGGCACAGCCACGTTTAAATTCAGCAGCCCAAAATTTCTCGGTGGTAAATGATGGTGCAGAGTCCCCGTACACAGCGTCCAACTCGTCTTTGATTTGCGTAGGCGTATTGCCTTTCAAAAACAAATATTTAATGACAGCTCGATACTCGATTTTTTCCATTTTCATAAAAACACATCGACTCACTCAAATGATTGTCAAACAACAACTGCGCATCCAAAATGGCTGAAATTGTAGTGGGTACCTTTCAAAGCATGCGCAAACACATTCCTCAACTTTTGTTCACGAGTGCTGCCATCTTCATGTTGAAGTCGCAAACTATTCAGACAACCCTCGTATAAAAAAATGAGAAATATTATCTAAAGCTGACAACATTGTTTCATAACATATCGTTAGCATGCTTAAAATGTGTTTGTAGGTAGTTTCATCTATTAAGAAAATAGTGTTGTTTTTTAAACAATGTTAACCGTTAAATACACAACAATAAAAATTGTGACTCTCCTATTATATACTTTTTGTCTTATTCTTTACGAAGTTACCAAAAAACTGATAATAAATAAGTAACGATAACTGTGTTTTGTTTTAATGGTATAAACTAAAATTAATTTTTTTTTTCAGATTGAATGTAATAGTAATAAATATATCACTAACAAAAATAAATCAATGTCAACTGTTTAAATTGAATGGCAAATATTTATATTTAAATACTTCACTTTCATCTACACTTTCGGCTGAATTGTTTATTTTTCAAGTCCGTTCATTCATGAAACACTTTGCAGTTTGATTCGAACATTTTAATTCAGGAAACAGGTATTTTTTATTTAAATAATTGCCTAAACTACAACGAATATGGTGTTTTTATTCGGTGTTGATCGATTCGGTACAGGCAGGTCATAGATTAAAATGTTTAAATTTTAATCCCTTTTTCTGTATTGGGTCCCCTAAAGATTTTAAACAATTTAAAAATGAATATAAATATAATTTTAAGTGAAAAAGGAAAACAAATGTTAGTGATAAATAACTTTAAATATAGTTTTCAAATGTGCTTAAAAAATGGAGAAAGCCGTTGGATGTGTACAAATAAAAAGTGTAAATCATATATACTTAGTTTGGGTGAATCGAAAGATATAACTTTGATAAATTAACTCCAATGTTAAAATGTCTTATACCTACAAACTATTTTGTCATTTTGACATCGATAAAAAAGGTGCATCCTTTTATATCGCTTTTTTTTATCGCATGTTCCTCAATCTAGTAGGTGTGTATCAATTTTGCATTATTGTTGACAGGTATTTAATTGTCAAATTTAACAATATAAAACAATACTACCTTTTCTTTGCAAAAAACATAAAGTATGAACCGATTTGGAGAGGTTTCACATGAACAAATTACAAAAAATATTGAAGAGTCAATACCGAAGTCAACAAAAAATACGAAGTCATCAATATGGAAACAATTCATGGAGTTTTGTCAAAGCCGAAATTATAAGTTGGAAGAGAATACTACAATACAAGATCTAGCAAAAATATTAAAAGATTGGGCTTTCAATATGAAAAAAAAGAATGGAGAAGATTACAAAGAATTTGCGGTCAAAACAATATGGAACACGACTGCTAAAATGTTACAACAGAAATATTTTAACGAATATGGTTTGAAATTTGATCCTTTTACAGACATAACCTTTAAAGAAGCTCGGGATGCTAGAAATGCCAAAAGAAAACAACTTCAATTGATTCCAACAAAAAGAAAGACGTGTTCTTCAGCAATAGACAAAGAAAATATAATAGAAATGGCAACACTATGGAATATAAATGAACCTGAAGGGCTGCAAAAAAGATTCTTTCATATAGCTTCTTACGAATTGGCTTGGAGAGGAGGAGAAGCTGTTAATTGCAAAATTTATTATTTTAAAGTAGAAAAGAACCAAAATGGTCTTCCTACGGGTAGGATTGAATATAACACCATATTTTCGAAAACGGCACAAGGCGGCTCGAAAAAGTTAACAGACAGCAAATGGTTGACTAGAAATGAAAGTGACGAAAGTATTTGCCCTGTAAAACTATTTCATTTGCTAGTAGAAAAAAGAAATGAACATATTACTTCTGACCGATTATTTTTAACTCCAAATCCTTTTTGGAAAAATAAAAATTCTAAAGGTTGGTACAAAAATGTTCCTTTAGGTATTAATACCATATCTGTTTGGACAAAAAATTCTGCTGCAAAAATTGGATTGGACATAATCAATAATAAAGTTACTAACCATTCAAATCGTGCCAGCGCAGTTTCCCAATTAGCCAAAGCAGGAGTTAGCGATCAACAGCTTATTAAGATAACAGGACACTCGTCATCACAATCGATTAAACCATACCTCCAAATTGACCCCGAACACCATGAACAACTTATAAATAATTTGAGACCCTCGGAAACAGAATATTCAACATACGTAGAAACACGAGAAGAAAACATTAAAATCAGTACTCCCCAACCAATATTTAATAATTGTATTTTTAACAACTGTTCTTTTAACTAGTTTAATTGTTTTAGAATGAATAAATTTTATTGTTTCTTTATATAATTAGTCGTTAATTTATCTTAGCAAAATACACGCGATCTTTTTTTTAATGGATAAATTTTTCTCTTCATCTCAAGATTTTTCGATCAGTAATATTACTCAAAAAACTGAAATTAGATAAAATCTTTCGATGAATCGAAAAATTTTCCGGTAAAAAAAAAAGCTCTTGTGTATTTACTGTTGACAAAACATATTGAAGAGCATTGTCATAGTGCAAATATAGAAAAATTGAATCGCCAAACTGTAAGCTCTTCTTACAAACGCAAGACAGTTGAAGACTTGTCCGAAAAGCCTGCAAAAATTATTCGTTGTGTACTTCAAGAGAATCTGCCATCAACCATTACAACAAATGACGTAGCAAATCTTTTTTTAGGTTAGGTTAGGTTGGGTTAGGTTAGGAATTTTTAAATCCTAAAATGTATACCTTTACAATAATATTTCAATGTAATAAATATATCAAATTTTTAAATTAGTTTTATTACCTATTACTTGTTTTTCATTTGGTTTACCAACAGGTGGCTGGGACCGAATCGATACATTATTATTCAGGTAGGACAAAAGTACGTTATTTTTGAACTACCTGCTACTTGGGACCCAATAATTATATGCCCTTTTTATTTGACACAACAAGATTCTGTACTAAGTGTTACCTCATTTGTTTTACAACTTTGCCAAATGATTAATACAAAATTTTAAAATTAAAGAATCAGATTCATGAAGAAATCCATTAACTCATCCAACTAACCATATTTTACATAACTATGATTCATTAAATTGTATTTTTTTATAAGAATGATTCGTTAGATAATTAAGTGGAGACAGTCATGGAAATATACATGCCACGAAACGTGGAAATATTGATACCGATTTTTTTCATATAAAACAAGATCACTACAAAACATAAACCATTAGAAGTATTGTTTAACTGATTAATAGTAATTAAATCTTTAAGAATTTAAATATCATTAACAAATTTTACAATTTTTTTTAACTTTTTTGCTAGCCAACATCTGTTATGGGTAAAAAAATTGTTTATAAGCGATGAACGTAAAAACGAGTGTAAACGTACTTAAAAATTACAAGGACAAAAAGCATTGTACTAATACGGAAATGATTCGGGTTCCCTTTCTAAAACGTAACCACTATTAATAAGATCAAGACCAGTGAACCCATCAAGCGTGTGTCCATGAAATATTTCAAAGACCCAATCAAATAAATTCATATCTTTCCACTAGAATAAATTTTATAACTACGCATTTTAGTATGCCGGAGACAATTAAATTATTTTCCTATGGATCAAGAGCTGCTTTTTAAAAAATCATTTACTTACACCACCATTTTATTAATACTTTCATTGAAAAGTAAAAATGTAGGCGGCAAATACGAGATCAAACAATAGATTTATAATATTTTTCAAAATTTTTAAACTGAAAATCTAATGGAAAATGACAGTTATTCAAATAGTTTGCTGTACACTTCATTTTAAAATATAAAAAATTTAGTAATATTCGTAAAAAACTGTGTGAAATCTTATTTTTTTTAGTTTAAATACTTGTTCTAGTTTAATTTGAAGAAAATAAATAAAAAATTTTATTCCCTATTAAATATAACCAACAATATTTCTTAATATGAATATTATTATCCACCATTATGAATCTATATTCAAATATACACATTTTACGGAATCCACAAAATTAAAATTGGGAATTTTTTGACTTTATCTTAATCTGATTAAGTTTGAATCAAAATAACGTTAAAATATTTCTTTTTTTTTTGTAAATATGTACATTATTATCCACCTTTATGAATCTATACTATTAAATACTTTTTACTTGAGTTTTTTCCTACTTAAACTTACTCCAGTTAAGTTCGAATTGAAATAAAGTTTACAACTTACCAATAATTAATTTAATCCACAGTTTTTACTTTATTGCCCATTGCCCTCCATTATAAATCCAGACTTATTTTTTTTAGTTTAAATACGTAAATTGAGATTTTTTTTTCTACTTGATCTTGTTCTAGTTTAGTTTGAAGAAATTAAATCAAAAAATGTTTTCCCTGATAAATACAGGGTGTTTCATTGGGAAAGGGCCTAACTTTAACTGTTGATGGGGATCACTTTGGTGGTTCCAAAAACCTATATTTAATGTGTCTGCTGTACTTTATAACCGAGATACAGGGTGTTTTATAAATTTATCCTATTTCTTTCGAACCTCATAACTTCCGAGTTACCCTGTATATTATTTTGAGATTTGGTACACGTAATAACCATTACCTAGAGACTCCATCAAAAGCATCTCCAAAAAGATAATGCAGGTCCGGCTTAACAAAAAATTTCAAAACTCGTCTTTCCTAAAAACAACACCCTGTATATAAATTTCCTGAAAATTGCTCTTTATAATAGAAAAGGGTATGAAAAATTGAATCTACTTATTTCTTTTTTATTTTTCCGCAGACAATTTTACTACCAAAAATTCACCGTCAAACTTATAATTTATGCACGTTTTGGGGGTTAACAATGGTATCGGAGAGGTTTTTTTTATTTTTTAGCTTGAAATGGAATCCATTCAATGTATCTAGAAAAGCATCCTAGAAATTCAATTGAGTGTGTATGTTTACGAGTACAGACCACTAAAAATGTGATTACAGGGCCGTACTTAGAACATACTCATTCAGTATGTTTCGAATATCTCGAACACCCTGTATAAGGATATGTATCAACAAAAGTAAAATACGAGAAATAAATTTATTTATTTCAAAAAACGAAGAGATTTTCATAAATTTAAATAATTAACATGAACAGAAAACAAGAAATTCTAACAACATTGTTCAAACAAAAAAAGTCCAACCTACAAAAATTGCTCAAAATGACCTCCATTCTGCTCTATGCACTTTCTTGCCCTTTTTGTAATATTGCGAATGGACCTTCTAATCACATCTGGATTATTTCTGATTTCTCCGCAGGCATTCTCTATTCTTCGAAGAAGTTCTTCTCTGCTATTGATGTCGGTAGCATATACTTTTGATTTTAGATATCCCCAAATATGGTAATCCACAGGATTGAAGTCAGGTGACCTTGAAGGCCAGTTATTGGGACCACCTCTGCCTATCCATGAATTAGGAAAATTTTCATTTAAAAAATTCCTCACTATTACTCTGTAATGCACCGAAGCACCGTCATGCTAATAATACATTCCTGCTACATTTACGTATGCATCATCTAATAGCACTGGTAAAATATTCTGCAGAAAATCCAAATAGACTTCGCCAGTCAGTCTATGTGGAAAGATGTGTGTGGAAAATTTGTGTTGCGAATGGGTCTCTCTTGTAGCAAATGGATTTTCTTCTGCCCAAATGTGCGAGTTCCGTAAATTATAAACGCCGTCTCTTGTAAATTGAGCTTCATCCGTGAATAGCACTCTACTTAAAATTCTTGCATTTCGAATGACCCAATTGCTAAAATTAATTCGTGGAGTTTCGTCCCCTTCGTTATTTGAAATAAATAAATTTATTTCTCGTATTTTACTTTTGTTGATACATATCCTTATACAGGGTGTTCGAGATATTCGAAACATACTGAATGAGTATGTTCTAAGTACGGCCTTGTAATCACATTTTTAGTGGTCTGTACTCGTAAACATACACACTCAATTGAATTTCTAGGATGCTTCTCTAGATGCATTGAATGGATTCCATTTTAAGCTAAAAAATAAAAAAAACCTCTCCGATACCATTGTTAACCCCCAAAACGTGCATAAATTATAAGTTTGACGGTGAATTTTTGGTAGTAAAATTGTCTGCGGAAAAATAAAAAAAGAAATAAGTAGATTCGATTTTTCATACCCTTTTCTATTATAAAGAGCAATTTTCAGAAAATCTATATACAGGGTGTTGTTTTTAGGAAAGACGAGTTTTGAAATTTTTTGTTAAGCCGGACCTGCATTATCTTTTTGGAGATGCTTTTGATGGAGTCTCTAGGTAATGGTTATTACGTGTACCAAATCTCAAAATAATATACAGGGTAACTCGGAAGTTATGAGGTTCGAAAGAAATAGGATAAATTTATAAAACACCCTGTATCTCGGTTATAAAGTACAGCAGACACATTAAATATAGGTTTTTGGAACCACCAAAGTGATCCCCATCAACAGTTAAAGTTAGGCCCTTTCCCAATGAAACACCCTGTATAACCAACAATATTTCTTAATATGTATATTATTATCCACCATATCCAATAGGGGAGAACATCGTCGAGTGGAAAACAGAGGTAAAATATCTAGGGCTAATCCTAGATAGCAGGTTACTCTGGAACAAACACGAAGACGAAGCAATACACAAAGCAACCAAGGCCCTCATGGTGTGTAGGAACATTGCAGGGAAGAACTGGGGATGTAACCCACGTATCCTGCAATGGATGTACACAGCAATAGTGAGACCACTAGTCACATATGGGGCAGTGGCTTGGGGCGTAAGGGCTAATCTGAATACGACGAGGAAAAACCTCTCGAAAATTCAGAGACTAGCCTGTTCATGTATCACTGGAGCAATGGGAACTTGCCCCACTGCTGCAATGGAGGTGATTTTAAACTTGACCCCACTGCACATTCTGCTAGAAAGTGTAAGGAAGAAAACAATATATAGAATGATCAAAGAAGGAATTATCAGGGAAAAACCTCGATCACTTCACTTTGATCAAACTTGGGAAATGCCCCAAGATGAAATGCCAAAGAAATTCAACTTTGTGAGAAAATTCATCACAAAGTTGAGTAATAAATCTGAATGGGATGAAGACACCATACAGAATTTAAACCAGAATACCATAAAGTGGTATACGGAAAGCTTGGGCACATACCCGAGCATCTTTCAAGCAGAAGTCCGCGCCATCGAAAGATGTGTGGAATTCAATATTGGAAGAAACTATCGCAGACAAGAGATTGTGATCATGTCGGATAGTCAAGCAGCCATCAAAGCGCTGAGTTCAAATATAATCAGTTCGAAGATGGTTTGGGAATGCCTAGGCAAACTAAATGAACTAGGCCAAAAGAACACTATCACCCTCCTATGGGTCCCGGGACACATAGGAATAGAGGGGAATGAAACAGCAGATAAGCTGGCAAAAAAAGGAGCTGAAACCCCACATTTGGGACCAGAACCATCTTGTGGGATCAGCAGTAGAGTAATCTTAGGAAAACTAAGGGAGGAAATGGAGAAAGAAAAATCCGAGTACTGGAATCAGCTGGAAGGACTGAGGCAATCTAAGATACTACTGGGGAACTATGACCAGAAGAGATCTCAACCTCAGTAAAAAAAGGCTCCGTATTTTAACGGGAATATTAACCGGGCATTGCCGGTTAAGAAGCCACATGAAGAAACTAGGGTTAGCAGATGAAGCAAAGTGCAGATTCTGTGAGGAAGAGGATGAAACCTCAATACATATACTCTCAGAATGTCCTGCCTTGCAAAATTCTAGGGCTAGATACCTAGGAGCACATGAAATAGAGGAAGGGGATCTACCTGATTTGAAGCCCGACGATGTCCTAAACTTCCTCAGGAAAATAGGACTCGAAGAGCTGCTATAAATCTGAGAAAACATCAGAACATGGCAATTAAGGGGGGGCACAATAGATCCTATGGGTCGCAGTGTAATCATCACCCCTAACTCATTCATACATCATACATATTATCCACCATTATGAATCTATACACATTTTGTGTGAAATAATTTATTTTATGTGTTGAACAGTTTTGGTCTTTTTTATCGTAAAATGCTACTGTTTTTATTGTATTATAGAAAAAGCTATTACATATTAAAGCATTAAAAAAAGATTAAAATAGATTTATAGCAAGTATTTGGACGAATTCGTGACAGTAAGTATATATTGACTAAAATAGAACGTTTTTAAACTTGGAAACTTTTTTTAATTTTTCCTCTATAGACAGAAGTACCTACTTTCCACAAAAAGTGCTTTGTTATAATCCACCGCTCCACTATCTCTTATTGTACCGTCACTTTTCAAAATGAAAAATGTATATCTAGAACAAAAACCAGCAGAGTCGTGATAGAAGTAAAGAAATATATCATTAATGTACGGGAAACTGAAGTTTCCAGTGACCTTAATGAGGGACTGAAAAAATGCATGAATAAAGTACGTGATATATGTCGCTCTTGAATATAGCTCTATAAAAGATTTTATAAAAAAAAATAACGGATTTATGTAGAATGAATAATAGAAGTTGAATAATTTTTATACAAAGAAATTAATTAATTTAACGTGCTTATTTACCATTGTTTTTTGATACCTTGTAAAATGGAGAAAAATAAATATCTGTGATACCTAACTATTGATTTATTTGCAAATATACCTTACCCACATAACACTAATGGTACATTCACATTCTAAGAATATGCCCATGAATTACGTTTTCGAACATTCTGAAAGGTATATGCTAAACAACTCCATTTCACGTTCCTTTTCTTGTAAATTTGTTTGTTCTTTATGGTACATTCTTAACATGTTCGTATCATGTAATTTTTAAATACCCAACAATCATTCCACTGAAAGTGTTATGATGATATGATAAGAATATGTTGTACAAACGATGAAAGGAATATTCTTTGAATATAATGAATATAGTGAATATAATGTGCGATATTCATTCCTTTTGTTTGGATGAGCAAGTTACAAGATTACTTTTGAAATTTTAAAGAATATAACTCGCGATAGACAGGAAAAAAGGGTATGTAGTCTAAACTTTGTACAGTAAAAATATATGGTAATACTGAGAATATGCTATTTACGTACCACCAGAACATTTTTATCACATGAATATAATATACTTATCATGCACTGAGATCAAGACATATTCTAAGAATGTTCTTGTTTAGACTAAAATAGAATATTACCATCTAATGCTGAGAATTTGATATTTACATACTTCAGAACATTCTTTGCATATACATATTTATCAAGTAATTTGGTACGGTCTTTTGAGGTGACTATCACATTTTGATAAGGTACTGAACGGTATTTACGCATGTTAATAGAACATCCTTGTTCCAAAAAGAATGTTCTTATTATGTGCAAAGAATGTAAAATTGTTGTCTGGGTATATACATATGTCCAAAAATTTGGAATATTTAGAAATAATATATCTACGCCTATGGTTTTTTAAAAACTCTTGTTGATATTTATTTTAAATCAAAATAATACTAAATTTGATTCGTTTTTGTATTGATTTGGTATTTAATTGATTTGGGTGCTTTCACATTATTCCAATTCTTGTTTAAATTTCATTTGACCTGTTTAAAAATGCCTAGAGACATGATATCATATTTTAATAGGTCTAGAGTAATTGCTTTGTTACAACAGGGCTTTAATCAAAGTGTTACTCAGGGTGCTGTATCAAAAATTAAAAAAAAAATCCAAGACACAAATGATGTGAAGGATCGTTCCAAAAGTGACAGAAGTCGATGTACAACAGCAGCACAAGACCGGCAGATAACATTGATAGCTCGAAGAAATCGACAGGAATCTACAAGTGGCATATCCTGAGAAATTACTAGACTTGAAGGACTGAATATCTCAAGACAAACAATTAAACGAAGATTAAATGCGGTAAATTTGTATCGCAGAAGACTTCTACGTATTCCCAAACTAATCTATCAACAAAATATTGTAAGGTTGCAATGGGCTCAATAAATGTTTTACCATGGTCCTAACTGGAATTACCGGATGTTCTCTGATAAATCAAGAATTGGCTTGGTTTCTGATTTGCGAAGAACGCTAGTTTGGAGGGCCCCAGGACGGCAAGCCCGATTAGAAACAGCCCAACCACGTGTTCCATTTGAAGGTGGGAGTATTATGGTTTGGAGTGGTATTATGAGGGGTACACGGACGCCTCTCCTGGTTTTGGAGAGAAGAATCACTGGTGATGTGTATGTACATCGAGGAAGTTTTAAATCCTGTTGTGCGTCTACTCTGGGGGCCGGTAGGTGATGGATTTGTGTGAACAGAATGTTCAGTAGTAGTATGTCTATAGTATGTATAGTAGTATGGTGCACAATTAAAAAAAAATGGGTCTACTCTACATCTAAAATGCTAGAGGCAAACATTTTTGACTGTTATCAGAACAAGAAGCGTTTTTTAACTTATAAAAGGGCATAAAGAAGCTTAATGAGGAGTTAACATCAAAAAAATCTTACCTGTTAATTGAATAGATAGATACTTAGCACTTGTTAGTAGTATTGACAATATAGTAGTAGTATTCTGATAGTGACTAAATTTCACAAGCACGTTTTTTATTGGAAGTGCGTGAAGTCCATTGTTCTGTTTGATAAATTTTTCAATAACCAATTCGTTAAAATTTGGAATCTTGAATCATTTTTTTCTCGATAGTTAGTCTATCCTAACATGTACTTCTAAGGAAAGGATTTGAAGAAATCTTGAGAAAATACCACCTACTCAGCTTAAAGAAAACTGTTCTACGAAAAATCACCCACATTACAAGAAAAGAGTTAAAGTAAAACCAATCAATCGAAAATTCTTCCTAGGTATCTACACAGTATGAATTTTATACTCAAACTATATATTATACTATAGAAAAAAGCTTACTAGGTCGTCTGACCTATAGATGACGACACTAGAATTAAATCCATTTCATTTTAAGATATTATCAACCTTCAAAAGATTCGTGTAAAAATTTGATAGCTGTCGGACTATTAGTTTGTGAGATATTGCATTTTTAGTGAAGCAACTTTTGTTATTTTCAAAAAGATGAAAAAAAAAAGAATTTCGTGTGCTTATTTAATATTGTTATTTGAAAGGAAAAAATACAGTTGAAGCAAAAGCTTGGCTTGATAATGAGTTTCCGGACTCTGCGCCAGGAAAATCAACAATCATTGACTGGTACGCAAAATTCAAGAGTGGTGAAATGAGCACCGAAGACGGTGAACGCAATGGACGCCCAAAAGAGGTGGTTACCGACGAAAATATCAAAAAAATCCACAAAATGATTTTGAGTGACCGTAAAGTGAATATGATCTAGATAGCTGACACTCTAAAGATATCTAAGGAACGTGTTGGACATTTAATTCACGAATATTTGGGTATGCGGAAGCTCTGTGCGAAATGGGTGCCGCGCGTGCTCACAATCCACCAAAAACAGCAACGAATTGATGATTCTGAGCAGTGTTTGCAGCTGTTAAGTCGTAATAAACCCGATTTTTTGCGTCGATATGTGACTATGGATGAAACTTGGCTCCATCACTACACGCCTGAGTCCAATCGACAGTCAGCTGAGTGGACTGCGGCCGGTGAACCGCCACCAAAGCGTGGAAAGACTCAACAGTCAGCTGGCAAAGTTATGGCCTCAGTTTTTTGGGCTACACACGGTATATTGTTCATCGACTATTTGAAAAAGGAAAAAACAATCAACAGCGTTTATTACTGTGCATTATTGGAGCGATTGAAGACCGAAATCGCGAAAAAACGGCCCCATATGAAGAAGAAAAAAGTGTCGTTTCATCAAGACAATGCACCGTGTCAAAAATCATCGAAAACGATGGCAAAATTGCATGAATTGGGCTTCGAATTACTTCCTCACCCACCGTATTTTCCAGATCTAGCCCCCAGCGACTTTTTCCTTTTCTCTGACCTGAAGAGAATGCTCGCGGGAAAAAAATTTGGCTCTGATACTGAGGTAATCGCCGAAACTGAAGCCTATTTTGAGGACAAACCGAAGGAGTACTACAAAAATGGTATCGAAAAGTTGGAAGGTCGCTATAATCGCTGTATTGCCCTTGAAGGCAACAATGTTGAATAAAAAAAATGAATTTTGTCAAAATATTGTGTTTTACTATGGTAGATCGGGGACTTTTCAGCCGATCTGTTATATGACACACTGCAAAATAAAATGTTTTTATTTATAATTTATGACAAATCTAATAAATGCAAAACATATCTAGAGTAGGTAGAGTTCACAATGATTTAATTTTAAAAATGTACGTTTTAAAATATACAATATAAGCATATAAAAAAATGATTGAATAGTGAAAATTAATCTTCATTAAATAATTATTTATTTGCGAGTTGAAAATAAACGACGCTAAATTTCCAAAACATTTTCACCGTTTAGAAAAAAAGAAATCGAATCCAAGAATAAAAGCAACGAGATTAGGTTTGTATTTCTTTATTCTTTCGACGCTGACTTGAATTTCTTAAAACTAATGTTCGCATCTAACAGGTTTAAGGTCCATAAAAATATGATACTGGAAAACTTTCTTTGGAGAGTTTGATTTTTGTTTTGTAAAAAGTTTCAATAAAGGAAGATAAATAAATTTAAGTATAAAAAAATATACTAATAATATTTTCATTTTAATACGTAATATAATTAGTGGCAAAAATCTTTAGAATAATCGGGAAAGAAAATGATTTGTTAACAACAAAATTCAAGCGTCCAATAATTTAAAAAAAATAAATCTACCTTTTCCGGACATCATTGTTTCGGTCACGGCTAAAACCCCACGCCTTAGGCCAACGCCCATAAAATTTTCCCCATTCTCCGAGGTAGGTATAAACGACACAGTGTATAAAATAAACTTTTTAATTTACCCAGTTTGGTTCACAAGCTTATTTAAAAATTGGTAAAATTAAAACTACTACAAATGTTATGATTTTTCTAGGTTCAGTACAAACTATAAATAATTTTAGAACTTGTTAGGCATTACCAAATCAAGCACTAACATATATCTTGTTACTTTTATTAAAAAAATTATGTATCGAAATAAAATCGCTTAGTCACTAACAGCAAGTAAACCATAAACTACAAACTACATAATTGTGCGTTTTAAAGTAATTACGCTCTATTTACAGTTTGTATTTTTCGGACACACCCTTAGTTGCCCTCCATACATCCAAATAAAATCTACCGGTACATAACTTCAAATGTATATATTTCTATTCCGCGTGATACGGTCCCACACGTGCCAAGATTAAACCGTACAATATGTTAGATAACACTAATTGAAATGTTATAAGACCACAATACATTCTAAACACCATCACGGCAGTTTATTTATACAAGTTAACAATCAGAATGGAATAATCAGTTACTAATTAATAAAACTATTCTCTACATACTTTCCCTACTGGAAATAATGCAGTGGCGTACAGTGGACAGCTAATCAAATGTTACTGGAACCATTGAGTTTTTAGAAAAAAATATGTAAAGTCGCCGATTGTGGAATAGTGGACCAAATGTGGAATACCAAGGTTTTTACTAAACTACAATTGGCATCTGCTTTCCAATAGCATCATTATACAGTATGTAAAAGCCAAATGGAATAAATTCATTATTTCGGTTACTGTACATATTTATAAAAAATCCCATTTTGAAGTAGTGCCAAATAATTGTTGCCATTCAAGTTGCCCTCAATAAAAAAGGGACCAATGATATTGTTCCCTACAATCCCTGCCCAAACATTAACCTTTTGAGGGTATTGAGTGTGTTCTTCTCTCATCCAGTGAAGATTTTCCGTGGACCAGTAGCGGCAATTTTGCCGTTAAGTAAAAAAGTACACTCATCAGAAAACATAACGTCTTCTAATTGGATAATATTGTTATCCAACATGTCCATCATTTTCTCACAAAAAAAGTTCTCCTATCAAAATCGTATTCCATGAGCTCCTGAGTAGGTATCATCTTATACGAATGCAATTTATTTTCTTTTAATATGTTTGCTATCGATGTATGGCTAGCATTGAATGTAGTGGATGCCTGTCTACTCGATGTATGTGGGTTTTCCTGAAACTCAAGCAACACATCTGAGTTCATCACTCAGTGCATTAGCAGCTGCTTTTTTTATCTGCCTTACATGACCAAACTCGCGAAACTGCTTTTCTATTTTACTTATTGTTCCTTGGGATATAGGCGGTGAATTAGGAAATTTCTCATGAAATAGGCGAGTTACTTCCTGTTGTGTTCGGATGTTATCTCCGAAACCAATCATTTGTAAAACTGTTATTTTATGCATTTCCGTTAATCTAACCATTTTTCAGAATTGAATTGAACAAACTTTATACTTAAATTACAACAATGACAACTTAAATAAAACAATTTATTACTGCTTGTTAAAATAGCGTTGTCACGGAAATTCTTTAAAGTTTTTTAATGGTTACCATCTAAAAACCACAATGCTATGGTTTTTGTTCACTTTCTCATTATCAAGACCTAAACGGGAAATAAGTTTTAAGTATATAAGTAAAGTTTCGAGTATATTTTAGCGAATTTCGGTAACAACATGATTTTAATTTTTTTTATGTTAATTTTTGCATCAAATTTAAAAACAATAACATTTTTGAATAGAGAATGAAGAGACCTTTCAAATGATATATCACAAGCCTATACTTCCCATTTAAAAAATTGGGGGTTGTACCTGTCATTCTAAGGGGGTTGAAGGTAGGTGTTGCATTTTCACGTTAAAGAATGTCAAGTTATAATTTAAATTTGACGTGTTTCGGGATTTTTTATAAATATGTACAGTAACCGAAATAATGAATTTATTCCATTTGGTTTTTACACACTGTATACCATTTATATTACCTTTCATCTAATGTAAACTGTAAAACCAGTCTGTAGTCCTAACCTAAAATATTTAATAAAACGTGTATTTATGTTGATGTTACTTTTCTGTGGTGATAATTTAAAAGTTTTGTTCTGATTGGATTTTAAGTTTCCAAGGTAAGATATTCGCAAATCTGGTCACGCAATGAATGTATCTATCTAACCTATATCGAAAATTTATTCTATAAGGTGTTTAAAACCTTGTTATATTTGTTTGTAATTATATTTTAAAGGGTCGTTATTGTGGAATACTAAAGGGGATTCAATGTGAAATATTCCACATTGGCGGTACTATTCTACATAAAAAATTATTTTCAAAATATATCTTTTAACGAACGTTTTATTTTAGAAAAATCCCATCAAAAAACGTTCAAGAACATAAATGGGAAGAAGAGAATATGAGAAAAGTAGAGGATGCGGTAAGAAGCAGAAGAATGGGATGTTTAGCTGCTTCTAAACGGTAGAATGTACCACTCTCTTTATATACTCCAAAAACGAAAAAGAAATTGATAGCATTAAAAAAGAGCCTTTAGGGAGAAAGCCTGTTTTGACTAAATAATTAGAAAACAAACTGGTGCAATATATTCCAAAGATGAAGAAGCAATTTTTTGGCTCGACCAGGAAAGATTTATTTTCCATAGCTTTTCAATTAGCCAGACAAAATAACATTCCAAATTCGTTTTCATTACTTCATCAATCGACAGGAAAACATTGGCTGAAGCGGTTTCTACGTAGACAACGAATATGAACAATAAAATGTTGCTCTTATAATTAATCCAAAAGATACCCACCTTGGTAAAAAAAAGGGAACTTGAGGCAGAAAACCTGGAACAGCAATGATACTTACCTCCACACCGAATAAGGAAGAACTAGAGACTGCTATAAACACAATAAAAGAGAAGAAAGAGATAATTAAGAGAAAAGTTTTTGTAGAGGAAACGCCTTCTACTTCAACTAAAGATCGAGATATTAAGAAACGGGTGTCACATAATTGTCATCTGAGGAAAGTTTCATCTGCTTCTTCGACCTCGGAATCCAATGGAAGTGTTTCTGTCCAGGATGATTTTAAACTTGACCCCACTGCACATTCTGCTAGAAAGTGTAAGGAAGAAAACAATATATAGAATGATTAAAGAAGGAATTATCAGGGAAAAACCTCGATCACTTTACTTTGATCAAACTTGGGAAATGCTCCAAGATGATATCCCAAAGAAATTCAACTTTGTGAGAAAATTCATCACAAAGTTGAGTAATAAATCTGAATGGGATGAAGACACCATACAGAATTTAAACCAGAATACCATAAAGTGGTATACGGACGGTTCCAAGCTAGACGAGGGAACTGGGATAGGAGTTTTTGGACCGAGAGCCAAATACTCAGAAAGCTTGGACACATACCCGAGCATCTTTCAAGCAGAAGTCCGCGCCATCGAAAGATGTGTGAAATTCAATATTGGAAGAAACTATCGCAGACAAGAGATTGTGATCATGTCGGATAGTCAAGCAGCCATCAAAGCGCTGAGTTCAAATATAATCAGTTCGAAGATGGTTTGGGAATGCCTAGGCAAACTAAATGAACTAGGCCAGAAGAAAACTGTCACCCTCCTATGGGTCCCGGGACACATAGGAATAGAGGGGAATGAAACAGCAGATAAGCTGGCAAAAAAAGGAGCTGAAACCCCACATTTGGGACCAGAACCATCTTGTGGGATCAGCAGTAGAGTAATCTTAGGAAAACTAAGGGAGGAAATGGAGAAAGAAAAATCCGAGTACTGGAATCAGCTGGAAGGATTGAGGCAATCTAAGATACTACTGGGGAACTATGACCAGAAGAGATCTCTTAGCTGCCTCAACCTCAGTAAAAAAAGGCTCCGTATTCTAACGGGAATATTAACCGGGCATTGCCGGTTAAGAAGCCACATGAAGAAACTAGGGTTAGCAGATGAAGCAAAGTGCAGATTCTGTGAGGAAGAGGATGAAACCTCAATACATATACTCTCAGAATGTCCTGCCTTGCAAAATTCTAGGGCTAGATACCTAGGAGTACATGAAATAGAGTAAGGGGATCTACCTGATTTGAAGCCCGACGATATCCTAAACTTCCTCAGGAAAATAGGATTCGAAGAGCTGCTATAAATCTGAGAAAACATCAGAACATGGCAAGTAAGGGGGGACACAATAGATCCTATGGGTCGCAGTGTAATCATCACCCCTAACTCATTCATACATTCATACATTCATTCTGTCCAGGATTCTTCAGACAAAGAAACTTTTCCACAAGAAACGAATCCTGAACAAGACGCATTCTGCATCTTCTGCGATGAAACAGAAGTTTGGGTAAAGTGCGTAAGCTGTGGCTTTTGGGCAGATGCAGAATGTGCGAGAGCTAAAAAGGATCCTACATTTGCAATTTCTGCAATTAGTTTTTAAAAATAGTTTTCATTTTTATACCGCCGTTTTAGAATATCGTGTTTATTTTTATATATTCATGCTGTAGAGTTGTCTATTTCTTGTTTCATTTTTATAGATATTTACCTCCATGGTGGAATAGTTAGTTTTAAAATAAAAATACTCTTCATTATTCAATGCCAAAAACAATTATATACCCTATTCTACATTAAAATAACCTATCCCACATTAGGATATACAGGTATTCCACATTACACTACCATTTTTTGAGTTTTGTAAAAGTCACCTTTTTAGCAATTCTTTATTTTTAATTTTTTGCTTCATTCAATTATTTCTAACTATGCGCCCTCATGTTAACAACCCCTTAGCCTACTAATACACAAGAAATGATAAATAAATTTTTTTGTTTTCCTATTTTTGTTTAATTAATACAAAAGGGTATTCCACAATCTCTATTAAATTAAAGCAATGATCTAAAACTAAGAACATTAAAAAATAAAACTTTCACTTTTATTTTAAAAATTAGCTCTCAATGAAAGTTAGTTTTGATAAAACTAACATCGTCTGATCGACGTATTTTATAAACAAAGAAGATATTTGCCTTAACTCAACAAGTGTTCAATATGTGTGTTCATATAGGTATCCCCAGAAACAAAAATCTAATGGATTTTAACATGGACCGGTGGCCATTCAATTGGTGCATCAGGTCCCCTTCCAATCCAACGCCCTGGATATTCTCAAAATAAAAAAGCTCTAATGGCGTTACTAAAATGTGGTGGCGCACCATCTTGATTCCAGTGGCGGTCCATATTTTGTTAAATTATAGCCCTAAAAAAAGTTGGGGGTGAAACTGTTTGAATGCAACTGTTTTCAATTTATTGGGTATTCTCTACTAGTATTTCCTATAAATTTTCATACATTAACGTTAAACCGATTGAGAGTAACGTTAAAATAATTAATTAAATGGTTAAATTTAACACCCTGTAACTTTCTTTGTGTGCACTACTGTATATAGGGGTTTAATCAACATATTTTTGACCCCAGAATCTGTGGTATAATTTATGACCATTCTTTTCGGGACTCCCTGTATAAATTATAAAGAAAAACCAAATGTTTTAAGTACCTAATTAGTTTTTTTTCACCGAGGTGTGCGTGAAATTATAAAAATTAAAAATTTTGATGATGCCTGATTTTAAAATAATATGTTGTTTTGTTGACTATTATTTTTTTAATAGGACAATTATTAATACGCTATAATTGATTTTTACAAGTAATACATTAGTCTTGAACCTTATGTGTGCCAAGAATGCGCTACTGACCAGTACATTTAAAATTTTCCTTTAAACAAAAAAACTGTTAGTAAATTTATTGTTTTCTATGGGTGTTGCGTCACATATTTTCAATGTGCAAATATCGCAATTGTCCCAGATTATTTTTTTTAAACTGCTTGCATATTGTGTACACCCACCGAATGCGACTACTGTTGTTTTAATTTAAAAATGGCGTTTCTACTCCTAGGTATTTCATTTCACAATTTATATAAAACTGGTATTTGACGAATATATTACTTAACATGTTCACACATACTAATAGAAGTTTATATGGCTTAATCCTGAAGCCGTTTTCAAATAAAATTAGAACTTTTAATTCAAGCAATTTGTTAGGAATTTAAAAATGAAAAAGAAAAACAATAAAAGATTTAATAAAGTTGGTAAGAAATAAACCGAGAGGTGTGCAACCTTCTTCAGTAGGTGTACAAATTTTTAGCAGGAAATCTGCAGTAAAGTACATTCATACCTATACCGTTCTGACCTAAGGACTTCGATTATATTGCCTCCAATAAATCTTCCTACCGGCCGGCAGACTTCGTTGAGCTGCAGGCAGAAATATTGATAGATAGATATAACCATAATTTTGGATACTAGGTAATTTTTATTACAATTTGAATTTTTAAGGAAATAATATGAATAATATGGTTACCTACTTTACAATATACATTAATTACCTTTTCTACATCCCTACCTTATTGTAACTATACTTACCTGAATGTTTTAAAAAGAAGTTTGGGTATATATATGCCCTTAGCACAGTAAATGGCTTAGTATTTTCCAAAATGTGGCGAACGTGGAGTGAATCTGACGATGAAGCAAGCGACAACGAGCAGCAAGCAAGTAGCAAGAGAAAGCATCTTTCTGTTGATGCTGAAGAAATTGTAATAGTATATTACATAACGAGTGTGGAAAGTGAAGTATTACGCACAAGTGAAGTTTAGTACGAGCCGCGTAGTGGCGAGTGCGGAAACGTAACGAGTGCATGATATACACTTTCCAACGCGTTGTGTACACGATTTTTCCTACGACCCCAATATTTCTTATTATAATAAATATTTTAAATTTATTTATAAAATTTATTTTAATTGTTAGTCATGTTAAAAATTAGGATTTAAACGAGTTTATATATTGCATGGAAATATAATTAATTAAAATCAAATAACCACCTTTCTCAGGAATTCACATCAAAATTCTTTCTTAGATAAATGACATTTTAATTTTTTTTGTGGGCTCTATAAAAATTAAAAGTAAAATGGTCAGTCGGTGAAATTAATTGAAAAGTAATGTAATAATAATAAACACAAAGATAATTGTAAACAGAAACACAAACATAACTTCAAAAATCCACATTCGACACATGCACGGAACATAAACACAATATAAAAAAGAAGAATAAACTGTTCTTCTTTCTAAAAGTGTTTTTATAAAAATAATAATACTGAATAAAAATATGTTTATTTTTTAAAAATTTAAAAACCTATAAGAAACTTTATTCTTTATTCTTACTTTATACAGAAAAATTTGTATTGGCAATTACAATACAATATTTGACACAAGGAAGATTTAAAAAAAAAATTAAATGGTCCTTGCTTTGACATTCATGTGTTTTTACTATTAATAAATTTGACGTAAATGTCACAGATCATAGAACTATATTTTTTTACTTTTCAATACGTGTATTGATATTTACTTTTCAATACGTGTATTGATATTAGCTACTTTCTTAAGTACAAATAAGTGTGCAATCTAGCACTTTCATATGTGGTCGTAGGAAAAGAATATTTATTCAACTTTAAGAAACGATGTTTCCATACAAGCAGCTTTGGAAGGAGAGTGCAGTTTAACGAAAATACCAAAGTCTACCATACGCGATATTGTTAAAAAACCGATAGTCAAGAGATGCGATTCTGGTACTGCCACAAAACTTGATGTAAGTGATAAAGACCTAATGCGACAAAAGATCTATAAAATGTATGAAGAGCAAAATGCACCAACATTGGACACCTTAATGAAGAGACTAGAAATGGACGAAAGTGGCATACAGTGTGGCAGAACAACATTGTGGAAGACTGTGAAAAAACTAGTATTCAAATTTAAGAAGATAGACAAAAAACAAGTGCTGATGGAACGCAACGACTTCGGAAATGGAGATTGGAATATCTTACGAAAATAGATATGTATAGAAGTCAAGGAAGGTGGATCATTTATTTGGACGAAACTTGGTACGATACCCATGACACACCATCAAAAGGTTGGGACGATTCAAGTGGTAAATGTAACACAAAAGCACCATCCAACAGAGGTAAGCGGATAACAATTATACATGCGGGATCAAAGACGGATGGGTTCCAAATGCTTTATCACTGAATGCAAAAAATATAAAAGATTCTTCTCTTGACTACCATGACGACACAACTGCACATTTATTTGAAGACTGGTTTAAAAATAAGTTAATCCCCAATATTCCTCCTCAAAGTGTTATTGTTATGGATAACGCTAGCTATCATAGTAGGCAATTAAACAAACACCCTTGTTCAAGCGACACCAAAGCAATCATTCAAGAATTTATGCACGCCAATAATATTTATTTTCATGAAAATTATTCAAAAAAACAATTACTTGAAGTATTAAAATATTTTAATATAGAGAAAAAATATGTTTGTGATGAGTTTGCAAATAGCATGGGACATTCAGTTTTAAGGCTTCCACCATATCACTACATTTTTAACCCTATAGAAGATATTTGGCATGAATTGAAATCGCAAGTTAGACGTAACAACAGTTCACCGACTAAATAGTTTTGTATTAGGCATTATCACCAGGGAAATAGATAAAATACCAGTAAATAATTGGAGCAACAGTGTAGATCACGTAATTAAAGTTGAACAATCATATACCATACTTTCAAGTAATGTTAAGGAGTTAATTATACAGTTAGGGGATGATAGTGATAGTGACACTGATTTAATTGATTAGCTGCTAATAATAATTGTAAGTTGTAATATTTTTAGATAATTTTAATTTTATTTTGTATATTGTACTTTTAAAAGCTTTTTATTTATAAATTTTTTTAAATAACTAAGAAGGTATAATTTATTTTTTTAAACATTGCCATCACGTGACTTTTTGACGCAATGATCAATGACAAGTTTAAACGACAACGACAACGAGAATATCTATTACTCAAAGTGATAGCATTACTTGGAGTTGCTGAAGGATCTATAATTTAAAAGTTAGTGATGTGAAGGATACGGGTACTCAGTAAACACGTTTCCCTGAAAGGAAAATGTCTGTCTCAAAGAGCTGGTATATATACTGTTGGCGGAGCACCTAAGAAAATAGCTGAGTTCTTAAAACTAGACCAACCAGAAAAGTATACAGGTGGTTGCTTCAGAAGGAAATCCTCAACGTTGTTGGCCAATGTTGGACATGACCTTCTTAAGGTTTTAAAACAGCACGGTGGATGAAAGAGTTCTTCAGTTGCAGAAAAGTATATAGAAGAATCGATTGAAGGCAAAAACAAGACTGCAAGAATGATCCAAAGGGGCTTTTGTTGAAGCCACAGGTGTTCCTCGATTACAGAAAACACTGTAAATCCATCATCAAAACTGGTCAACTGATGATTGGAATTGTGTTTTGTTCACAGATGAGAGTAGAGTCCATTTAAAATCTAATGATACAAGCTGAATTATTACTCTTAAACATTTTTTTGGGTGGATGCACGGTAATGGTTTGGACAGGAATCTGTTTTACCGGTCGTACAAAGTTGATTCCTTTCTGTATGAGATTAATGAATGAGCATTAATATTTTGCCACGTTTCTGCATTGATGTAAGATAATACTCGTCCCCATGTGGCTAGACAACTTAGTTACTATTTAAAAACAGTTTGTAAAAAGAGGATTCGCAGTCATAGAACCTTTTCTATTAAAAATAATCATCTGATAGATGCAGTAATAGTAGAATGGAAAATCCCCCAAAAAGATGATCTCCAGTATGCCAATGCAATACACGGTAATAGAAAAGGTTTGTAATACTCTATGAACATTTTTAATAAATAAATATCAATACCAATAAAACTAGGAAATATAATTAAACTAATTCACTTTTGTATGTACAGGGTGTTTCTTAAGTAATCTAAAATAATATTATATGGGGCGCTTCGTTACTCAATTTTAAGACGAAAAGTTCATATAAACATGTGTAATAGGTGTTGTCGTTTATGAGATACAGGGTGTTGTACGTGAAATTAATTTTTCTTGGTCACGCTACTGATTTATATTTTTCTATTATTTTATTACAAGCAACATGTCGTGTTAAACATAAAGAAAAAATAATACATTTCAGAGCAAATGTTCAAAATGTCCACCTCCAGCTAAAATGCAAGAATCCGCTCGATGTCTAATGGATTGTCGAATACGTTCGAAGATACCAGGATTGTTACGAATAACATTACAGCCGTCTATGATACGATTTTGAAGATCTTGTACGTTTAATATCAGTGTTGTGTAAACAAGCGATTTCAAATATCCCCACACACAAAAATCCAGAGGATTGTGTCCAGGTAATCTAGGGGGCCACGGGTGTGGAGATCCTCGTCCGATCCAATGGCCTGGAAAAACATTATTTAAAAACTCGCGTACAATCACTGAAAAATGTGGAGGAGCTCCGTCATGCATGAACCACATGCGCCTTCTAATAATAATAGGTACATCTTCCAAAAGAAGTGGAAGTTCATTTTCTAGAAAATGTTGGTATGTCTCACCGGTTAACCGTACAGGAAGGAAAAATGGTCCAATTAAATAATCATCGATGATGCCAAGCCAAACATTGACCGAAAATGTTTGTTAAAATCGTTTTACACTTATGGTATGTGGATTTACATCTGCCCATATGTGGTCATTATGAAAATTCATAATCCCATGTCTAGAAAAGTTGGCTTCATCCGTTAATAGAATATTGGCCACAAAATTCGGATTGTTCGCGATTTCACGTAAAATCCATTGACAATACTGTATGCGTAATGGATAGTCAGTAGGTAACAAATATGTTGAACACGTTGAACGTGATATGGATACAATAAATTATCTTTTAGAATATTCCAAACAGTTTTGTTACTAACATTTACTTCATCTGCAACTTTTCTTGTACTCGTTTCTGGATGTTGGTCAATAATTTGAAGAATCTGGTTTTCCAATTGGGGATTTCTCACAGTTCTGGGTCGTCCAATAATATTCTTCGATTTAGCAAAAGTTCCAGTTTCTTGTAAACGAATATGTAACTTAGAAACGTATCTGAACATGGTAAACGATTATTTGGATATCGCTGGGCATAGGTACGTCTAGCTTCTAAGGCATTACCATTCGCTAATCCGTACAAAAAATGCATATTAGCCATTTCAACATTAGTAAACACTGGCATAGTTATTAACTAAACACAGAGTCAATCAAATAAAAATGTACGATTTTTGCGTTGGTTTTCAAATTTGACACTTGTCAACATTATTTCAAAGGCCACTTAGAATAAGCATGTTTTTGCGTATTACTTCTAAAAACCAGTAGCGTCACCGGGAAAAATTAATTTCACGTTCAATCAGAACTGACTTATTACAATAAATTCAACACCCTGTATCTCATAAACGACAACACCTATCACACATGTTTATATGAACTTTTCGTCTTAAAATTGAGTAACGAAGCGCCCCATATAATATTTTTTTTTATTTTGCACTTATAAAAATCTTCATTATAAAACGCATTTGCGTATCGTAATGTAACTTTTACGCACGCAAATTTTTGTTTTAAATGGTTGGCGACATGAGTGAAGTATCTAAAGGCAAGATTATTGACAATGACATTTGTGGCTAATAGCAATTTATTAATTTTATATTGTTCTTTAAAAAGTATTTGTGAATATCAATATCATCTTTTAGTTATATAATATATTATTAATGGTATATTATTCATTTTAAAATATTTTAAAACATTAACATTTGATAATTTAAATGTCACAACTGTCAAATTTTATAAATTACACAGTGCTGCCGACATACTTTTTAAAATAAAAATTTTCGTAATTACATAAAAGTAAAAAATTAATTTAAAAAATGGTAAAAAGGGCAAAATATAAAAAATATTATAAACAACTTATTTCATATGGCTGTTGTGACACTCATTCTTTAAAAAACTCATCGCTTCGCGATTCGTTTTTTAAACTTGAACTCGTGTCATAACAGAATTCCATATGAAATGCGTTGTTTAATATACTATTAGATTACTTAAGAAACACATATGCAACTTCTAGAATTTATTAACCACAAATAATTTTACGCTAATTTAAAAAAATATATGTATTATTTTTAGCTTTATAGCTTTCAAATCCATTGTTTCTTCACTACAACTTAATGTATGATATTTGAGAGTGTAAAATCGCTGTTTTTGCTATTGTCTTGTATTGCCTTATACAAAAGGCTGCAAACGTTTGATGTGCATGAAGCAACTAGTATTTAGCTAATTTTACCAATTGAAATTTAAACACTATTTGGCTCTGTAGAAATAATTTAGCAACTGATAAATACGCCAAGGTCTGCAACAATGCGCCGTCGATAAATGGTCACATTTTTTAAAATCCAATTACGTATCACTCGATTGATTATGCAATTTAAGTGTGGTCGTATTTAATAATTAATGAGCGAAAGTTCATTTTGTGGGTAACACATAAGTTGGAGTATAAGAGAACAGACACTTGCATTGTATATTGCAAAAATATGACGAAAAGATAATCAGATAAAAAATACATTACAGTGTATGGAACTGATAAAATATATATATTACTACCTACGGAGGTGTAAAACTAGTCAAGCATATTGAATTAAAGTCTTAGCAAACTTTTCTACAAAAATTCAGTGAGAATTTGTGTAAGTAAATCAATCTCAACAAGTTCAAACATAAAAAATTCAACTGTGTTTTACGGTAACTTTTTTCTATGTAAACATCCTGCAATGTGTTTATAGTTTACATGGTGTCATTTGTTATCGCATTCAAGGTGTTGTACTACAATGGCGCTAATTGTTTAGTGTACAAATATTCTGTTATTAATGATATCAAATAAATATCGATAGTGAAGAATCGAATTACTGTAATGCACAATCAAGTACAAAGATTCTTAACACAATTTTTTATTTCTGAAACACGTTTCATAAAATAGACTGAAATGAAAAATTTGAAAAATTATTTAAAGAAAATATAATTTTATATTTACAGGGATATTATATGAACCCTTATTAAGGATAATAAAAAACTCTTCGTTTTAACAAAACTTCCAATATTTATTTAAAAATTGCTTTTTTAAGACTCAATGACAGCCGTTTCGCTATTAAGCATCGTCAGATGGACTTCCAAAAAGTAAGGGTTAGTACAATCAATTTAATTATATGAATCCATTTGTTTCTTGATGATTAATACAAAAAATCAATTAAGCATAACCATGGACTTTAGTTTTCAATAATTATTACTGTAGGTACAGTCAATTTTTTTAAAGAATACACACTGTGATAATTTAAAGTTAATTAATATGTTTGACACAATAAATTTTACTTTAAGTTTGAAAATAAAATAGGAACACAATAACCATTAATGATGAAAATACTGTTAGGAAAAAACCACCATCAGTTATTAATTAACTTTAGAAAACAAAATTTTGCGTATACTGAAAATGGCATTTTTTTAGGTGCAGTTTTAACAATGTTTTTTTAAGTAACAAATTATTTACATAATTATATAAAATTAACAAAGAATGAATGAATTATAGCACTGAAGTATATCCGCAAAATTTTGTACAAAGAAAATAATTTCTCAAGTTAACAATTAACTTACAACAGTCTAGACAAACTGCTTAGTAAAAAAACAATCTACATATATATTTATGATAATTTTTGTAATAAATTTCAAATTATATTGGTGTCAAGATATGTTGTCTAATGCTACTAAGTGATATAACTAAATTGGTTTTATTTCTTGTGGAAAAAGAAAAGATTTCTATAATGTATTGCGGGCCATATAAATATTTATACAAAAATCTCATTCAACTTGTAATGTCATAATGAATTATTACGTAATTAATGCATTATGTCATTTTCTTCGAAAATTATTCTATTTTATGTTAATTTCTTTACATTTTAATAAATACAATAAGAAAAACAATGTTTTAGTTTTCTTAGGAATAAAATCAGAAGGTTAATATCCGATTAAATAAAAAAAGAATAAGTAAATTCTTAAAAATCAAATCCAACCAAATACAGGGTGTCCTACGACGAGTGCCACCTAGATTAATCTCGCGTTTTTCCTTCCCCATAAACTTCTAGGTGGCACTCGTCGTAGGACACCCTGTATATGTACAACTGTTTTCAATAATTAAGTTTAAATACATTTGTTAATAAATTCTAGTATTTGCCTATTTAGGTAACTAGCAGAAATCCAATTTGTGGCTAACTTTTTATGTTTTTTTTATCTTAAAGATCAGTTTCAAAAACACTTACCAAATTATCAAATAAAATGAAAATCACTCAATTACCTGAAACAAAAAAGTATGTATGAATAAACAGTCTTCGACATCTGAAAAGTTTATCAAGCATGAGATTGTCCAAACCGAAAAAGTTTAATCTTATTCCGGTGCTATAAATTATATTCCCACATATTATTCTACTTTTTCCATGCAATATTGCCCTATTTTTTTACGGTCCATGAGAACATAAAACCAGTACATGTTGTTAGTGAGGTAAATGATGCCCTGAGAAATGATTTCATTTTCTGCAGCTGTCGTCCCCAAAATCGTCTTGTGAGAAACGGTGAACCTTCATCAGGTAAAGAAAAAATATATGTAATATACCTGAGGACTAGTTTTGGTATCTAAAAGACCTTCTCTAGATATACTATCAGCTTGTTCATTTATAAATGCCTTACAAACGAATAATGAAATTAAAATAACTGTTGACACAAAATAAATCTATACAGGGTGAGTCATAACTATTGGGACATAGACTAAGGACAGGTTATTTGGACCAAAATATGGCTATTGGGCCAAATATGCCTTAATATAATGTTGCTGAGAAAAAAGATACAGGGTGTTAAAGTTAATTTTTGTTTTTCGTTTTTTGCTAATAGTTTCCCTGAATATTTATAAATTGATATCAAAATTGGCACAGAGGCATAATCTTAGACAAGAAATAGTATTTTATTTACAATTCCACTATCAAATACCAAACTAATAAACAAAGTTGCAACTAACGTAAGGTTTCCGTTTTGACGATAAATCAAAACTAAACACACTTTAACTTAAAAGAACTCACAAAAACTCAAACTAAATGTTCTACATGGTCTCCTCCGATTTCTATGCCTTTTCTAATTCTTTTTATAAAGGATTTTCGGACGTTAAAAAAATGTTATTCTGTCCCCTTATAAGATTAGCTGCATTTTGAATGTATCTCCAAAGTTCGTCTCGTGTATTAATTTCATTGGCACAAACTAAGGACTTCATATGTCACCAAAAATAAAAATCTAGCGGGTTGTACTCAGGACTTCTTGGTGGCCATTGAAAATCACTGCCTCTGCCAATCCATCGTTGAGGAAATACGTCATAAGATGATTTCTAACAGCTAATGAAAAATGAGGTGGCGCTCCATCCTGCATAAACCATATTTTTCTTCTTACATCCAGTGACAGATCATCTAAAATATCACTAAGAGTATTTTCCAAAAAGAATAAATAAGAATCTCCATTTAAATTCGGAGGAAGAACATAAGGCCCTAGTAGTTGGTCGCCTATAATGCCACACCAAATATTCAATTTAAACTCATGCTGAAAATGTCTAGCTTTAATAGCATGCGGGTTTTCTTCTTCCCAATAATGATTATTTCGCCAATTAAAAACCCCTCGTCTGGTAAAAGTTGCTTCGTCGGTGAACATAATATTCTTAATAAAGTGTCTGTCATTGCGATGTTTATTCAGAATACGTTGGAAAAACTGTAACCGTCGTGGAAGATCTGTTGGAAGTAAATTTTGAACAGGAGTGAAGTGATAAGGATGGAGGTTCTCTTTTTTTAGAATTCTAATTATAGACGACTGACTTACTCCTGTTGCTGCTGATAGATGTCGTGAACTTATTTCAGGATTTTCATCTACTCGAACCAAAAGTTCATCTTCTTGATTAGGTGTGATTTGTTTGGATCGACCACCCCGATTTTTAGTGTGACATGACCCAGTTTCACCTAAACTACGATATAATCTTGCAAAAGTTTTGTGATTTGGTTGCCTTCTGTTTGCGTATAACATTCCATATCTTCTGGCTGCCGAGCGACCGCAAAAATTTTCTTGTGCGTATACGCAAATCATATTTCGCATTTCTTCATTAGTAAAATAATTGTGACGAGGCATTTTAATCAAAAAAAGTAATGATTACTTTTAAAAAATGCAACATTACACTACACTGTCACATCAAAAATAATTTACTCTGAACAAATGACATTTACCAACAACAATTATGTGACAGTCCAAAGCATACTTTTCATAAATGAATTAATCTTTGAAATCCTTTTTCAAGACTCTAAGCAGTTCGACTGCGTTTTTATCGAAAACGGTTGAAATTATCATGTTTAAACAAGAGTACCAATTTTACGTAAAAATGATGTTTACGTCATATTTTCTAATAAAAATTACTGAAAAATTTCATCAGAAAAAGTTTAGACTCAATTTGATCATTAGGAATGATCCACGTGGCGCCCTCTATGACAAAACGTAAAATTGTAAATAAAATACTATGTCTTGTCTAAGATTATGCCTCTGTGCCAATTTTGATATCAATTTATAAATATACTAGGAAACTATTAGCAAAAAACGAAAAACAAAAATTAACTTTAACACCCTGTATCTTTTTTCTCGGCAACATTATATTAAGGCATATTTGGCCCAATAGCCATATTTTGGTCCAAATAACCTGTCCTTAGTCTATGTCCCAATAGTTATGACTCACCCTGTATAAAAGAATCAACAAAGAACGAAGTAGATTTATTTTAAATTGTTTACTGCATACCTATCTATAAAACACTTCCATTATATTAAATATTATATATTTAATTTTACAGAAATTGATTGTTCCTAGTTATTTTTAAGTTTTATAGTTGTATTAAAAGTTTTTTTCAATCAATGTAGGTAGTCGATAAAATTTTTAAAATAAGGAAAACTATTTAAAATGTTATTAGTAATTTAAAAGGAATGAAAGAAAAATATTAACAACTTTCACTATTAAAAATTATTCAAAACTGGAATTCAAATATTAATTTAATTCAAATATGGTAATGTCCTAAATAATTACATAATAAAAGTCAAATATTCAAGACGATTACCATTTTATAAATTAATTAAAATAAATACACCCAATAAAAAATTTATTTGGCACATTTATTCATAACCTTGGTTCTTATTAAAATATACCAAATCCTGAGTGGATGTTATTTTACTATATACATTTTCAAAATAAGTAGCAAATTAGCAAAAAATAAATATTTTAATATTTAAGATTTTAAAAATTATTGTACTCTGTGGAAGTAATCTTCTTATAATAGCAAATATCTATTACGACAAATTTTAATTATACTCATTTTAACAAAACAACATCAAAACTCACAATTATAAACAAAACTGTAAAAATTGTACCTAAATGTAAGAAATTTACCTGTTGATTATAAAAATATCAAATTAGAAGGGGCAGATATTATTGGCAATAAAGGGATTAAGGAAATACGTTTTCTGAACATTCTGTGTGGAATATTCATGTTGGATTATGAACCTTTCTCTTTCTAGCAGGTGGTTAAGGAAAACCAAGTATGGAAGTAATAAGACAGAACAATATTAAAGCCTAGATGTTATTAGCCCTAAGGGATTATCCTGGATGCACTTCCTTCTAAGATCAGTATAACTGTGCAATGATATAGAAAAATCAAGAAAAAACTACAACATATACATCTTATCTATGTACAAAAAAAGAAGACTCAATCAAAGTAAACACTTTAATAGTGGAGAACTTCAATATTTTAATCTTAAAAGAACAGCTGCCATGGAGTTTAAAAAATACTATTTTTTAAATAATAAGTATTGTTAAAAATTTTATTTTTCAATGTTCTTATTTAAAGTTATATAGTCTATATAGAAAGGACAAGGAGTAATAAATCATTCATTTAAGTAGATTCCATAGATGTACCAAAATATATTTTAAGAGGGTGTTGATGCATGTGTTGATGATATTGTGGAATTAACGGCTGCTATGTTGTGTGTTGCTAAATCAACAATTTATAGATTACTAAAAGAAAGCAAGAATAGAACTCTTCAACCTCCTAAAACTCCTACAGGCCGAAAACCAATTGAGATCGATGAGCCATTAAAACAAAGACTAAGGCGTAAAGTCCATGGATTTTACTTACGAAAGGAAATTCCAACACTTGACAAAATTATGACATCAGTGCAAGAAGATACGGACTATACAAAATTCTCCAGAATGACATTATGCAAACTTTTGAAAGATGTGGGTTTCAGATATACAAAACATAATAGAAAATCTCTCTTGATAAATAAACCGGAAATAGTTTTTTGGAGAAGAGACTATTTAAGAAGCATTCGACATGCCAGAGAACAAAATTTGAAAATCTTCTACTTAGACGAAACATGGATAAATGCTGGATATACAGTTTCCAAATCTTGGCAAGATGAAAACATTAAAAGCGGAAGGCAGGCATTCGTGGAAGGTTTGTCGTTAGGTTTACAGCCACCATCTGGAAAAGGAAAAAGCCTTATCATTGTCCATGTTGGAAGTTCTGAAGGTTTTGTTGATGGTGGATTATTAACTTTTATTTCAAAACGCACGGGGGACTATCACGAAGATATGAATGGGGATGTCTTCGAGGAATGGTTTGTTCAAATGTTGAATCTGATTCCAAAAGGGGCTGTTATTGTTATGGACAACGCAAGTTACCATTCACGGTTACGAGAAGCATTGCCCACAAGTCGTTGGCGTAAAGCAGAGCTTTTGGAGTGGCTTATTTCGAAAAATATTAAGTTTCCAAAAGATCCACTAAGAAAGGACTTTACCGAATTGCAAAAATGAACAAGAATAAATGCAAAACCTACATTGTAGAAGAAATGGCTTCTTCTCGTGGTATATCAGTTCTTCGACTTCCCCCTTATCATTGTGAACTTAATCCCATAGAATTAATATGGACTCAGGTAAAGGGGGAAGTTGGAAAAAAATACTACTTTTAAAATAAACGATGTTGTGAAATTGTTTGAGAGTGCTGTAAGTCATGTTAGTAAGGAAAATTGGACAAACTGTATCGATCATGTTATCAAAGTAGAGGCAAATATGTGGAAAATTGACAATATTTGTGATGATTTGATCGACCCTATTATTATTAATATCAACAACGATTCTTCCTCTTCCGAGTCGGATATAGAATAAAATGTAAGTAATAAATGTATTCCAATAATTATTTCTTTTCATTTTTTATAATATTATAATTTAAAACGTATGTTTTCCCAAAATACACACCACTGCATTGCGTTATTGCTTATCTGCTAATCCTTTAACAATGAAGAAAACCCTAAACTTTGCTACAACTGAAACAAATACGGGGTCGATCTACCTGGTATTTAGATTTACGGAAGAAATGTAATTTAAAGTAAGAGATTTATCAAAAATTTCATGGTGCTCCCTGTAAAGGTTTTGCATACTTAATTAGGGTTTATTACTCCTCGTACTTTTTGTACAGACTATAGTTGAGTTTACAATTGGACCAAATGAATACAAGTAAAACAAATTAATGTCAAGAACTTATCACCCACTTTTCGTAAAAGCCATTTTTGCTAACTTAAAAGTAGTAAGATATCATTAAAATATAAAAATCTTCAGTAAAAAATGTCAAATGTAAATTATGTTCGGTTACAAGGGCATCTATAGCAAACTTCGTATTGTACGCACGCCAGTACTGAAAACTTCATGCATCCAGGAATAAATAAGGCATAATTTACAACGTTTCACATAAAGAAATTATGTACTCAGAAACTGTGTTTGGAGACACAACTGAAAGATAGTTAAATGTTGTTTAATTGTTTGTTTTACTACCTCGTAAATTAAATAGTCAACTTATAATGAGCCATTCGTAATTTTTCTAGTATTACGAGCATATAACAATGTTCAAGCAGTAAAACGTTTAAGATGACCTGGTTCTAGCTAATGGGCTAGATATATGATGTTCCAAAAGAACAACTTACTAATACGATATATTGTGATATTGCATTGAAAATTATTTATTTTAAATAAATTATCTAGTTTTAATTAAAACAATTTGTAACGTAGGATGTATAAAATACAATAAAATACACGCACTCAAACAAAATTGTATTAAATTTAATTATTGTTAAAAAGATTGTTTAACTGAGAAACCATTCAAGCTCAAACATCTTACTCATTTCCGGACCAATTGTCGGAAAGCCGTCAACCCAGCTCAAACATCATTAAATCCGACTAGTTTTTATTATTATTATTATTCTCTTTTTTCTATTAATGAGAGGATTTAAACCCGTCCAAGTAAGCCTAGCGTAACAATCGCCTTGACCTTCTCAGACCAAGGCCATGAATAATTGCTTCCAAGAATAATTGCCAAGAATAATTGCTTCAGTAGAATTAACTTAATAAGAATTATCAATTCTGCATAAACACAAATAAATATTTTTCAAAATTCTAAACAAACATTAACTTAAGTACATAGATCATTAAAATTAAAATATTGCTTTAAAATACACATTATAATATCTGAAAATTTCTAGGGATATGAAATTTATTTTATCAACCCTTAATGTGTGAAAGATCATTCAAAGAAAGAACTTTTTGGCTGTTCGACGACGAGTTTTATCCCTTGATGCCAAAGAAATCGTCAGACGTGTTCATCAGAAGCTGGTCCAAAGGGGTTGGGCTCTTACTCCTGCTGTAAGAGAAACCAGCGATTTGACAGGGATACCGGAATCATCAGGACCACTGATGACGGTGATAAAGATTTGATAAGAAGAACTATCTACTCTATGTACGAAGAAAAATTGATGCCTACTATCAGATCATTGCAAACAAGACTAAGGTACTCCACTGAGATAAGGATATCAATTGAAAACCTATGGTCACTTTTATCCAAACTAGGTTTCAAATACTGCAAAATTGACAAAAAGCAAGTTATTATGGAATCCCAACGGATTAGACAATGGCGTTTTGAATATTTGACTGCCATAAGTGATTACAGGTCTTTACAAAGACCAATAATTTATTTGGATGAGACCTGGTATGACACCAACGATAATTTAATACTGGAATACTTCCAAGATAAACATATTCATTAACAACTTTAAATTGCTGATCTGCTAGATGTCTTTTTATTTCAAATTCTTTAGGAAAACAAAAAATTTATATACAAATAAAATTTTTTTGAGTATACTGTATCTTGTTATCATTTGAACCATTAAAATTTATAAAAACATCCCTAGGCAATTTCAATTTCTGTATAAACTAATTCAAAATTATACCTTTACTGTCCTTGTTTACGTAAAAACCCGTTTTTCTGAGTTTTTTTGTTTAAATTAATTCCAATGTAATAGTATATTTCTTTCGGACTAAAAATTACGACGAAGGTACGCTTGATGGTTGTGTAGTTCTTGCGGACGAGATACATTACACACCCGGCCGATTTCTTTTACTTTAAACAATAATTTGAACATCCAGTCTGATGAACATGTCGTCATTTAAAAATAAAAAAATCAAATCTGAAGGAGTCAGTAACACAAAGCAATACAAAAACCTAATAAAATAACGCACAGTCCAGTTTTATACTACCTATAAAAAAGTACAATCAAGTTTTTTACAAAAAGAGATTATTTTATTATAAATCGGGGCTAGTTTTCCATGCCTTAAGGTAATTTTTTTATAGTTAAAACATAAATGAAATTTCCTGTTTCTAATAGTTTCGGATCACTCTGTATTTATTATTGCAAAGTCGGCAGACTTTGAATTAATTTTATTAATATTTGTGAATGATATACATATTCATAATCTACTTTTAAGCAGTAATTATACAGGGTGTTTCTTAAGTAATCTAAAATATTATATGGGGCGCTTCGTTACTCAATTTTAAGACGAAAAGTTCATATAAACATGTGTGACAGGTGTTGTCGTTTATGAGATACAGGGTGTTGTACGTGAAATTAATTTTTCTTGGTGACGCTACTGATTTATATTTTTTTATTATTTTATTACAAGCAACATGTGTTAAACATAAAGAAAAAATAATACATTTCAGAGCAAATGTTCAAAATGTCCACCTCCAGCTAAAATGCAAGAATCCGCTCGATGTCTAATGGATTGTCGAATACGTTCCAAGATACCAGGATTGTTACGAATAACATTACAGCCGTCTATGATTCGATTTTGAAGATCTTGTACGTTTAATATCAGTGTTGTGTAAACAAGCGATTTCAAATATCCCCACACACAAAAATCCAGAGGATTGTGTCCAGGTGATCTAGGGGGCCACGGGTGTGGAGATCCTCGTCCGATCCAATGGCCTGGAAAAACATAATTTAAAAACTCGCGTACAATCACTGAAAAATGTGGAGGAGCTCCGTCATGCATGAACCACATGCGCCTTCTAATAATAATAGGTACATCTTCCAAAAGAAGTGGAAGTTCATTTTCTAGAAAATGTTGGTATGTCTCACCGGTTAACCGTACAGGAAGGAAAAATGGTCCAATTAAATAATCTTCGATGATGCCAAGCCAAACATTGACCGAAAATGTTTGTTGAAATCGTTTTACACTTATGGTATGTGGATTTACATCTGCTCATATGTGGTCATTATGAAAATTCATAATCCCATGTCTAGAAAAGTTGGCTTCATCCGTAAATAGAATATTGGCCACAAAATTCGGATTGTTCGCGATTTCACGTAAAATCCATTGACAATACTGTATGCGTAATGGATAGTCAGTAGGTAACAAATGTTGAACACGTTGAACGTGATATGGATACAATAAATTATCTTTTAGAATATTCCAAACAGTTTTGTTACTAACATTTACTTCATCTGCAACTTTTCTTGTACTCGTTTCTGGATGTTGGTCAATAATTTGAAGAATCTGGTTTTCCAATTGGGGATTTCTCACAGTTCTGGGTCGTCCAATAATATTCTTCGATTTAGCAAAAGTTCGAGTTTCTTGTAAACGAATATGTAACTTAGTAAACGTATCTGAACATGGTAAACGATTATTTGGATAACGCTGGGCATACGTACGTCTAGCTTCTAAGGCATTACCATTCGCTAATCCGTACAAAAAATGCATATTAGCCATTTCAACATTAGTAAACACTGGAATAGTTATTAACTAAACACAGAGTCAATCAAATAAAAATGTACGATTTTTGCGTTGGTTTTCAAATTTGACACTTGTCAACATTATTTCAAAGGCCACTTAGAATAAGCATGTTTTTGCGTACTACTTCTAAAAACCAGTAGCGTCACCGGGAAAAATTAATTTAACGTAGGTACAATCAGAACTGACTTATTACAATAAATTCAACACCCTGTATCTCATAAACGACAACACCTATCACACATGTTTATATGAACTTTTCGTCTTAAAATTGAGTAACGAAGCGCCCCATATAATATTTTAGATTACTTAAGAAACACCCTGTATATAAGTACCTAGATTTATGCCAAACTGAATATTCCAAAACCAGGGTATTTAAAATGTTTAAATGGATATTTCTACTAGGTTAGAATATAAAAATAGGAAGATGTAGACATACTTTTAATCCTCTTATAACTGAATCTCTAAAAAGGTATACTGATACTTTTTCAAGTTGATAGAAAATAACTGTATTATCGATTTAAAATGGTTTTATTTTCCTATTGCATGTCAAATACAACAATAAAATTAGAAATTTTCAAAACATAATCTAATATACAGGATGAACCACTTTCGTGTAATGACCTCATCGCCATTTTTTTTAAATGGAACCCCTCCTTTTTTCAATTTTCAAATTGCCTTTGCTGAGGTAATTCCAGGGTGGGCAAAAATCCAAAAATTTACTTACAAAGTAATGAAAATAACGGAAAATAACGAATAATAGTATATTATTTAACGAGCGATAATGTAGGTCATAACTCACGCAGATGAAGTTTGCAGTACGAGCCGCAGGCGAGTGCTGTAATTCATCAAGTGAGTTATGACCATTATCGCAAGTTGAATACTATACTTTATCTACGACTTTAACAATAAATATTAATATGTAAGTATAGAGAAAGAACTTTATTTATAAAACGTAATAGTAATAACAATGAAATAAAAGTTTTAAGTAGTAATTATTCATTTTGCTTATTGATAAGATTAACAGTAAAGTTTCAACAACCAGTAAACTGAATTATGCAAGTTTATTGTTTCGTTTTGAGTTTGTTGCATATATGTTGTAGAAGAAGTACCAACTGGTTGAGGAGTTATATATAGAACTATATATTTTATTTGCAGTATTTGTCTTATTCCTTTCGGAATATCAACATTAACTGATCTCCAACCACCATGACGTTTCAGTGCCGTGATATCCCCTCAGGCATCTACTAATAAAGTTGCTGACGAGCGGAGAAAATAATGCCCAGTATATAAATTACTATCTGGTAATTTTAAAAATGTAGCAATACCCTCCTTCCCCATTGCTCCAAATTTGTGATTCCGTGACAGTATATAGTTACTGTGACAGTATGGTGCAATAACTCACTAGAGTGTTATTATAACTCACGCTTTTTGTTTATGGATACTATTAATTCCTCAAAAACAGTTGAATAATTAATATATAATTTAATAGGAGTAGATAAACGTAATTAACACATCATTTTGTCGGCTGTAGAAAATCCACACTGTACAGTGCGAGGATTATCTAGGGATTTTGGTATTGGAAAGTCTTCAGTATCAAACATTTTTAAAAGGTAAAAAACCATCCTTATAAAGTACGTCTCATCCATTTATTGGCTGAAAACGATTTTGACTGAAAATCTTAATTCTGCGAGTATATGAAGAACCAAAATAACAATTTTATTGATAACGTTTTAACATCCATTATTGGTCTGATGAAAATCCACACTGGATGCTAGAGTACCATACGCAAAGACCACAAAAAACTAACGTATGGGCTGGTATTGTGAGAAATACAATTATTGGTCCAAATTTTTTTAATGAAAACTTAACAGGAGCATTCTTCAAAATACATTAATTCCTGATCTGATTCAGCTTTTTCCTGATTTTCAAATACCCACTAATGTAGACCGCAGAATCTAGTTTCAACAGGATGGCGCACCGCCACATTTCACAGTAGCTGTGCGCGATTTTTTAAATATAACTTTTCCACAAAGGTGGATAGGAAGAAGAGGACCAATGGAATGGCCTGCTAGATCACCTGATCTAAGCCCATTCGACTTGTTTTTATGGGGTTATTTAAAATCTAAAGACTACTAAAACAGACCTGAAAATATCCCTTAACTACAAGACCGAATCACACAAGAAATACAGAGCATAACACCCTCTATGCTACAGAATGTTAGAGACGAAAGTAATGCCCAGTTCAGTCATTGTCTAATATGGTCAATGGAGAACAATTTGAACGTTTATTGTAATTTTTTTTTAATACATTAATTGCATAACTACATAATTCTATTTAATTTGTTTATTACATTCGGTAACGTATTTTTGCCCACCCTGTATCAATTTGAAACAACATTATACATTTTTGGAATCACCTCAGCAAAGGCAATTTGGAAATTGAACAAACGGCGGGTTCCATTTGAAAAAAATAGTGATGATGTTATTACACGAAAATGATACACCCTGTATACTAGATTATGATTTGAAACAATAGTAAATTGAAAACCAAAATCGACCTGTTTCGGGAATTTCTAATTTTATTGTTCATTCAGCCAATAAAGAATTACTTTATAGACGCACTGTATATCGTTGGTTTTACGTAACTTTGCAACTTACTTACCCTACAATCTTTTTGTTTGCCACGCAGGGCTCATGTTTTTAACGGTTACAATTGCATGTTGCCACGTCTCCCGTACATAAAAATAAATATACAGGGTGGTCCTTAAGTAATTGTACAAAAAGAAACAGTAGATTCTATATTCTAAAATATTACGATTTAACCCAACTTACTTTAATAAAATGTTGATATTAAGAAAGATACAGGGTGGTAAAGTTGAAATTTAAAATTTAATTTTTCGCCATAACTTTAATGTTTATGGAGATTTATTTACAAAAATTTATAAGTAAAAGTTTTGAGTATGAGGAATTATAATTTGATGCATAATTTTGATGTATCTCATAGAGGACGCCACATATGCCACATATTTGACATAAATTTGCGCTAAACTTTTTTGCTCTTCGACTTAACAATATTTTTCTGATAAAAAATGAAAGACACGATATTTCAACAAAAAAAAAAGTGTACTTGTTAATAACTTCAAAACTGAACAGTTTTCGAGATAATCGCATTTTACAAATCAGCTGCATAACTCCGTGTAACGCAATTATTCCAGGCAACGAATGAAAAATAAAAAAAAACATCAATAATTATAAATTTTGGTATGGAATATTTTCAACTAAAGTTGATAGTTTCCAAAACATTAAAGAAAAAATACTATAGGCTATTATTTTTTTACATACATCATTAAGATAATTAATAATCTGTTATTGGATTTGACATCAAACATTTTACATTTGATATTAAATTAAAGTCATAATGATGTCATATTTTATTTTCAATTGAAATTAAGAAATAGTTTAACTGAATCATAAAACTTTTTATCAAAGTAAGTGTTCGATATGTCCACCATTTTCTTCAATGCATTTATCAATGCGTTCCATAAAAGATCGTCTCATATTAAATAGCATCATTGGTTGAAAAGAAACAGTTGCAGCATTTATTTCTTCCCAAAGTTGGTTGCGAGTGTTTATGACATTTTTGTAGACATGTTGTTTCATTGCTCCCCATACACCAAAATCGAGCGGATTAAATTCTAGGCTACGTGGTGGCCAAGGAAAATGACTACCACGACCAATCCAGCGTTCAGGAAAGTTGTTATCTGAGTATATTCTCACTGCCGTAATGAATTAAATAAGTCAGGGGTTGCTAATGATGACATCCAAAATGCTCTAAATAAAGCATTTATCAGGTATTCAGTGCTTTAACGCACAAATATCACAACTAAGAATTATTATGTAGCTGATTCCAATAACAGATTATTAATTATCTTAATGATGTATGTAAAAACATAATAGCCTATACTATTTTTTCTTTAATGTTTTGGAAACTATCAACTTTAGTTGAAAATATTCCATACCAAAATTTATAATTATTGATGTTTTTTTTTATTTTTCATTCGTTGCCTGGAATAATTGCGTTACACGGAGTTATGCAGCTGATTTGTAAAATGCGATTATCTCGAAAACTGTTCAGTTTTGAAGTTATTAACAAGTACACTTTTTTTTTTGTTGAAATATCGTGTCTTTCATTTTTTATCAGAAAAATATTGTTAAGTCGAAGAGCAAAAAAGTTTAGCGCAAATTTATGTCAAATATGTGGCATATGTGGCGTCCTCTATGAGATACATCAAAATTATGCATCAAATTATAATTCCTCATACTCAAAACTTTTACTTATAAATTTTTGTAAATAAATCTCCATAAACATTAAAGTTATGGCGAAAAATTAAATTTTAAATTTCAACTTTACCACCCTGTATCTTTCTTAATATCAACATTTTATTAAAGTAAGTTGGGTTAAATCGTAATATTTTAGAATATAGAATCTACTGTTTCTTTTTGTACAATTACTTAAGGACCACCCTGTATACACAAAAAATAAATTATGCATGGGTTTTTCATAAACAAGGCATACATGGATAATATGCCGATTACATTTTTAGACAAAACCTTTTGTCATGTATGACCAATATTTTGGTTACTTTAAAAATATATTCGCTACACCTGCAATATTATTTGGAGAGAAAAATATTACCTAAATTTTGTTACTCATTGACTGAAGCAATTTTACATGTTATGGGATTTAATAACTCTAATAGTCGCTACGTAAATGAAAACTTTTCGTTTCATTAGGTTACAATACTGATGTTTCAGATTACAAAATTTAATTGCGTCCCAAAACGAAACTATACATACAATTTGCCCAAGCCTACAGCTGGTTGAACACCCAATCCCAACGCCCATATTTCGGCACTTTTATACTTAACTTCTACGAAATGCCGAAGGCCAGGAACTGCATCTCTTTTTTATTATATGTCTGGGCACATTTGGTTGATCGGAAGAACTCATAAAAGGATGGATGCAACGTTCATAGGCGCTACAAAGAAAAATCTAACCTTCACCATGGATATATCTACCGTATGATTTATCATACAGAGGTTATGTATTATGTTTTTAATTGCATGTTGTAAAAATACCTCAAGAAAAGTGAGGTTGTTGCAGTAAAAAAAACTGTTTTTTGATGACAGACTATTGTTTTATAATAATAATTTCTAAAATTCTTAATAATTGTAAAGTGTAAAATTTTTGAGTTTAAATAATGGCTTTAGCCGATAGAATTAGTTTACATAGATGTTACTAGTGACTAAAAAAGATAATAGTTAAGTGTAACAGTTAATTAAGGATTTTATAAAAATTATAGTCCCAAAAACTTTAGGTATGATACGAGTTAAATTGCTTCTAAAACAATTTTAAAAAAAGCCATTTCTAGATTTAGAAATTGCTGAATTTCTCTAATTTACAAAAAACAAACTTATTGTGTTGTAACAGATGACGACACTAGAATTAAATCCATTTCATTTTTAGATAGTATTAACCTTCAAATGATTCGTGTAAAAATTTGACAGCTGTCGGACTATTAGTTTGTGAGATATTGCATTTTTAGTGAAGCAACTTTTGTTATTTTCAAAAAGATGGAAAAAAAGAATTTCGTGTGCTTATTAAATATTGTTATTTGAAAGGAAAAAATACAGTTGAAGCAAAAGCTTGGCTTGATAATGAGTTTCCGGACTCTGCGCCAGGAAAATCAACAATCATTGACTGGTACGCAAAATTCAAGCGTGGTGAAATGAGCACCGAAGACGGTGAACGCAGTGGACGCCCAAAAGAGGTGGTTACCGACGAAAATATCAAAAAAATCCACAAAATGATTTTGAGTGACCGTAAAGTGTATATGATCGAGATAGTTGACACTCTAAAGATATCTAAGGAACGTGTTGGACATATCGTTCACGAATATTTGGGTATGCGGAAGCTCTGTGCGAAATGGGTGCCGCGCGTGCTCACAATCGACCAAAAACAGCAACGAATTGATGATTCTGAGCAGTGTTTGCAGCTGTTAAGTCGTAATAAACCCGATTTTTTGCGTCGATATGTGACTATGGATGAAACTTGGCTCCATCACTACACGCCTGAGTCCAATCGACAGTCAGCTGAGTGGACTGCGGCCGGTGAACCGCCACCAAAGCGTGGAAAGACTCAACAGTCAGCTGGCAAAGTTATGGCCTCAGTTTTTTGGAATACACACGGTATATTGTTCATCGACTATTTGGAAAAGGGACAAACAATCAACAGCGACTATTACTGTACATTATTGGAGCGATTGAAGACCGAAATCGCGAAAAAACGGCCCCATATGAAAAAGAAAAAAGTTTTGTTTCATCAAGACAATGCACCGTGTCACAAATCAATGAAAACGATGGCAAAATTGCATGAATTGGGCTTCGAATTGCTTCCTCACCCACCGTATTCTCCAGATCTAGCCCCCAGCGACTTTTTCCTTTTCTATGACCTGAAGAGAATGCTCGCGGGAAAAAAATTTGGCTCGGATACTGAGGTAATCGCCGAAACTGAAGCCTATTTTGAGGACAAACCGAAGGAGTACTACAAAAATGGTATCGAAAAGTTGGAAGGTCGCTATAATTGCTGTATCGCCCTTGAAGGCAACTATGTTGAATAAAAAAAATGAATTTTGTCAAAATATTGTGTTTTACTATGGTAGACCGGGGACTTTTCAGCCGACCTGTTAGATGTTACTAGTGACTAAAAAAGATAATAATTAAGTGTAATAGTTAATTAAGGATTTTATAAAAATTAGAGTCCCAAAAACTTTAGGTATGATGTATCATCATACGATAGGCATATCGGGTTAAATTGCTTCTAAAACGATATTAAAAAAAGCCATTTCTAGATTTAGAAATTGCTGAATTTCTCTAATTTATAAAAACCAAACTTATTGTGTTGTATGACGATTGTAACCAGAATAAAATGAACAAAAACTTTTTTATCATAAATTTGTTTTCAACATTAAATTCTTCGAATTAATTAACATGTTAATCGTACCAAGTTTATATTTAAATTGTTTAATTAAAGGGAACGTTTTTCCTCCGCTACTGAAAAACGTATTGATAGTGCCTGGAAGTAGAGGTGGCTAAGACAAAGTCTCATGTGTGTGCAGTGTTGCCATATTGGGGGATTTTTTTTACTCTGGGGGAAATTCGATTTTCAAGTGTATTTTTCCCGAACTTATTTCATTATCAATATATCTTCTTTTATATTGTTTTATATTGATTTTAAGATTTATATTTTTATTACCAACTCTTGATTTGCAAAGTCATAATTCAGTACACAGTAAATATCACGGCTTTTATGATTAAAATTAGAGATATTTGTATCAAATTTCTGATTTTGAAGAAGTTTTAAAAATTGAAAATGAAATTTATGAAAAGATTCGAGTAATCAAAACTTCATGAACTCTTTGGGGGATTTTTTTTTAAATTATCAATTTTGGGGGTTTTTAAAGCTCGGTTTGGGGGAATTTCAATTATGCGGCCTGGCAATAGTGTGTGTGTGGGACCGTCGCATTTTACGACCACCTTTCTATTTTACAGGATGGCATCACTTAACTTTTTATTTCAACGTTGGTTGATGGTCGCAGTTAAATTAATATGGAATCAAACTTTGGAGAATTGCGCAGACTTAAATTGGGATTTCCTGCCTTTTAGAGAATTAAGAGGGGCGTTTTTAATTTGGTAAGACTACCTGAATTCAGTGAAAAATCTGGTTATTTTTAAATTACATGAATGTGGAGTAGATGGCGATAGTGGTATCAAATTAGTTTTTTTATTATAAATTCGAATATTTTTAGAGCTTGTTGACTTTCTTTATCTAAGACAAAGATGAAAATATTAATTTTGCTTCGTAAATCTTTGAATACTTCCACGACATGCACGTACATTTGACCTTGAGACCATAAACAGATGAAAAATACCTGTGTATATTTTTTATTAAATAATATTTGGATCCACTTTGGATTTTTTTTGTGTTTCGTGAGCGCAGGTGAACAAATTTATTTTTTTAAGGATTTAATACATCAATCCCTATATAAAAAAAAATAAAAAACGTTATAATAAAAACGATGTCTATCCACAAAGATCGACAAAGATACTGTTTTAAAATTTTATACATTTTAAGTATGTAAAAAATTCAACTGATTTAGACTAAAAGTCAGAATAAAAATTTGAAAACATGTAATAACATTTACTATTATTTTCCACAAAAGAACTCAAGAATAACAAGTTCTTGAAATGTATAAGAAAACATTGAAATAAAGTAAAATGGTCAATGTCAATAATTTTTTTTACTGCCCAAATAAATAAATATCATTTATTTTTTAGAGAATACAATGGGGTACAAAATTGTACACCCTACAATAAAGCTTGTAGTTTATTTTTTTTTGAGAATGGGGCGAAGGAACAAAATATCGCCATGTTTTCAATATCCTACAACTAACCAATCTAGTATCTATAGAAATACACTTTGTGCACCTGTTTTCAAAAAACCTGAAGTGGGATTAGCTAACTATCAGCAATTAGCTAACAGTACTCTTGCAAGTACAAAACATATAATTGTTAATGAGTATATCTTAATAAAATTAATTGTACTATTAAATTATGACTGTCAACTGTCAACCCCAGACTTTGTGGAATCGATTAAAATTAAAATGAATCCAATAGGAGTGTAACTTTAATTTTTTAAATAGTATCTTTCACACAAATGGAAAACTCTGAGCAATACCTTCCTATTTATTAAGGTACCTACCATATTTTATTTATTTTGAAAGCACTTTCAGTTTTTTAATTTAATAAACATTGTAATATTGATATCCTAGTAAGCAAAAGTGATATAATAGGTATGTTTTAATTAGTTTATTTACTGGTTCAATTTTTTTTAACAATTAATAAGTATTGATTTGCTATCTTGCAAATTTGTTATCACTATTTTAAACAAAAATACCTATTCATTTTTTTAATGTAAATTTTAATACTTATTATTTTCTAAAGAGAAAGACATTATATTATGTAAATAAACATGTAAATAAATATTGTAGAAACCCTTATTTTGTGGACATTATTATCATACCTATTTAGAAAAACAGTTTAACACTTAGCAGTTAATATTTACATATGAGGTTTTAATTTATAAATATAAATCCCTAAGAGATTGGATTTATGTTATATAACAAATAAGTGAAGTTTGTGTTTGGAGAATTAGAATAGACATACGTCTCGGAAAAAAGCGCCACCAAAACTGTTGAACTAAATTGACAGGTTGGTGTAATTTTCAAATTTTGCGTGCAACAAATCTCAAAAAATATACAATTTTTTAACTTCATATTTTGCTAGTCGCATTCTCTATGCTTTCTTTGGAGTTAAGCTTCTGACGTTAAAATTCGTGATCACAAATTGTCAAACTTTTACAAAACATACCATTACTTAAACGCTAATATATCTTTTATTACAATATAAAACTCAACTCAAAAACCTTATCTCCTAGAGAAAGGCCTAAACTATATCCTGTTAAATTTTATACGTAATTTAAAGGCCTTTTTAAGATTTGTGATTTACAAAATGATTGAAATTTTGAGTACAATTCAGGCTTGCCACCCGTTTTCAGCTGTCACATTTTAGACGCCCCTTTTCATAACATTAGATAAGGTTGCAACCTGTGATAAAGTAAATATTAATCAAATGTTTTTTGGAAAAGATTTAAAAAATTCTTTTAATTCAACTACTTACAAGTAAAATTAATTAATTCCCAATATAGGATTTTTACGATAAGTTGACAATGACGTCAGAGCATAAAATTTTGCGGTGTTGTCGCGCAGAGTTGTTTTTCCTTCATCTAGGTTAACTGGCAGTGCTGTGCTAATTCTAAATGTCAAACGTGTACAATACAATAATGACGCGTGGCAACAGCGCGAATTGTTACCAATCTGTACACGTTTAATTTTCCTAGCTCTTACAAGTAAATCTCATCTACTGTCAGTTATTTTTAAGTTACCTTGTTGGCAATATAATTAACTAGGAATGACGTCATGGTCAACTTATCGTAAAAATCATATAATAATATTATCTTCGATATTATATTTACTTACATTTGTAAAATATAGGACGAAAAGGTTAGAAAAAAAGTAATTAATGTTATAAAATATATATATCAAACGAATGAGCATATTTTAATATTTATGACGAAGAGGAAAAAACGATCAGTCATCAAACTACGTATTTTTTAACCCTTTATATAATTAGTAGCTAAAATGGACGCGTCCCATTTTCTGTTCAGTCACCCTCAGTTTTAAATATACGGCCGATTTACAGTGTTGCCATATCATTTTTCAGTAAGCGATATACTGCAGAGATATTAAAAAATACAATGTGACGATAGGTAGAAAAATTCAAATGAATTGACAACAAAAATATATCCATATTTGTAAAATATCTAATGCTTGAAAGATACGTTGAAGAGTGCCAAAGATTTTGTTGTTTATGTAATACTTAGGCCACATTACAGTTATATTATGCTTTCTATTGAACTATTTGTCAAAACTAGTGAAGTCAATTATTTTAAATAGCATGGCTTATGGTTTTAACTGGTCCTAAATCTAATTCTTACATTTTAGACCGTATTTTTATTTCTATATTTCAAATAATGCACACTATGACAATAAAATAAAAAACAAGATTCTCAAATAAAATTGTTTTAAATTATCACTCGTGTGTAGGCACCTAATATCAGTCTACCACTTAATTGCTTGCTTGCACTTATTATAAAACTTGTTTAAACTACTTATATTCGACTAAATTACTGAACTTGTACAGTGGTCATCAGAGCAAACTTAAGCGGAACTTTAATTGCAGTCGAGAAAATATTAAGTAAACTAAAAGTAGCGACTAAAATATGCGAAAAATAAATATCCAAGACAATCCTACACATAATTTTCATTTATTGATTATTTTGGCAACTTTTACATAATGCATCTTGGCAACATCACATGTACGGTGCGTCACGACTATCCGTCAAAGGCATTGAAAAAATCAATAAGCTTATATGCAGTTTTTAATTTAGTTAAACCTTCAGCTGCGGTCTTATTTATTGCCATTCCGAACTTTACAGGCGATTTACACGACCTTTCTTCTGGAGTTGCAAAACGAATATTTTTCAGATTGCTACAATGTTTTTTTTTTAATATTTTTGTGGACAGGATCGGCACTACATTTCTTAATTGTAATAAATAGTGAAATAATTTTTTTGTGGTGAGGTCTATAAAATCAATAACACTTTTTATACCCTTATTCTTAAAGATGACAGAATGTATGTAATTAATAATTGTACTAATAATAAAATCTAAAACGTTAATACAAATTTACAAATGTCTAAGAATGTTATTAAATTATACTGTGAATATAGGTCACAGTTTTTATTTAATGGAGGTTGCAAATTAAAAAATTATCACTACTTCTTCCCGTTGATTTTGAAAATCGACAGAGATGGTTTTAAGTATCGACGAAGTCGGTCGCCATCACGTTTTCTATTGGAATGTAATTCAATGTCCGTTGGGGCATACAGCACAGGAAGTAGTTGTTTTTTCATAGAAAACGGTCAAGCTTTGGATAGAAACTATTAGGTTTCTTTACCTTGGGTGCAGGTAGAAACAATTTTCTACTTTTTCAGTTTTATTATTGACTGCACCTTATCTGAAATTATTTTAGTCAAGCACGTTTCACAATAATTCGTTAACTCGGTACCTGACCTTAGGGGATTAGTAATGAAAGGTTATAAATTTCTCACTGTACAGTAAACATTAACAGATCCGTAATCCGGTTTTCAAAATAGATTTAAATAAAATTAAGTTAAAATTTACTAAAATTTAAATTTATTTTGTAAAAAAAATTCACGAAATTTTTTAAAAACAAATTATAACTTTATTTATTAATTGCGATTAAACAAATGAACTAATTCTACATTATTTACAACTATTTAATATAAATGTAGTTCAGTATCACTATCGTCTTCATTTAAATTAATAACTAAGAGTGCTACAGTTACATTAACATTTCGATATGTACCTTCAACCTTAATAACATGCTGAATCGAATTTTTCCAGCTATCAATGGGAATATTACTTGTCACATTTCTGATTAACTCTATAACACTTGAGTTTAATGTGGGAGAAACGTTTTCCGATCTAACTTTGGATTTTAGCTGATGCCACCTGTGTTCTATAGGATTGAACATGCAATAATATGGGGGAAGCCGTAACACTGTGTGGCCCATATTTTTAGCAATAGTATCACAAACGTATTCATTTTCAATACCGAACGCTGCTACAACTTGTAAGAGATCAAGTTTTGTGTACGATTCCTCAAAATAAAGGTCATTTTTTAACAAGTACTCTTGAATTTCCCATTTATTGTTGTTGCTATTTGGTACTTTATTTAATTGACGGCTATGATAAGTTGCATTGTCCATTACAATTATACTTTTTTCCGGTATATTCGGCAATAAATAATTCTCAAACCAATCTTCAAAAAGTTCTGCTGTCGTATCTTCGTGATAATCTAAACTTGAATCTTTAATATTCTTTGCTGATAACAATAAAGCGTTTAGAACCCAACCTGTTTCTGATCCGGCATGTATTATTGTAATTCTTTGTCCTCTATTTGATGAAGCCTTTGTTTTGCAATTTCCCGATGAATCAACAAAACCCTTCGTTGGAGTATCATGGGTGTCATACCACGTCTCGTCGAGGTAGATAATTGAAAGGTTTTCACTTCTATATTTTTGAATAGCTTATAAGTAATGACAACGCCACATTCGTAAACGATATGACTCCATTATCACTTGTCTTTTATTAATGGTACAATATTTAAATCCCATTTGAGAAATAATTCTCCACAAACTTGTACGGCTACAAATAATTCCCGTGTCGTCTTTAAGTAACCGTTTTTTTTACAATCTAGGGTTGGTATCATTTGTTCTTGATATAGGACATATATATCGTTCGTCGGATTATATCTTTTTGTATTTCATCAACACATTTGGTATTATTATAGTCACTTGGTTTTTTTCGTTTACTTATTGGCTTATTGATAATATCTTTTACTGTGGATATTGGGGTTTTGGTTAACTTACATGTTTCTTCTGGTGCATCGGTTACACTATAACCTCGATTATTCAATGTTTCAAACACATTTTTCACAATTTGTTTCGCATCCGGCGATAAATGCACTTTTTTGCCCAAGGACGCAACATACTTAGTTATAAACACAAGATTACTTTCAGAGTATAATGTTTAGTACACAAACTAAAATTCTAGGAGAGAATTTTAAAAACAAATTACCCCGAAACTCCCACTTTCTCTTCCAAGATGATTAAGAAAATCAAAAATCATTTACCAATGATTTACTATTGATGGTCAGTAATAATAATTTAAAATTTTACCTGAAAAATAAAAAATCCAAAATATATCTTCCTGGACAAAAATAAATAATACCTTTCTGTAAATAGTTCACCGGTTTACGGCCAAAATTCGAAGAAATATTAACCACCTTTTATTAGTAATCCCATAAGAGCAGTTAAGAGCAGGTACCAAGTCAACGAATTATTGTGAAACGTACTTTACGTATTTGTTTATCTATGATTTTTTATATTGTCGCAACAATACATCTTTATATCCAAAATATAATAATCATGATGGAACTGTTCAAATGTATTTTTGTATCCATAAGAGTGTTGAAGAAAGTGGACGTACCTTTAAAAAAAACCCGTCCAATCAATAATATTAACGATTTTAAACTACTACGTATAAAATAACGAATCCATTGATAAGTCAACATGTATTATTATGGTAATGAGTTTGACGCACAGTATGTATTTTCCATACAGGGCTGTAACTGATTGTATAGTTAGGATTAAATGAAAACCTTGTCGATGATTATAAAAACCGATTAAACGTTTTTAATGGTTACAAATGGGAAATGTCAAAATGCATTGTTACATATAAAAAAAATCTTAAATTAATTTTACAAATATCTTTCCAACTGTATTGTTATAAATCATTTTATTTTTCAATATAGATTAAAATACTAATTTAATTAACTAAATTCTACAATATTTATAGTCTTGAGACCGAATTTTTAATAAATGCAGAAAGTTTTTAGCAAATACCTCTGAAATGATTTATGAAATTTTTATTTTAGTTGCTTTGGCAGTTTAAAGTGTAGCAATATTTTTTTCGGGCACTCTTAAATTTAAATAACTGTTTAGGTAACCTTTGATTAAAGTATGTTTTCTCATTAGATATTTTATATCTTGAAATTTTTATTATAATATTTATAAATTAGGTATTGGTAAATAAAACAGAATGCAATCCATAAGACACTGCAATCTACGGGTACGTTCGTTAGACCAGTGATTCCCAAACTTTTTGGTTGGCGACCCACTACTGGTTGTAAATATTTTTCGCGACCCATATGTTTGTATCATTTCGTCACCAAAACCTAATACAGTCATTTAAGTTTGAACTTACTGTATCATTATGCTGGCGAATGGCAGGGGCATTTAATTAGAATTGTTGCTATCAGAACTACGTTTAACTACAGTTTGACTGCAGTTTTTATTGCTGTTAGACAGGTTAGGTTAGTTAAATTGATTGTACTAACCCTTACTTTTTGGAAGTCCATCTTATTAGGAATAATAAATGTCAGATTGACATATGTCAATCTGACGATGCTAAGTCTAGCGAAACGGCTGTCATTAAGGTTAAAAAAGCAATTTTTTAAATAAATATTGGAAGTTTTGTTAAAATGAAGAGTTTTTTATTATTCCTAAGGTTAGGTTAGGTTTTACATGGTCAATTGACCCGAAATGGGTAGGTTAGGTTAGAACGGTGACCTCCCCCCCCGCCAAAACCGACTCGCTACCGTTTTGCATGCCTGTATTAATTGGATTTTTTGGAATTCTTGAATCCGGTCTACACAATTTTTCATACATGTTGCCCCTCGCCATAAATTTATTTTTATTAAAAAAATTTTAAGTCGATAGATATTTTTAGTTTTAAAGATGTGGTGGCTTGGTGACCTCAGACAGACAGACAAAAATTATTTTATTTGTTCTGAAAAACAAGAATATTCAAGAATTTTTCGATATTTTAATTTTTAACCAAGTTGGGGAGCACACCATCTATTATAATTTTTTTTCTAAATATTTACTTTGAATTTTCTGTACAAATAATAATGATAATATAACAAAGTAAGCAATAAAATAGGAATACACTAACTTAAAAGTAAAGGGTATTAAATAAGGTATTCAAAAATACATAAGTAATAATTTAGGTATTAAGGTATCCATTTGGGTATTAAGGTAATAATTTAGGTAATGAAGTAATATTTTAGGTAATTAGGTAATATTATAGGTAATAGAGTAATAATTTTAGTACTAATATGATAAAAAGGTATTAGGTGTACATTTTTTTAGGAGTGAAAAGCCCCTTGGTTTTTATTGTTCTAATAAGATGGACTTCCAAAAAGTAAGGGTTAGTACAATCAATTTAAGCAAAAATTAGTGTTTAGGTTGTTAAATAGGTATTTATTTATTTGTGATAAAAGATTACTTAATAAAAAAAAATTAATGATGACTTGCAGCTATTGTAAAAGATTATAGGAAAACTGGGTCACCTCTCAAAAATTCGCTATTTTTTGGTCATGTATTTACTTGTATGCTTAAAAAAAATTATTTTTTTCTATCACACTTTTATTTATCATAGTAGAATATTAATAGATTTTAATTTACACATTTTTAGTCACTGTTTCACTGTATATAACAAATAAAATGGCCATTATGAACGTAGCAACGGATAATGTAGTCAATGAGAATGAGTGAAGTGCCTGCTTAGAGTAATTCATAACTTCCTGTCAATGTTATTGGTAGTGGAGAACTGACTCATGTTAGGTTTATCCATTGAATACAAAAAATTTTTAGCATTTCACACAGTGGCGCAGTTACCAACGTTTTTTTTTTAAATATGTCGTTAGTTTTCTTCTAACAGTTGAAATACACCAATAGTTTTAACCTACTTACAATACAGATTTATAAAAAACATCAGAAATATACAAATTAAATAAAAAATATAAATAATATATGGAGGATTTTATCCTTTTATAAGATTAACAAAAATCTTTATCCAATGATGGTAAAATTTCAAAATATTTAACATAAACCTCACAACCTATCTTTTTTACAAATATTTTGGATACAGATAGTTAGTAGTACTTGGATTTTCGTGTGGTAAAAATATTTTTTAGTTTGATTGTTTCGGTACCAAGAATAAGGTTGTATCCAAGTAATATTATCAACTACGGCAATGTTTCACAACAAAGACTGCCATTGTCGTACATCCTGTGATCGATTGTATCGAGTTTCGACTGATTTTCGCACGACAAAATATAAAATTACATCCCTATGGTGAGTTTCATAAAAAAAATCCGTATTTAATTGTTTGATACCTGCATGAAAGGGGATATCGGAAGGTAGAAATATTTTTATGAAATTTAAGGAGGAGTATCCGCTCCTTTATGTGGAAATTATTTTGCCATTGAAGATTAAAGTAAAATTTTGTTTGTGGGGGGTCTGGTGTAGTTTTTTATATCTAGTTTTCAAAGAATTTTACAAAAATTATACTTTATAGGACACAATTTATGATTCAGTGAGAAATCCACATAAACCAATAATTATATTAGCCATCTTAAAACCTGTTTATATAATTAAATAGAAAAATTAAATTACTGGAACAATTTATCAAATGCATCGAGCAACTAGGTCAGTTTAAAAGAAAATTGAGTTACTCAATTTTTTTATATTTGAACTAGCTATAACTTACAATACTACCCCTGTAAATAATTTTAACCATTTTAATAAAAAAAATAGATGTTGTAACAAGCAATTTGTGTAATTGAAAATAAATAAATTGTTCATTGAGTTAAAATTACTTGGCAAGTTCAAATAAAATATTTATCTAACAAATAGTGAGAACATATTTGAAATATACATATTTGTTATATTATACATACAAATTCAATTTCTAGGACATAAAACTTAAGATAACCAACATATACCTTATACCTCTGGTTATCAAAAAGTTCTATTTACTGTTCTGCCTCCATGAGCCACTCACAAACATTTATTTTTATCTAGTCTTATCAGCTTAGATATAAGGTAAACATTCCCTCCATATTTAGCTTATTACCCTACTTTTTTGTGTTCTTACACCATTTTTATACCATTAAATAGAAATCAACAACACATACTGTCATACAAATTGATAGGAGGATTTTGCTATAAATAAATCATATCATTACCAAGAAATAAAAGATTGCATTGTTTTAAATTCTATCTGCAGATTAACTCCCAATTTTTTTGATTGTATAGTATTTAAAATTTTAATTTCTCACTTTTTTTGTTTAAAAATTTTAATAACTTGCAGTTGTATTTAGTAAATAACAATGTTTTGCAGATTTGGAGTCTAGAAAACCAATTAAATAGATAATAGCAGATAAATAAAAAGAACAGTGATGTAAGTTTCGATTTACATAAAGGGTTAATTCCTCACAAAGTCACAATTTTTACATTTTAAAACTAATTTGATTTAGTGTAAATTTTTATGTTATCTGAATAAATATTCTCTATTGTGAACAAATAAAATGCTATGGAACTAACAACTTGATGAAAAATAGTAAAAAATATCTACTGTAACTATTAATAATATATTGCATAAAAGAAACATACCAGAAAAGTGTGGAGAATATGTAAAAAAAAGTGTCAAAAGTAAAAGAAAAACATGTAAGAAACAGAATAGGTCTTGTAATAGGTTTAATTTCTAATAAAAATAGATTTAAGTACTTCACTAGTGTTATTTAAAGTCTTACAACATGAAATATTAATACCTACTCACAATTACCCATTTTATACCCTTATTTTGTTTATATCTTTACTTAAGTAAATCATTAAAGTAATTAAAACAAATTGCTTGGTAGAAATATAGGAAATCTATTTATAAAAACTGTACCTTCTTTGGTAATGTGGTATGTAATTAATTCAATGCAAATAGAAAAATAGAAACTCTTTTATTTATAAAATAATTACAGTTGATAATTGATTAAAACATAATAGTTATTAATATTTTTTTGCCTAAATACAAATTGGAAATATATTGCCTTTTTTACCAGTTCAAGTAATAAAAAAATAATTGCCAACTTTATTATTAATAGATTATTTTTATCAAATTTAAAAGTAATTTGTTGTTTAGACCTGTAAAACCATGTTTTTACACACTTAAGGTAACAAATAAAAAAGCTCAGTTTGACTTAATCTAATCTTAACTTTGTACTGGTTAGACCAAACTACATTAGTCCCTATTTTTAAATTTATTAATATAAAATGTGTATTTTAATTAAATTTAAGTTTTAAGTCATGCAATTAATACAAACCAAAAAAATTGTTTGAGTACTTATATCTTGAATAAATAGTTTAAAAACCTTGTGCATTGGATATTTATCGTTGATACCAAAAATAAACATTAAAGTAGGTATCTACTTGAAAGTTTTATTGAAATTGATTAAACAGGTAATTAACAACTTTATGAAAAAAAGTTAAAAAATAAATGTTTTTAAAATTTTAATATACCTATATATGCTTTAAAACATTAAGGTGTACCTATTTATAGTTAAAATACTACTGCGAGTGTAAGTAATATAAGATTTCAAATAAATACCTTCCTAATTATATTTTGCCTTTAACTAGGGCAGGCAAAACGGAATAAATGATGCATATACATTATAAATAGGGAACTTCCTACAATCGTGTTACTGCTTACTAGAGATAATGTAAATATGGCCTAGTTTATTTAACCCATAGAAAACCTACTGTAAAGTAAAATATAATGTAATCACCTACCTTGTCTGCCTACGATTTCAGCTACATGCTCCGAGCTGGGAACGGGAACACATTCTGTCATATTTTGTGACTTCTTGGATCTAACTTCCTCTAAGCCGACGTTCGCGAGAGGGTTGACGAAAGAATTCAGATCTCCAGGACTATCTGGTTCAGAAACCGAAGTTAAAGGCTCATTAAAACCGAGCATAGATAATTCGAGAGCCAACTGTAGGGCTCTTTCATCCCCAATTCCACTGCCACGATCCATTTCAGCGAAAAGATTAGACGCCGGCATTTTCACACCAGAGAAAACACAGTTTTCGGAAACAACCAGTTTGATTGTCGCTGATTTTAAGCACTAGACCTTCGATTGCAGATTATTAATCATAAAAACGACGCTATTTATTATTAAAAACGAGTTCACTTGTACAAAAATATATAATATCTACTTTCTAGTATTGTATTAATGTTCTACGATCAAGCAGATATAAACCGCTTGCCTGCTTGATACTGACTAAATTTCGTTACCCAGCGTGTTCGGGCTTTGCCATGTGCGCAATATTCGGCAGAGAGCATGCGCATTAAAAAGCCGGGCCGCGAAATTTGAAGCCCAAGGCTGTATTAGCAGTTTGTTTCTGTTGTTCGATTTTGAGTTTTGGTTTTGTTCACAAAAGGGGGGAAGGGTCGCCGCTACTCGCTCGACAAATACTAGCCGACGAGACTAGCCGAAATAAATTGTTTATTGCAAACAAAGAATAAACACGTGCTTTCTGCAATAACCGGCTAGTCGGCTTTTCTCTCTCTATACTATACAATGCCACCGCTAACTTCATCTCGATTTTTGTTTTTAATGGAGGATTTGCGTTGCCGCCAAAATGATTTTAATTACCTTTGGTTGAGAATCCCGAAAAATAAAACATTATTCATATCACTTGTGAAGATATTTAGAAAAGTACAAAACATTTAATAATTTTTACCCATTTTATTTTTAAATTGTATTTAAACAGTATTTAAAAATATGTACAGTGCGGTCCATATGTATGGAATAAATTCTTTGTAGCGTTATTATGTACTTTATGAAAAAAACCTGAAACAGGTCGATTTTTATTCTTAAATTGACAATTTACAGTATGAAAATATTATCCCCCTCCAGCACCCCTTCGGAATTATAAGCACCCCCTCGAAAATTTTAAATTACAAAGGGGGTCTTATGGCACCTCGTTGGAAAGGGATTTTAATCCTCTGTTCAGCAATATAAACTTTTTTAAGTTTGGTGCAATCATAACTGAGAAAATTGATTTTTAAGATGTAAAATTTTGATAATGTCTCTAACACAAAACTTTACGTAGAATGAAGATAATAATGTCACATAATGGTTAGAATGTGTTTTTCAATGTATTTGACACTTAAATTAAATGTTCAAAATGACCACCACTCACTTCTTGACAATAACCGAGGCGATATTGGAATTCTCGTACAACATTTTGTATGACCTCGGGGGTTATTTTGTTAATTTCTTCCGTTATCCTAACTTTTAAATCAGCAATATTGTTTGGTCTATTAAAATATACTTTAGATTTTAAATAACCCCATCAGAAGTAATCGAGAGGAGTCAAATCGGGGATCTAGCCGGCCATTCGATCGCCCCACGTCTTCCAATCCACCTATTGGGAAAAACCTCGTTTAAATAATTTCTAACAGTACGTGCAAAATGCGGTGGAGCTCCGTCTTGTTGGTAGTAAATAGATCGATCAATCTCATTTGGATGATTAACATCAGGAAAAACTCTTTGTAATGTAGGCACTAAAAAGTTAATCAAAAAATCTAGATAAACCTCACCAGTAACTGTGCCCTCAAAAAAATAAGGGCCAATAATTTTATTGTTAATGATACCAGCCCAAACGTTAACTTTTTTGGGATATTGAGTGTGAGCCTCACACATCCAGTGAGGATTTTCTCTGCTCCAATATCTACAGTTCTGTTTTTTAACCGTTCCGTTTAAATGAAACGTCGTCGCTTCATCAGAAAAAACTATTTTGTTTATGAACTGCAAATCTGCGTTCATTCTATCCATCATCAATTCACAGAATTCTTGCCTTCTATCAGGATCATCTTCATTTAACTCCTGAACCAACTGAACTTTGTAAGGGTGGTATTTTTCTTTATGCAGAACTCTCAAAATAGATGATTTACTTACATTATTGTCGGCGGCAAGTTCTCGAGTTGTCTTATGCGGATTTTCCTCAATCTCTAGAAGTACATCTAACTTTTTTTCATCAGTAAATTGAACATTTCTACCTGGTTTTTCAATATTTTTTACATGTCCAGTTTCACGAAACTTTTTTTCAATTTTGCTAACTGTAGACTGCGAAACGTGTTGACCAGGGTATTTATTATTAAAAATTTCACAAACCTCCTTTTGAGTTCTGTTTTTATTACCACAACCAATCATAAATGTCTATTCTTTGAGTCTGGGACAAATGAGCCATAATAAAATTTAATACGCGCACAAATATTATACTGACGCCTTTTAGTAACTTTAAATACCTAAATGACAGCAGCCTACTAGATTTATATCAATTGTTTATTTAGTTTTTTGACTATTATTTTAATATCTTCAAAGTTTTTTCCTAATATTTAGCAGAACAGATACGAAAATACCTGATTATTTCTAAAGTTATTTTAATAGACCAAACAATATCGCCTCGGTTATTGTCAAGAAGTGAATGGTGGTCATTTTGAACATTTAATTTAAGTGTCAAATACATTGAAAAACACATTCTAATCATTATGTGACATTATTATCTTCATTCTACGTAAAGTTTTGTGTTAGAGACATCAAAATTTTACATCTTAAAAATCAATTTTCTCAGTTATGATTGCACCAAACTTAAGAAACTTAATATTGCTGAACAGAGGACTAAAATCCCTTTCCAACGAGGTGCCACACGACCCCCTTTGTAATTTAAAATTTTCGAGGGGGTGCTTATAATTCCGAAGGGGTGCTGGAGGGGGATAATATTTTCATACTGTAAATTGTCAATTTAAGAATAAAAATCGACCTGTTTCAGTTTTTTTTCATATAGTACATAATAACGCTACAAATGAATTTATTCCATACATATGGACCGCACTGGCTATCATTTATAAATTCAAATATAAACTGTTTTTAAACTATTGTGTTAAATACACCTATATACTAATACGCCACATTAATAGAAACGTCACTGCCGCCATTGTTAGAGATAGGTCAAAGCATTTTATCCAAACAGACTTTTGCCTTATAGTACCTAGTTAATTTTAGATATAAATAGATTTTTATATTATGTATTTTCAAGTATTTTCTTGTTTATGAGTTATTATAGTGCATTATTATCGTTAAGGAATATTTCGAGACGGTTTTAAAGAAGTTTGATTTTATTTTATATGAAAAAGTTTGCTTTTGAGATTAAGTAATATTATTTATATTTTAATTTTATTTAACTATTCTTTAAAGATACTAATATGTTTATATAGCACTATAATGTCAAAAGCTCTACAAAAAAAAAGAAGAAAACGCACAATATAAAAAACTACAATGCAAACTACCATAAGGTCACAGTTTGTTTGGATAAATTGCTATGACTTATTATGTCACGTAGTGGCGAAAATGACGTCACAATAATGTGGTTTTCTTAGAACTAGGCAGATTTATCCTGGCCACAAAAACAATTATTATAGGTATTCTAGTTTTACCTAGTATTAAATTACTGTTACTATAAACAACGTCAAAACGTTCTGAGTACGTGCAACCTTAAAAATGTCCAACTTTACGATAGAGCTTTCAGATTGCAACACCAGAATTGCCAAATCCTGAAATATAAAAGGCAACCCTCGTATTTCACATAACTAAAATTGATATTGAAAAATAGTATACCATTTTTAGGTATTCAGTTTGGTTAGTGTTCCTGTTTTGTTTATTTATACCAGTTTCTTCTACTGTATGAGAATATTTAGAAATATACCTCGTTTGGCATTGTGCCAGGCATTTTCATTTTCAAGAGAATCACGTTTTACTTTTAATATGTATAGTTATTGATCGTGTTTTCATAATTTTAGTATTAATCACAGGTATTTCTTACATCCAGTAGCGTCCCAAAAAATAAGTAGACAAGCAAAAGTTAGTTTCTTCATGGTGTTTGAAACCGAGAATGGACTAGTTTAGTGTTTTTTTTTATATTTGCATCTTATAAAATAGGTTTTTAGTGGTTCAACTGTACAAATAAAATTTTTATAAAATTAATCCTCTAGCCATAATCGGCTTTTGAAATTTAAATTTAATGGTTACATACGTCATAAGTGGTAAGTGACGTGTTTCAATAAGAATGGTAGAAAATTTGCGATGTAGTCGATATATTAACCGAGAAACTTGTCTCTCTCTCTCTCTTATTTGTTGTCATTAAAAAGAGATATTTTTGTTCTCTGATTGACACTTTATCAAATAAGGAGTAAAACACTGAACAAAACATTCTGTCATTTTCGTTAGTTTAATTGAGTAGTCCACTTGCAAAGTGCGCTATACTGTTCAACCATTTCTTTAAGAAAATCAATTAAAATATTTTTTTCTAAAATTAAGTAATAAATATATATGTTGATTGTCATATATTTAATTATAGTTATTTTGTTTTATTTTATGATCAAAAAATAAAATGTCAGTTAAATGGTTATCATTTTATTTGAAAATTAAAATTGAACAAAGAGTTTTGCAAAAGTATTGATAACTTAGCACACTTTGCAAGTGGACTACTCAATTTGTTGTTTGGTTGTGTTTGGTTTATGAAAGAAATTACTTCTATACTATTTTTGGTTCGAAAATAAAAATCCCTAACACCTTCTCTTGGTGTTATAGCGGTTCCTTCAAAAATAACCAATAGAAGTAATTGTTCTCTCGGGGAGCAACCCTTCTATCGGTACAGTGAGAGAACGAATTTCAAGAATACCGTTTTGGCATTTTCAATAGAACCACGCCCACTTTCTATTGGCTGTTCTATTCTATCACCGTCAAGAATAGGGGTCTTGTTTGTTTATTACAGATAAACACGATTTTCTCTCCTGTCATATATCTTGTCAACTGGTACAATCAGTTAGTCACAGAACACGGTGTTTTGTGCCGTCAGTTCTTTGAGAATACTTGAAACGAACGTAGCTAAAATGTGACAACGTTGACTTTTAAACACACTTCATTATTGGTTATTAGTTGGCGCTACGTTTAAAACTTACTAATTATTTATTGCTAAATTTTACGAAATGAGAAAAATTACTTGCAAAATGAATACCAATATAAGTAAGTAGGTATCTTATCCTAAATATATATTGCTATCATTTTGATTAATATGATCCTACTAAACTAGTCCATTGTGTGATTTTGTTTGTTGAATTTTTGATTATGTCACCGTAGCAACTGAAAACTGTTGCCAACGTAATAATGGGGAAAATATAAAAATCCCAATATGTCCGGGCCTCATTCCAGTGAATAAAAGTTCCTGTCAATATTACCCACAGCTGAGAACCAATCATACAGCTCTCCTTTAGGTTATCGATGGGTAAAATGAAAATTTACAGTGGGGTTTTCACATCAATAAAGTTTGTATTATGCTATGATCGTAGATAAAATATTTTTTATTTTCATTATGTACCATGTGAGAAAGCAATATAAATAAATATAAAAAATAGTAAAATAATTGATTCATAAAATTGAAAAATCTTGGCACCTTAAGCTTTAAAAAAAAAGTTTGGCCTAGTATTTTTAAAAGCTTCACTTTATTTCAAGCCAAGCTCAAGCCAAGCCTGGGAATATCTGCCAATAACATAAGGGGCCGGTTGCATAAACGCTTGTCAAACCTCTGTTAGCTAACAATTTGTTAACTTCTGACAAGTGTATGTGCAACGAGTTTCATGTAGAATTCGAAAATAAAATAAAATATATTAGGTTCTATTTAAAATAACAAAGTTGACGTCTATTTCCGGTATAACCGGAAGTGCCATATTCAGGACAACATTATATTTGAACTCAGCGTCATCCATAACCTACAGCTTCGTAATTTCATATTCTTAACTTGAATATATACGTATTAGAGTGTAGTGAGATTATGCCATTAGATTTATCACGATTTTTTTACTTTTAATGGACTCCAAAATCCTCAGTAATTTCTCGGCAGGTCCGCTTGACACAATTCGGTTTCTCCACAGTCTAGTTTCTCTATGCTCTCTCTCTCTCTATGCTCCAAGTGTAAGCTGTGGTGGTGTCCAAATATAACCAAAGCTGGAACATGAACTATCCCCTTGGGCAGTTACAGTCAAAATTCTAATCTCAGAATCGAATATCATATTCGCATTCCGCTGCAATTTCTTCTCTTGATATCAATTTTTCTTTTATCTTGAAATAATGTACCACAGCTGACAGCTGACAGCTCAATTTTTTATATAAACCTTAATCAAAAAGAAAAGTTAATCTCAAATCTAGGAAAGAGAGAGGACAGCGCATGGCAATAAAAACCTTATGCGTGTGAGTGAAGCCGATTTTTAAACGTTTGGTGGTAAACAAATTTGGAATTGTATTTTTTTAGTTTTTTTATTAATTTTCACCTTTTTTAATTACCTGAATAGACATTTTAAAATGCTTAATTGTGCAACAGTGCAACAGTCAGAGTGCTAAAAAAGAGGAAGGAATTTCATTTCATAGGTAAAAAGTATTTTAGAACTATTTCCTTGAAATTTATTGTTATTAATATTACAGCTTTCAGGTAATAGATGTTTAACTAAATTACATATGTTATGTATGATAACTTAAATTAATAGTACATACATTTTGAAAATTGTTTTCATTCAGTTTTAAAGATTATTTTTCAATTAATTGTTATTATTTTCTCATAGATGTAATAGTTTTGCAGTGGCGTGGAACAAAAACATATATTTAAAATAGATAAAATAAATTAAAATTGTAATATTTATTAAATAAAAAAGTTTTAAAATGATTGTTGTTTTTTTTGGAACAGTACATATTTAAAGACTTTTTTAAATTAGATTTGTAATACGAAATAATGAAAATGATTATTTAATAATCGTATAAGAAAAATCGTATGATACGCCTATGTCAATATTGTCCGCCATTAGTTTGGTGGTAAATGGGTTACATAAATTGATTCCAATGCGCAGTCCTCTCTCTTTCCTTGTCTAAGACACGTATACACTAAAATCACATAACCTCAATTATTTTCCACAATATTTCATTTAAATTTTATAGCTATTCTTATCTGTTTCTATTTTTTATTTGATAGTAATTACTTAGTTTTATATACAAATATGATATGATATTCCATAATTTTCGAATAAACTGTAGATACTGGGGTTTAAAAATGTTCTTATGGAGATCTACGTGTAAATAAAATAAAATTTCAATAGAAACATGTCAGGAGTAGGTACCAACCTTGACATCACACTTTTCCGGTCTATTCTAGACAAATTACCTGAATGCTGTAGGTAAAGAAAATCAGTGTTTTTTAACTGAAATGTTAAATTAATTATAAATTTGACAAATAACTAAAAAGTGAAGCGAATAAGGATATTAGATTGTGTAAAATTAAAAGCTGAAATTTGTATTTAATCACATTATAATTATGCACTTATATATTTTTTGTTTATACTTAATTTTTCTAATGTAAACATGTTTTCAATTTGGTTTAAAGAACCGCTTAAACATTGACCTAACAACCTCATTCGATTCGATATTAAATTCAAAACGCTTTTTGTTTTGGGGACTGCATCAGAAATTTTGTTTATTATTAAATTGTTTAACACCACACTAAGGAATGCAGGTATTTATCATTTAGATATAATTTAGGTCTGTGAAAGAATTGATTCAAACCAGTTTTAATTTAGACCAGTAAGTGGATATTTTTATGCCTTCTTTTTCGTTTATTTCCAAAAAAGTTCTGTCCTTTTCAAAAAAAAAAAAAATGGTGATGACAAGTAATCTACAACAAAGGTTGTACTACAAGACATTGGGCAAAACTGACATATTAAGAACAATAAATAACTGAACGGTTGAACCAAACTTCCACTATTTATTCGAAAAATACGTTTTAAAATGCATTTACAGCTGTTTCGCTAAAAATTAGCTTAGGGTAGAGAGATGTTAGTTAATTTTGTCTCGCCATCTTAATCTAGGTCTTCCAAGTGGTCTCTTTCCATGCGGTGTTTCTTCCCATACTGCTTTTATATTTCTTGGTATGTTGGCTTCTCTGTATATGTCCGGCCCAGCGTATTCTGTTAGATTTGACTTCTTGTACGATATCTGGATAGTTATAAAGTCATGCTAGTTCAATGTAAGTTCTGATTTTGGGTTATTCTGTTACTGGGTCTCGGTAGGGTCCATATATTTTTGCACTGTGTTTTATTTCTTCATGAATGTTATTATCTGCTGTTACGATCATTCCTTGGAAAGTTTTTTCGTTTCCAAAATTGTAGGAATTCATCATGACGTTTTAACGTATTCGATCTCCAGGAACTTAATGCCAAAAATTCGGGAGCAAATAGAAGAGGTCAAAATAATGTTAGAAGTTCAAATAAATTTTTGTCATACGAGCCTTCGTTTCCGAGTTATAGACCTTTAAAGTTTCGAACTTTAGATTGTTGTGATGTGGAAGTTAAGCAGATTTCAAATTTAAAATAAAATACAGGGTGTTCCATTTAAAAAAACATAAGTTTGGTGTGCCACCATCTTACGGAACACCCTGTAAATAACGGTTTAACATCATGCATTTTAAAAGTTGTATGTGTTTTTTTATGCCCTTATCAGTTCAATTGGGTTTAGTTCACAATTACATGTTGGGGATCTAACTAGAGCCATTCCACGATTTTTTACAATTTTGTCAACTGTATATTTTTTAAATTTCTGTTTTTGAGAAGACAGAGAAGAGAATGCAAGGAATAAAGTTCTTTGCTTAAAGATCCGGGATGAAACTTAATATCTTTTCAATTCGGCCAATTAGGTAAATCCTTATTTAGGCAATTTGGATGTGAGCATTTTTTCAAAAAGTCACTGTCCATTACAATTGCGATTTCTTAGAAGATCTATTATTTGTTCGAAACACTCTTCAAAAACATCAGCATTCATGTCCTCGTGGTAGTAAAAAGTATGAGAATTTCCTATAAGCTACAGAATCTGTAAGATATAGGGTTTGCCGTGTTAATTATTACAGATTTTTGCTTGCAGACCTTACAGATGTGTTCAGAATCCCACTATTATTTAGTGCATCCTCCTAGTAGATTCAAGTTTAATACAGATCATTTTTTTTTGGGGTTTTCTTTAATGGTCCTTAGGAAATGTCTACTCCATATTGTAATATCCCTTCTTTTTAAGAAACTAGACTTTCTGGCATGCCATTTCCTTTAAAAGTTTATACAGGGTGCTTCGATTCCATTTCAGGGATAGGTTAGGTTAGATTTAATGTGAGTGAGGCGCTTCCCTACTGCGGCCAAAATCGAGCCTATTGTGACTAATCTCTAAGGGATACAATTCGCCATCCCATCTGCACTTCTTAACGAAGTCCAAGATCGACCATAGCGAGATGTAAGAAACCAAATAAGCGGAGGCTGTTCATTTCCAAAGCATTGTGGTACATGATCACTTAAACGTTGCATTGTGAGGTGTACAATTCCATGTCCCCGCGTAGTCCAGGACTAAGTTCAATGGATTCATTTCTCTGGGGCTACTTAAAGAGTTTGGTATATGCAACACCCATACAAACAAAGAATGAATTGTAGGATCACCAAATTTTTATCAAGTTCGAAATTATTGTTTTGGATGTATGATTTTTTTTTAATTTCGAAAAACTTAACAAAAGAGGCCCGCAGAAAAAAAGTTAGCACCTATTAATTCCCAAGTTTTGAACTCTCATTCCTGAAGGGTAATAGATAATTTTGAAAAGTAGAAATATTTGATTTTTTAAGAATAATGAAAAACTCTTCGTTTTACCAAAGCTTCCAATATTTATTTAAAAAATTGCTTTCTTAACTTTAATGACAGCCGTTTCGCTAGACTTAGCATCGTCAGATTGACATATTGAAGTTACATTTTGTTTGTTTGTAGCTAGGTACCTGATGTTTATTAGGTAGTTATAAGGCTAGACCAAGTATGGAAGTAATAAGACATAACAATATTAAAGCCTAGATGTTATGAGCCCTAAGGGATTATCCTGGATGTACTTCCCTCTAAGATCAGTATAACTGTGCAATGATATAGAAAAACCAGGAAAAAACTATATCATGCTGATCTTTACAATAACTTAATATATTTGTGTTACAATTACGTCTTATCTATTCTAAATAATTATGGTTACACATCTAAATATTCAGTACAAAATTCATTAGATTTGATAAAAAAATTAGATAAATGTAAATTACAAAATAATACTAAGTTAGTTTCATTTGATGTAACTAATATGTTCTCTAAAATACCTCCTAAAGAATGTATAGTTCTAGTTAAAAAGCTATTAGATGAAAGAAATACCTATCCAGGAATAATATCAGATATAATTGACTTATTTAATGTATGCATTAGTCAAAATTATTTTACTTTTGATAACAAAGTATATATTCAAAATGAGGGTCTTCCAATGGGAAGTCCCATTTCTCCAATTTTAGCAAATTTTTTATGGATAATTTAGAAAACATAATCTTTACTTCTAGTTATAAAAACAATATTGTATTTTGGTATAGATATGTTGATGATGTGTTAGCAGGATTTGTAGGTAGCGAACGACAGTTAGATATATTTTTTAATTATATTAATACCTTGCATCCTAAAATTAATTTTACTTTAGAAGTTGAAGAAAATAATTCAATTAATTTTCTAGATTTAAAAATTGGAAAAGTTAATAATTTACTAAATTATTCTATATACAGAAAACCAACACAAACAGATGTAACCATACCGTATGATTCAAATCATCCTATAACACATAAATTAGCAGCTTATAATTCTATGATACATAGGGCATTTTCACATTAACTTTGATAAAGAAATTGATATCATAAAACAAATAGCTACATCTAATGGCTACCCAATTCATTTGATAAATACATTAATTAATAAGAAAGAACAGAAAGTGTCACTAAACCTAATATTTCCTAAACAAACTAAATAAATTAAAAGTTATAAAAATATTACATATTGTGGAACTATTTCCAATAAAATTTCAAAAATAATATCTTCGGCAACATCAGCATTAATATCATTTAAAACACAAAATAATATTGGTACAAAATTGTTAAATGTAAAAACAAAATTACCTATTTTAAAAAAATCTGGTGTTTACAAAATTAATTGTCCAAAGTGTAATGCTGTATATATAGGTCAAACAGAAAGAAATTTTGAAGTAAGATTTAACAAACATTTAAGAGCATATAGATTAAAACAACCAGATAAGTCAAATTATGCAAAACACCTACTTGAACATCCAACCTCACTCTTACACATCAATGACATCCAAATACCACACACTTGTAATAAAAAACAAAATTTAGATTTCCTTGAAGAACTTGAAACAAAAAGACATCTAGCAGATTCACAATTTAAAGTTGTTAATGAACAAATAAATCTGGGAAGTTCTCCACTTTTAAAGTGTTTGCTTTGATTGAGTCTTCATTTTATACATAGATAAGACATTATTGTAACATAAATATATTAAGTTATTGTAAAGATCAGCATGATATAGTTTTTTCCTGGTTTTTCTATATCATTGCACAGTTATACTGATCTTAGAGGGAAGTACATCCAGGATAATCCCTTAGGGCTCACAACATCTAGGCTTTCATTTTGTTATGTCTTATTACTTCCATACTTGGTCTAAGCCTTATAACTACCTAATAAACATCAGGTACCTAGCTACAAACAAACAAAATGTAACTTCAATATGTCAATCTGACGATGCTAAGTCTAGCGAAACGGCTGTCATTAAAGTTAAGAAAGCAATTATATTGGAAGTTTTGGTAAAACGAAGAGTTTTTCATTATTCTTAATAAGATGGACCAAAAAGTAAGGGTTAGTACAATCAATTTAATTTGATTTTTTGTTTTGTGATCACTTTAAAAATGAAAAAAAAACTTTCTGAACAAGCCTAATTCGGAATACCACCATAATAACATATCGATGTTTCAATCTAGAGGGCCGGTACATTATTATATTAATGATTTTATTCAGCTTGCAATTCATTCGGCGATTTTTTATAACGTTTATTGGATACGCAAAGGCCGGCAGGTTCATCCTTGGACAATAATAAAAAATAATCATTGGATAGGCTCCGATATCGCTCCTTTCATTATTTTTATCGAAAACTGATATTCAAAGAGATTGATTTTACTTGCAATACTTATTGTCATATTATTTAATAAATTGGGAAATTTAATTTAAGATCCGTAACAGAATCAAACAATACTTGACCATATTTTAGTCCGCTATGTTTAGGATCTTTGATTATTTTCTGGTCTAATCTTTAAATATTAAAAACCTATAATCCAAGAAATCCTAATCTTTTCGGATACTCAATTACACCTTTTGGTTGTACAAAACCGATTACCCCATTAAATTACACCAATTCGCATATTAATATCTAAGTATCAAAAATTGTATAGAATAACAGATGAATACCGATATTCTGTGGTTTTCTCACATCATATTAATATGCTCTTTCAAGATCAACAACAAAGAGTCTAATGGTGGAATAAGAGTAATTATGCGCTTTAAATAACCCAACATAAAATTTTTTTAAAGGCAACACATCAAATTATGTTTTAATTTGGGGTTTAGTAATCTCAGATTAAAACATAATAAATGGTTCTTATATACGAACTGCTTTTCTTTATTTTGACAGCCTTTTAAACAAATAATCGTTTTTTCACAGTCAAAACCACAGAACGTCAAAACATTGAAACAAAATTAGTATAAAAAAATGTATCTTCGAAAATCATGGGATGCCTTGGAGTACCCGAAAAATTCTTAGCAGTGTGCAAAAGCCTCCATACCAACAACACAGCTAGAATACAGCATACAGCTTTAGTTTTTAGCATTGTCTTTAAAAGGTGTGAATAAAAGTAAGCTATTTCTAAGGGTGTTTCAAAAAAAGGTAACACCGTCTCTAGGATAGGTAAAACGCCATCCGTTTTCAAGATAAAGGGCGTTGAAGAAAATGAAAAATTACACATTTCTTACGATTTTGCCGAAACTACTGGCACCATTGCAATGAAATTTTATACGAATATGTTTTGGAAGCTGATATATCCCATGACTTTGTTTTTATAACTAACTCTCATAGAGGGCGCTAGTTACACGATTCATACAACGTATTATTCAACATAACTTTTTTTAGGGTAGAATTATTGTCAAAACTCCAAGTGAACATAAACATCGTTTAATTCTACACCAAAAAGGTACTCTTGGTAAAACTCGATATTATGTACCGTTTTCGGAATATTTTGATTTGAAAATTATGAAGTAATAACCGCTCCTCGTATAAGTTAATGATAAATTTATTGATTGTGTTAACCTTTACTTTTTGGAAGTTCATCTTACAGTTATTTATTGTTCTTGATAAATTTATTAATTAAAAAAACTTACAATAAGAAAATTAAAATAAAGACAAAGAACATAAAATTCAATTAGAGTAAATGTTCAAAATGTCCTCCGTTTTCACGAATACACAAGTCTATCCTTTTTTCTAAAGAATCCATTAATCTTCTTAACGGTTGGGGATCATCTATGATGTCATTAAAGTGACGTTTAATTCTGTCTATTAATTCTTGACGAGAATTTACCTCTGTAGCATAGACTTTTTCCTTAATATACGACCAGACTGTGTAGTCCAAAGGATTAAAATCGCATGACCGAGGAGGCCAATGAATCGGAGCTTCTGCACCTCTACCAATCCATCGATTCCGAAAATTGTTACTCAACCAATTACGACACCTTCTATCAAAGTGAGGTGGAGCTCCATCATGCATAAAAAATAATGATGTTCGCTCATTTATCGATAAATCTTCTAATATCTCAAATAAGTGATTATTTAGAAAATCAAGGTACATATCACCACTTAAATTTCCAGGTAGAATATGATAACCTATTAATATGTTACCCAAAGTTACTGCCCAAACATTAACTTTAAATGAGTGTTGGTAATGTGATACCCTTTTGGCTTGTGGATTCTCATCACACCAGTAGTGTGCGTTATGGGAGTTAAACATATCTTGGCGCGTAAAGGTGGCCTCGTCCGTAAAAAGAATACATTTTAAAAAATTTGGATTGAGGGTTGTCCTTTCTTGCAATGTTTCACAAAAATCGACTCTAACCGGTAGATCGTCCGGCAAGAGTTCTTGAACTTGTCTGTAATGGTAAGGATGTAGCTGCTGCTCTTTAAGTATCCGCCAAGTAGTTGAAGAAGATGTATTTGTTTGTCTTGCCATATTCCTTACACTTAATGTTGGATTTTGATCAACTAAATTTAAAATAATATTTTCTTTATTAATTGTTCTTGTTGTTCTTGGTCTACCTGAATTTATTTTCTTTGGTGTTACATTCCCAGTTTCTCGACAACGTCGTTCAACTGCTCTAAATGTTTTTTTACTTGGTAAGTTTCTTCTAGGAAACTTTTCTGCATAACGCGTAAAAGCTGCACTAGAGTTTCCTAAACACTCGCCTAAAGTTAATAACATGTCGGTGTATTCAACATTTGAGTACATTTTGTTTAACAATATCTAATTTTACAGATAACAAGGTTTCAAAACTCTATTTATTGTTGATTTATTGTCATAACAATCAATAAATGTCAATTTTACATGGCAAACTTAGAGAAAAGCGAACTTTATCATTAGTTTATACCAGGAGCGATTATTACTTCATAATTTTCAAATCAAAATATTCCGAAAACGGTACATAATATCGAGTTTTACCAAGAGTACCTTTTTGGTGCAGAATTAAACGATGTTTATGTTCACTTGGAGTTTTGACTAATAATTCTACCCTAAAAAAACTTATGTTGAATAATACGTTGTATGAATCGTGTAACTAGCGCCCTCTATGAGAGTTAGTTATAAAAACAAATTCATGGGATATATCAGCTTCCAAAACATATTCGTATAAAATTTCATTGCAATGGTGCCAGTAGTTTCGGCAAAATCGTAAGTAATGTGTAATTTTTCATTTTCTTCAACGCCCTTTATCTTGAAAACGGATGGCGTTAGAAAAAAATTTCACTAAGCCAACCCCAATTATTTTTCTGTTTTTTACCTAACCTAGAGACGGTGTTACCTTTTTTTGAAACACCCTGTATATGAAGAGAAAGCTTATATTTATGCAAGTCTGGGAAACCATGGCTTATAAAATTTAGTAGTGTTGAGTTTGGCAGAAATGGCTGCATTTATGAATATACGGTCTGTCAAATATTATCCCGAAAGAAAAGAAAGTCGTGCCGAGGAATACCACAGTCTGTATAGATTTAGTGAAGAAAATGTTGAGTGCATAGCTAACTAAATTCAAATAAAATTATAAAAAATGTATTCTGATTTGAAGTGTAACAACTCTCTATTTAAATCATATTACTACAAAATTATCAATCTCGAAGATGGATATTGAAAGAACAGTTTGTGCAATTATTAATATTAATTCCTGCTGTCGAAGAAGATGCCAGAGACAAGTTTTGATTTTGGGTTCTTGTTGATGCAACTTCAGATGCAGATGCTCCGGCATCACTATTTCTAAAACTTCCCTCTCGGAGTGCTTGACCAGTTAAAATACTTTTTGATACATTTATTTTATTGGGAATGGAATCCTCAATGTAACCCTCGGCGACTGTTGAGGATTTCCATTCTCCGTGCTGTTTTAGTGACAGCATATCTGCGCCGGCATTGACTAAAAGTGTTGCAGGTGTGCGCCGATAACAGTGCCCGGTGTACTCTAGTTCGTTCGGTATTTTGCGATTAAGCTAGGTATCTTTGCAAATGTATGCACACCAACCACTTGCACTGTACACTTTCCTGATTTATAATTGACAAAAAATATATTATGATTACAATGCTTCGGTCTTAAGTTGGCGTATTGTCGAAATATTTCTAAAGGATTCACTCCGTTGCAAAGTTTGTCTGTAACTGTAAAAACACGCCTTTTACCATTTTTTGAGTCTGGAATGGTTATTACAAGCATGTTGCTTTGATAAACAATATCCTTGGTCGTTATTTTACGTAGTTCGTCTCTTCGACAAGCCCCAGCAATTACAATAATCAAACAGAGCTGAAATATAATATAACAATAAATGCATCAGCAAAATAACTAAAAACATTTTACCTTGTGCAAAAGATAAGTGTCATCAGGGGCATCACCAAGAAATCTGTTTATTTCATCTCGACTGAATACTCTAGATTTTTTCGCTTTGTACCCAACGCTTTGTTTTTTCAAAAATGCAATAAGTTTCGGAAATTTGGATATGTTAACGTTTTCCTTGATGGCTAGTGTAGACTTTAGCATAGAGTATATTGACCATAGCGTCGAGGACTTATAATTATTCTCATCAGCTTTACTAGAAAAATAGGCCAGAAGAACATTTTCTGAGAGATTCTCGACCTTATGTTCCTGACGCCAGTTCTTGAATTTGTTGTATTGTTTTTCGTATAAAATTCGTGATTTCTGTGGGAGTAAATCCAACGTGGCCGTATTTGCCAATTCCCGTAGCTCCGGAGGAGTATTACTTACATCCACATCGCTATCACTATTCATTTTTGATTACTTTGAACACACACCGCGGTCTTATTCACACGTAAAATCTAGCGAATTTCGTAATTACTTCATTTGACAACAGCAAATGACAGTAATTGTCACAGGCGCCTACGTTTTTATTAAACGAAAATTATTCAATCGCCGCTCTCGAACAGTGCCGAAAAGTGTTTGCGGACGAAAAGTACTTGCCTCCAATAATAGTCGATTTTTCGTCCGGAAATCAGTACGTAAAATGTAACTTTTCGTAGAGGTCGACGAAAAAACATTTTTTATGTTTCATAATAGCTTATTTTTAACTGTTTAATGGTATTTTTTGATTCTAAAGTCTCTGTTGCTTGTGATTGTGCAATGTCTATACTTTTCATACATTGGTTGTGCCTAGTACATCTGCTGAAGTTTTGTATATTTTAACAGGTTTAATTTACATCTATTACAAATGTAAATTTATTAAATTCCTCTAAGTACCTAAAAGTACTATATTTTGAATGTCAACGTATATTTTAAATGGCTAAATGTTTGTAATATGATTAACCTTGTTACCTAGGCTACCCACCGATTAAAAAAAGGATATATCCCAACAGCTGAGCGTGGGAACATATTTATAAATTAAAAAATAATACGATTTAAATGCATTTTTTTTATTCTTAAACAGAAATAATTTGGCTAAATAATAGAACTGTGTTATAAAATATTAATGTGTTATTGAAATTCGGAAAAAATACATTGATCTTTCTACCTGAATCATTTGAAGGTCTGTACCATGGAAATAAATTAACTATTTTTTAATTGTTGCCGTCGAAAACCTTCTTTGAAATTGACCGTTCGTGTGCAAAATAATCAAAGCGGCAGCGGTTTAAAATTTTGGGAAATAAATTTTGCAAATTAGGGTTATTGATACCTGTTTCTTTATTGTCTGGGAATTTTTAATACGTTTTGATGATTTAATCTATAATTTATTTGAATTTAACAAGGTTTCGCAATGATATTAACATGCCTCCAAATAGCAATTTTTTATATATCTATGATAATCAGATAGATACTAACAATGTGTTAAGAAGTTAACTACATACCTAAACGTGGAAAAAGTTTAAATGTATCAATTCATAGGCAGTATCTTTGAATCAAAAATATTTATTATAAACAAATTCAAAATTTGTTTCAGTTTCTAAAAATCTAAACAAATCTGAATTTTTGGTATGTTATAATGAAAATGTTATAATAATCTTGTGATGTAAAGTACGTTTCACAATAATTCGTTGACTCTGTACCTGACCTTAGGGGATTAGTAATGAAAGGTTATAAATTTCTCACTGTACAGTAAACATTAACAGATCCGTAATCCGGTTTTCAAAATAGATTTAAATAAAACCCAGTAACATTTACTAAAACTTAAATTTATTTTGTAAAAAAAATCACGAAATTTTTTAAAAACAAACAAACAAATTTTAAGTTTATTTATTAATTGAAATTAAACAAAACTGTTGAAACTTACGTATTCGTATACGCTTTGGTCTATTTCATCTAATTGGCAGATGTTGTCAAAAAATGTTTTAAATAAAAAAGATGTAGTTTAATCATGGCCACATTTTAAAAATATTTTGTACTACAGGGTATCCCAAAAAATTGATTTAAATAAAACTAAGTTAACATTTACTAAAACTTAAATTTCTTTTGTAAAAAAAAATCACGAAATTTTTTAAAAACAAATTTTAACTTTATTTATTAATTGCGATTAAACAAATAAACTAATTCTACATTATTTACAACTATTTAATCTAAATGTAGTTCAGTATCACTATCGTCTTCATTTAAATTAATAACTAAGGGTGCTACAGTTACATTAACATTTCGATATGTACCTTCAACCTTAATAACATGCTGAATCGAATTTTTCCAGCTATCAATGGGAATATTACTTGTCATATTTCTGATTAACTATATAACACTTGAGTTTAATGTGGGTGAAACGTTTTCCGATCTAACTTTGGATTTTAGCTGATGCCAAATGTGTTCTATAGGATTGTTCATGCAATAATATAGGGGAAGCCGTAACACAGTGTGGCCCATATTTTTAGCAATAGTATCACAAACGTATTCTTTTTCAATACCGAACGCTGTTACAACTTGTAAGAGATCACGTTTTGTGTACGATTCTTCAAAATAAAGGTCATTTTTTAACAAATACTTTTGAATTTCCCATTTATTGTTGTTGCTATTTGGGTACTTTATTTAATTGACGGCTATGATAAGTTGCATCATCCATTACAATTATACTTTTTTCCGGTATATTCGGCAATAAATAATTCTCAAACCAATCTTCAAAAAGTTCTGCTGTCGTATCTTCGTGATAATCTAAACTTGAATCTTTAATATTCTTTGCTGATAACAATAAAGCGTTTGGAACCCAACCTGTTTCTGATCCGGCATGTATTATGGTAATTCTTTGTCCTCTTTTTGATGGAGCCTTTATTTTGCAATTTCCCGATGAATCAACAAAACCCTTCGTTGGAGTATCATGGGTGTCACACCATGTCTCGTCGAGGTAGATAATTGAAAGGTTTTCACTTCTATATTTTTGAATAGCTTGTAAGTAATGACAACGCCACATTCGTAAGCGATATTACTCCATTATCACTTGTCTTTTATTAATGGTACAATATTTAAATCCCATTTGAGAAATAATTCTCCACAAACTTGTATGGCTACAAATAATTCCCGTGTCGTCTTTAAATAACCGTTTTTTTATACAATCTAGGGTTGGTATCATTTGTTCTTGGTATAGGACATATATCTTTTTGTATTTTATCAACACATTTGGTATTATTAACGTCACTTCGTTTTTTTCGTTTACTTATTGGCTTATTGATAATATCTTTTACTGTGGATATTGGGGTTTTGGTTAACTTACATGTTTCTTCTGCTGCATCGGTTACACTATAACCTCGATTATTCAATGTTTCAAGCACATTTTTCACAATTTGTTTCGCATCCGGCGATAAATGCACTTTTTTTGCCCAAGGACGCCACATACTTAGTTATAAACACAAGATTACTTTCAGAGTATAATGTTTAGTACAAACTTAAATTATAGGAGAGAATTTTAAAAACAAATTACCCCGAAACTCCCACTTTCTCTTCCAAGATGATTAAGAAAATCAAAAATCATTTACTAATGATTTACTATTGATGGTCAGTAATAATAATTTAAAATTTTACCTGAAAAATAAAAAATCCAAAATATATCTTCCTGGACAAAAATACATAATACCTTTCTGTAAATGTTCGAAGAAATATTAACCACCTTTTATTAGTAATCCCTTAAGAGCAGTTAAGAGCAGGTACCAAGTCAACGAATTATTGTGAAACGTACTTTACCTATAACTGGCAACTTTCGTAAATAATTTTTAAATTCAGAACAATAAACAACTAAAAGGTTGAATTAACTTCCACTATTTATTCTATAAATACTTTCACACAGTAAGGGTTAGTACCATAATTTTTAAATTGTCAATTTTATTCAAAATTATATTCAGTAAAATTATGCGCCACTCTAGTTTACTTTCACTTAGGGAAAATCCAAATTAAGTTCTCTGGCTTTACTGGTGCTTAGATTTTAGTAAATTTAAGTAATTAGGTTAATTTTTTTTTCTATTCTTTGAATATAATTGTAAATGTAGAATTTTGGAGGCCCATTTTATATAAGTAGTTTTCTATATAAATGGGTTCTACAGGTTGAGTGGAAGAGCAAAACCCAGTTTTAACTGGGAATTTGAACTCTGCCGTCTGTCTAAATGCATATCTCTTTATAATTTAGTTTAATAAGTGTTTAATTTGTATGATTTGGCCAATAAAATCATTAATATGAAGGTGTGTCACGAAGTTGAAAACAAGATAATTTATTTCTATTGTCTATAATTAAAATGAACATTAAATGTATACCGAAAAACCCAGAATACGTTACATTGGTATCAAGAACAGGTAATAAAAAAATTTTTGAAAATAAAATGAAACTAGATAATTTATCATAATTTACATAAGAAATAAATGGTAAATATCCTAGAACCCGGATTTTTATTTTCTAGACTCAAACTTTTTTATCTTAGGCAAAACTACTCAAACAAACTGAATAAGATAAAATCACATTTCAGATTGTTTTTGTATTTTTGCCAAATAAACAACGTAATTGGGGAAACGCAGAACTTGGAGAAAAGGACAGAGTTGTCATAGTTCAGGACTCATTGCCAGCTATTCACTTTCTCAAAAAAAAGTCTTATTCAAAGCATAGATACATTTCATTTTTCATATTTATTTTACGTTTTCATGTTTCATTTTATTTTTTCTGTGCTCAATTGTATATTTTGACCGAGTTTCAGGTGAAATGGAAGCAGGTTAGGTTAGGTTAGGTTAGGTTAGGTTAGGTTAGGTTAGGTTAGGTTAGGTTAGGTTAGGTTAGGTTAGGTTAGGTTAGGTTAGGTTAGGTTAGGTTAGGTTAGGTTAGGTTAGGTTAGGTTAGGTTGAAAAAGGTAACTCACGCGTTAGAAAGTCAGTTATCAGGGAACAATCTTCCACTATACAGGGTGAGTCATAACTATTGGGACATAGACTATGGACAGGTTATTTGGACCAAAATATGGCTATTGGGCCAAATATGCCTTAATATAATGTTGCTGAGAAAAAAGATACAGGGTGTTGATGTTAATTTTTGTTTTTCGTTTTTTGCTAATAGTTTCCCTGTATATTTATAAATTGATTATCAAAATTGGCACAGAGGCATAATCTTAGACAAGAAATAGTATTTTATTTACAATTTTACGTTTTGTCATAGAGGGCGCCACGTGGATCATTCCTAATGATCAAATTGAGTCTAAACTTTTTCTGATGAAATTTTTTAGTAATTTTTAATAGAAAATATGACGTAAACATCATTTTTACGTAAAATTGGTACTCTTGTTTAAACATGATAATTTCAACCGTTTTCGATAAAAACGCAGTCGAACTGCTTAGAGTCTTAAAAAAGGATTTCAAATATTAATTCATTTATGAATTAATTATGCTTTGGACTGTCAGATAATTTTTGTTGGTAAATGTCATTTGTTCAGAGTAAATTATTTTTGATGTGACAGTGTAGTGTAATGTTGCATTTTTTAAAAGTAATCATTACTTTTTTTGATTAAAATGCCTCGTTACAATCATTTTACTAATGAAGAAATGCGAAATATGATTTGCGTATACGCACAAGAAAATTTTTGCGGTCGCTCGGCAGCCAGAAGGTATGGAATGTTATACGCAAACAGAAGGCAACCAAATCACAAAACTTTTGCAATATTATATCGTAGTTTAGGTGAAACTGGGTCATTTCACATTAAAAATCGGGGTGGTCGACCGAAACATCAAGAAGATGAACTTTAGGTACGAGTAGATGAAAATCCTGAAATAAGTTCACGACATCTATCAGCAGCAACAGGAGTAAGTCAGTCCTCTATAATTAGAATTCTAAAAAAAGAGAACCTCCATCCTTATCACTTCACTCCTGTTCAAAATTTACTTCCAACAGATCTTCCACGACGGTTACAGTTTTGCCAACGTATTCTGAATATACATCGCAATGACAGACACTTTATTAAGAATATTATGTTCACCGACGAAGCAACTTTTACCAGACGAGGGGTTTTTAATTGGCGAAATAGTCATTATTGGGAAGAAGAAAACCCGCATGCTATTAAAGCTAGACATTTTAAATTGAAGTTTAACTTGAATATTTGGTATGGCATTATAGGCGACCAACTACTAGGACCCTATGTTCTTCCTCCGAATTTAAATGGAGATTCTTATTTATTCTTTTTGGAAAATACTCTTAGTAATATTTTAGATGATCTGCCACTGGATGTAAGAAGAAAAATGTGGTTTATGCAGGATGGAGCGCCACCTCATTTTTAATTAGCTGTTAGAAATCATCTTAATGACGTATTTCTCCAACGATGGATTGACAGAGGCAGTGATTTTCAATGGCCACCAAGAAGTTCTGAGTACAACCCGCTAGATTTTTATTTTTGGGGACATATGAAGTCCTTAGTTTATGCCAATGAAATTAATACACGAGACGAACTTTGGAGATACATTCAAAATGCAGCTAATCTTATAAGGGGACAGAATAACATTTTTTTAACGTCCGAAAATCCTTTATAAAAAGAATTAGAAAAGGCATAGAAATCGGAGGAGACCATATAGAACATTTGGTTTGAGTTTTTGTGAGTTCTTTTAAGTTAAAGTGTGTTTAGTTTTGATTTATCGTCAAAACGGAAACCTTACGTTAGTTGCAACTTTGTTTATTAGTTTGGTATTTGATGGTGGAATTGTAAATAAAATACTATTTCTTGTCTAAGATTATGCCTCTGTGCCAATTTTGATATCAATTTATAAATATACAGGGAAACTATTAGCAAAAAACGAAAAACAAAAATTAACTTTAACACCCTGTATCTTTTTTTTCAGCAACATTATATTAAGGCATATTTGGCCCAATAGCCATATTTTGGTCAAAATAACCTGTCCTTAGTCTATGTCCCAATAGTTATGACTCACCCTGTATATTTAAAAAATTTCTTTTTTAACTCAATGACAATTCATTATGCAAACTATATTACTATACAATTTCTGTTGAATTATGTATAATCACCTATTTGTTTAATTTCTATGTGCATCAATAGTGTTATAACATTAGATGTACTAGGTGTAAATAAATTAGTTAGCCATAGTGTGTATTTTTTATCCCACCCACAAAAAAACCACCCAGAAAAACATTACAATACTAAAAAATTTAAAAATCTATTTCATTATTCACGAGTTGTTTTTAGCCCCTCAGATACTTATTAACACATTTTTTGATTAGTTTTGTAAAAACCCAAGTAAAAAAGGCAGCGGCTTTTTACTATAGTGTTTCCGTATTTAATTTAAGGTAATAATTATGAAGAAGAATAACTCCATTAATTATATCAATTGACGTAATTGACAAAGTTTAAATTGGTGGTAACACAAAGAAAATAACTTCTTCAATAACGTTTGAGGAAAAGCGTAAACGATATCGCTACAGAGAAGTCTTTATTATTTAATTAGGCATGTTTTAATAACAGTACTTATTAATGGCATTAATAAAATTTTAACTGCGGGACCAAAATTAATGGCTGGTTTATAGATCTTCGTTACATCCTTTATTAATTAAGTAACCACCTGATGTAATTGGTGACGATACTTTTAACACATATTTTACTTTGATTTCATTATATTTATTAATCATTAATTTTATGGCGGGCTGATGTTCTGGCTGATAATATACAATGCGGTCCATATGTATGAAATAAATATATTTATTATAACTATAGAAATACTTTAGAAATAATCAGGTATTTTCGTATTTTCCTGCTATAAATCATTTTAATAAATGATTGGTTGTGATAATAATACAAGAACTTAAAAGAAGATTTGTGAATTTTTTAATTGACCCTGGACAAAAAGTTTTGCAATCTACAGTTAGCAAAATTGAAAAAGAGTTTCGTGAAACTGGAACATGTGAAAAATATTGAAAAACTACGTAGAAATGTTAAATTTATGGAAAAGAGTTAGATGTACTTCTGGAGATTGGGGAAAATCCGAAATACTTCTAGAAGTTACTGCTTTAAGAGTTTTGCAGAATGCCACCTGTTAGAAATGGTTTCATGGTTTTACCAGGTTGCTAGGGAAATATTTTATTTATGAGAGAAAATATATTGTATTGTAAAAACTGATTAATAAACTGCCTACAAAAATAATTTTATAAAAATCACATACAGAATATGAGTCTCCATTAATTATTTAACAATTTGTGGCGACCGTGACAGGACTGACAAAAAATGGAGAATCTAAAGATAGAGAGAAATGAGCTAAAAAAATCTTTAGAAAAACTGCAGGTGACATTGAAGATGCGATATTAGCAGATGTATTGGATGATTTCTACATTACATTTCTTAGTAGCCAGTTACAAGATCAAGGAGAAAGAATATTTAATTTGACGCTATTTATGCCACCGAAGAAAATTCAGAAGATATAAGAGAGGAACTACAAGAAGAAGAAAAATATAGAACAGATCTTTTAAAATTCAAATTAAAAGTAAAATACGTAATGGAACAGAAACAACAAGAAATTCAAAAGAACCCACATGAAACTAAGAGAAGATTCAAATTACCCCAAATAGAGTTGAGAAAATTTAATGGCGACGTAAGACCCAGACGAAATTTTAAAAGTATGGGAACGCCATCACAACAGCAGACAAAATTTTATTGAAGATAAGGGTGCCGGGGATTTTAATTCCAATCACTGTAATAATCCTTTAAATATGTTATTAGATTTCTTACGAAGTGAGGTGGATTCTGAGGAGCGCATTAGGAGAGCCCAGACAGGGCTATGGGAGCTAACCAAATGTATTTCACCAACTCTAACATCGGACCGGAAGGTAAAGCAGGAAAAAGTACAGCAGCTGCTTTACTAGTAAATAATAAGAGATCAAATAAGGGTAAGGCAAGCCAAGATTGTATTAAGGCACATAAAATGACGTTAGAGCAAAGAAAAACAAAAATAATAAATAAGAAAGCTTGCATTGCTTGTCTTAGAAATAATCACAGAAGCCATAACTGTAAGTCATTGGTTAAATGCATAGTCTGTTCAAGAAAACATTTTCCAATTATGTGTTCGGAGTTATCTGCTGAAAAAGAAAATTCACCAAATTTAAGAGTTCCAAATGATAGTAATGTAGAAAATTTAATAACTTCTAATTCCAAGTACCAAAATTATACGTTACTGCAAACAATTTTAATAAAAGTTTTTAATAAAGATAATCAAGCAGTTAAAGTTGTTCGTGCGTTATTAGATGTGGATCACAAAAATCATATATAACCAGAAAATGTGTAAATGATTTAAAATACAATAAAAGAAAATTTTGAAATTAAATTAGAAGTTTTGGATCAACATAAGATATGTAATTTAATTCCAAAACTATCAGATGAAAATGTAATTAGAGAATTAAATAAAAAATGTATCATCCTAAGTGATGTTTACTCAAGCACACCAATGGAAATAGAATTATTGTTAGGTGCGGATGTAATTGGATTTTTATTAACAGGGAAAATTGAGACATTATTAAACGGACTTGTGGCCATGGAAACCCATTTAGGATGGACAATTATGGGCCAATATTCAAGTCCTAATTCTGTGAATAAAGATATTTTTTCTGGTTTATCTTTTCTTTCTATATCAGATTTATGGAGCTTGGAAATTTTAGGTATAAAGGATCCAGCAGAATCCAGAAGAAGAAACGAGGATTCTGGCAGAAATAAAAAAAAGATGATGATGAAGAAGAAGAAAAGGAGACATCAAGTAAAGTAGAGAGTAAAATTAAGAAAACGCAAAAAGAAGATAAAGGTTTAAGTTCAAAACCTGTTAGAACCAGATCAGGAAGAGTGGTTCATCAACCTTGTAGACTAGGTTTCTAGTCTGTGTTTATTTATTATTTTATTTAATTGAATATTTATTTTTGAGAGGGGAAGCTGTTAGAAATGGTTTTATGATTTTACCAGGTTGCTAGGGAAATATTTTATTTATGAGAGAAAATATATTGTATTGTCAAAACTGATTAATAAACTGTCTACAAAAATAAACTTATAAAAATCACATACAGAATTTAAGTCTCCATTAATTATTTAACACCACCCTTACAAAGTTCAGTTAGTTGAAGATGATCCTAATAGAAAAAAATCTGTGAATTCGGGTTCACCAAAAATGTGGAGCTGTTTAAATTAAAAGCTAAACATCAAATGTTGAATAATTTTATGACTCGAATTTCTGAAGATTCTTATTCTTGTAAAGATAAACAATATTAATCTATACAGAATTGATCATAAAAATAATAAATCTTCTCCTGGGAAGCCCAACATATTTCACCAAGGTCATAAAAATCCAGGCATGTTCAATATTTCTGATCCATCAAAATTGATACTTAATGGATGACAGAAATAATCAAATAAAAACCCTTATTATTTTGAGAGCACAGTTTATGGTGAGATTTTTGAGTACCTACATTAAAAATACTTTTTCCAAAAAGGTACCCCTTGTTATTTTAAATGACAGAGACGGCCTTATAAATCAGAGGGTATATGCTGGAGGGGGATAATATTTTCATACTTCAAATTGTCAATTTAAGAATAAAAATCGACCTGTCACTACTGATTTCATGAGTATTTGAATTTATTGAACTGGACTGCATACATAAACCGAATAATTCGTTCTCTAAAAATATTCTCGAATTTTTCCAACCAAAATGACATGTACTGCATTAAGAACATTTTGTCCCTCTTTGACACAATAAAATAGTTTTTCTATACAACACTTTTAATACACCATCCACTTTTTTACCATAAAGACAAATAAATAATATCCCATAGCTAACTTTCACTTGTCAAAGTTGTGGCCGTGCGATCTTTATCAGAAAAGCCTATAATTTATTCTGATGTTGCATGTATGTGAATTGAATTTGAATTTTAAATTTTTACTGGCTAAAATAGTAGTAAGTTATAAAACCATACAATCTCATAAATTTCAATATGTATGTTCAATTGATTTTTGTCTAAAATACCTGAATAAAGTTACCAATTCCAACTTTTATCATTTTAAAATAAACATCTACAGCTTATTTTTACCTGACAGATTACCATGAACCCTTGTAAATATAAAGAGTATACTTACCTGCTACGTTCTACCGAGAATTTAACTGAAAACCAAAATATGATTTATTCTTTTAATTCCACGAGTAAAAACCAGAAAATTAAATCTGTTTTTGATATTTTGCTTGAGGTTTCATAGCTATTTCTTTCATGATGTGTCATCTATTCATAGGTTAGCTATACCTATAATTACGATAGTTTCTTTAAATAGTGGGTACGTAGTAAAAATTGTGTTTAAAAGTCATGGTGTCCAAATAGACACTTATTCTAACACATATATTATGTATATTTGGTAATGCCTAAATTGTGTTGTCAGAGACAGGAAGTTATAAACTAGAAGTAATTAATATTAAAGGGTCAAGTAACTATTCATTGTACTTTTTTTATAGATTGTGGTTTTAATGGTGTATGTTAATGTTTGAATTCACAATGAAACGTACTTATCCATGTTACATATACAGTGTGATTAATAAGCATTTTTAATCAAATAAAAAATAAATCATCACATATTTGTTTGATTATGAATTTTTAGACATTTCACAAAAATTCATACTGTCAGTCATAATCTAATACTCTACATAATTAGTTAAATGAAATTTATTTTCCTTACCCTCACTTTGTGGAAGTCCATCTTTTATTTTAAATAAAAGTAGAAGTAGAATATAATAATATAATTAGTTAATTATCTATCTTTATTTCACGTTGGTACTATGAAATTTTGACTATAGGCCAATCAAATTATATTAAGCCAAATTATGTGACCATAAAAATTGTAGTACCATCCAACTGAAGATTGTAGATTGTAGATTGCAGAAGGGGTCGATTGGCCCAGTTGACCTTACTACACTGCGACCTATAAGATCTTTTGTGTATACCCTACATTTATATTTTAGTCCAAAAGGTCTAGGCTTCTAAGAAAGTCCATTATCCGATTTGGAGCTAGGTTTGTAATCTGATCAGGATCAAGGAATACCTGTTCCAGATATTTATGGCGTTGCCGAACAATTACTCTGCAATTGCAGATAATATGTTCTGACGTCTCATCTGCCTCATCGCAGAATCTGCATGTCCCACTGTCCAATATGCCCATTTTGCAGAGATGGTATCTGAGTGAGCAGTGTCCAGTGAGAATTCCTGTGATTACTCTGAGATCAGATTTCTGAAGCTCTAAGAGTAATTTCGCGTAGCGGGCAGAGGGTCGTAATAACCTTTTTGCCTGTCTTTGGCCTGGAACATTTTTCCAGTAGGCTGCACTGAGTTCCTTTTCATATTTTCGAACTTCTTCCATTATGCGGCTTTTTGATATGCCACAAAATGGTTCAGGTCCGATAAAAGGAGCACAAGCTCCTTCCTTTGCGAGACTATCGGCAATCTCATTTCCGACAATTCCTTTATGCCCTGGCACCCATAGCAACTTTAATTTGTTGCGACTAGCCAGTTGTTTAAGGGATTGTTTACAATTCCAGGCTGTTTTTGACTCATAGGTTGTGGACTTCAGAGCCTTCAAAGCAGCCTGACTATCAGATGCAATAAATATTCTTGCTGTGTTGAGGCCTTTTCTTAGGCACTCTTGGGCACAGAATTCTATTGCTAATAGTTCTGCTTGAAATATTGTTGGAGCATTTCCAAGGGCTGCGGATATCCTAATATTAGGACCTGTGATCCCTATTCCTACTCCTTCGTTTGTTTTTGACCCATCAGTATAATAAGTGAGGGCACCTTTTGTGATTTGAGCGATTTCGTTTTCTGTCAACTCGCGGTCGTTAATAATAACATCTAACGCGAGTTCGAAATCTTGTTTTGCAGGCATTACGTCTGTAGGCATCTTCATGATTTGGGTTGTTACAGCCCTTAATACCTCAAGATGTCCTGTTAAGTCACCGGGTTTCAGAGATTTGGTCTGTGTCAGCCTATAGGCATTTTCCAGAGCGATCCTCTGTACATGTAAATGTAGTGGAGGAAGGTCTAGCATTGCCTCTAAGGCTGCGGTAGGACACGATCTCATAGCACCCGTGATCCCAATACAGGCAAGTCGTTGCACTTTCTGCAACTCGTTTATTGCCTTTTGCTGCTTTGTTTTGGTCCACCAAACCATCGCAGCATAAGTGATAATGGGTCTGACAACCGTTAAATATGACCAGTAGATCATTTTTGGCTTCAGACCCCAGGTTTTCCCAAAAAGCCTACGGCACATCCAGAAAGCCCTTATTGCTTTTGTGGTAATATGAGTGAGGTGTGCATTCCACGTAAGTTTCCTATCAAGGATGACTCCTAGGTACTTAACCTCTTCTGAGAAAGAAAGGGTTACTCCATTCATGATCGGAGGCTGTAATGTTAGTTTCCTCCTGTTAGTGAACGGAATAAGTGTCGTTTTGTTGGGATTGACTGATAGCCCTTCCCTCGAACACCAAGTAGTTATAATGTTTAAAGCCAACTGAAGATAGTTACAGGTACTCTGTTTCAAAAAGATATAGAGTAATAAAATCTCATCAAATCTATTGTATTACGTTTATAAAATAAAGTACAAAAAAAAATAAAGCTAACCACAGTTTTAATTAGATATTTATAACATGTACAGTTATAGAGTAATCTAAATAATATGAATGATCAAACTGCAGGGCAGGCAATTAAATTAGGTATGAAATGACCTGCGCGTAACCTGACCGGATAAATTCTGCCGAGGAAACTCGGAAAAGCAGAGAATTTTATGTTTATTTAATAAATTAATTACTCCTTCAAATTTCATTATTCATGCGTGTGGTTTGGTGAATTTTTCGTTCTGTACGGGCACTGTTATTAATTTCCACAATATTGCCATTTCAATACATATTAATGCGAATAACTATAAAAATTATTTAATTATAAAATTTTTCCATACGCCCCTATCTGCCCCTGCTCTGGGATAGGTATGTGAGTCAGTAATTTTAATAATTTATTGTGGGTACTATCATGACTAACTACAAAAATATATTATATGAATATTTCTTGTTACACTTTAGTTAGGTTAGTTCATCTATTCAACATTATTTTGTATTTCAATTGGTTCTTACATTCTACTGAAGATGTTAATTCAATCTTTTTTGTTGTTCTTAAAAAGTATTTTTATAAATAGCAATACTTGCTCTACCCTCTAGTGAGAAAATTTCAAACGCTGTATTAACAGACTGGCAGGTTTATTAGTAATAACTAACTTGGAAATTGTACACTAGGTGGCACAGAAAGGAGAAATATTTTCACTGCCATTTTTAATCCGTTCTTATGAGACACTCCATTATTGTAGGGCGTAAATTATAAAATGTATTTTATGTATTATTTCAAACTGACATGTTAACATTTATAGTCAACACCCATGTAAATTTTCTCATTTTTTTGAGATTTCTGTTTTCATAATCTAATTATCTATCTGATTATCATAATTGCATATGTAAATTTTTCATTTTCTTTGTTTTAGGTAATTTAATTGAAGTACCCATATAATTTTATTCTAACCATCTATAGTTGGGGTCATTTCGACCTCGGATCACAGAATGATCCAGTTTTGCTAAAAAGTGGAGGTCGAAGCGCTCTCGTTAAGGCGTAATCCAAGGGCTACTAACTGGGTAATTTACATTAAGGAGCTCAAGGATGGTCTACACACTTCAAACCAATAAGAAAAAGGCCTTGAGGACATCAAATCGTTTATAGTTGGTAGCTATGGTGGAATTCAAAATGCGAATCCTTGAGAAAGGAAACCAGGAAGATAGTCAATAGATCGGCAAAGTGCGAAACCAGCTGAAACAATTATAGGAATCCCAGGAAACCTTTCAAAAAAGAAGTATGTATAATAGTAAGAGGTCTAGCTGGAAAAGCTTCTGTAGCGAAATAAATTCGCTTCCGAAGGTTGCCAGGCTGTCCAAAATATTAAAAAGTAAGAATAACGTTCTCATCGGGACGCTTAAGAAGCAAGAGTGGTCCCTGGTCATCTCCCTCAGAGGAGTCAGTGCAGCTCCTTCTGGAAACCGACTTGCTCAACATGGAACCCCAACAACCATGTTGGCAGGCACAGCCCCAAGATGAAGTGGCTGACAAGGAGGTTGCAGACGGGTAACAGATGGTCAGTAGGAGAGTTCGAAACCTATAAAGCCGCGGGGCTGAATAAGATATTTCAAGTCCTGCTTCAACAAAGCCTCAAAATTCTCCTCCTTTGCCTAGGGAGAAAATTTTGGGCCAGTATCGCGAGTGATGCGTCCCCAAAGAATGGAAAAGAGCTGAAGTTGTGGTAATTCTCAAAGCTGGGAAGAAAGAGTACACAATAACTAAATCCTTTAGACCTCACATTATTTCTGTTCAAAACGAGGGATAAGATGGTAGGTATATATTTATTAGAAGGAAGCTTAAAGCAGCACCCAGCCACCCTCATCAGCATGTTTACAGGCAAGGTAGGTCGACAGCAGGCGAGAGCAGGAATCATTGAGACTCAATTGCTGTCTAGGGGAACCCCTCAAACATTGGTTTCCTGGAAAATATCTGGTCTTAGAAGCAACAAGATAGCAAGTACAAATGTATTTGCCTTGCCATTTTCTTAAGTAAAATTTTTTTTGTTGAAAATGCTTAAAAATATGAAAAATAGGGTTTTTGGGGCGCTGAATCGATTGCGTGCAATCAGTTGTTTGCTAGTATATGTAGAACACCGTTAAATCTGCTTGGGAATGTATCAGAATGTTTGCAGTTTCCTTCCAACAATATTTAAACCATTGGCTACACTTAGCCACATCTCGTTCGTTTTGCAATCAGCGCAAAAATGATGTATAGGTACATATTTATGGAATAATGAGGAAAAAAAGTCACTCGTATTTAAAAATAAAAACAATGATATATTTTTTCCAAATATCTAAAAATCTATAACATAAACTGTAAATGCTATCTAAGTAATAAAATAAAAACACTGATTTTACACGAAGAGGTACTACTAGTTCCACTGACGTATTCAGAGGATGCCTAAAGAATGCGAACATGATTTTTTATTAAATATCAAATAATAAAAATGCATAAGGGGACATGTTGTTAACAATTTCTGTGTAATTAGCAATATAAATCATGAGGGCTATATTGGTAGGTAACAGATAGTTCTATACTTTTACTAGTTAAAAATAAACACAAACTTCTTCAGTTTACTGTTATTTACAAATATTAAATAAATAGTTACACACAGATTGAAAGCAGCAGGGTTAAAACTAAATAATAATCTTAATTTCTTCTTTAAATGAATGATGGAAAATAAATGATTTTACCACAATTTTAATTTTAATACAGTTAATTTTATATTTTGTAAAACAAGAAGTTATTTCTTTCTTGGTAAATTTAAAACTTAAATAAAACCAGTTTTAAAATACTCTGTAATTTCGTAAAAACCTGTAATAGAGAAATTATATATCATAACTTAGGTCATTTTAATAAATCATATCATTAATCTTTTATTTATTACATAAAACTAAAAAAAATAAAACTAAGAAAAACACAAATTGTTTTTAAACTCCTTTTGTTTGGTATATTTATATTTAGCTAAAACATAAAAACTGTTGAATAAAGTATAATTAATTAAAAAGTTATTGTGGATTTAACAGTACTTTTGAGAACTGAACAAGACAAGCTAGAATATTTCTAATGATCGTTCATCCATATATTATTATCGCACTCTTTAGACAATAATTGCTGCCTACGCCATTGAATACATTTGCACATGAAAAATCTGAGCGAAATTTGTATTTACATAGGCAACACCGCAGTAACTCAATTCATTTTTATTTTCATTTTTGTTACTAGTTTTAATTACAAATATATAGAGAATGTACATTTGTGAACCTGTAAACATTGTTTTTGTGTTTCGAGCTTGCTGCTAAAAACTTTCGTTAAATTTACAACAGTGGAAAAATATTAAAATAAATAATATAATCAGAAAATGAGTTTTCTTCATACCACAAGTTGTTCAATTGTTAAATGTTTATTCCTGTATGCACAACATTTATTTAAAATAAAAACAAAATGTTTCTACATATTCGCAAACTTGTTATTAACAATAACAATTTATTAAAAGATTCAAAAATAAACTTAGATACTTAGTAACTAGTAAATATTTTAATATTATGATTTTTTTGAATTTAAAGTATTCCATTACAGAATATTCAGAGGATTATTAATAATAAAAGATGATGACAAACATTTCAATTTAACAATAACAGCTGCGTAAAAATGCTTATTTTTTAATATCGTCACAGTTGAATTTATATACCTAAATATATTTTGTGATTATGAAAAATTTATATCATTTACTGTGAGCAATAAAAAGATAACTATTGATAATTAGAATTTTTACAAGGACATAAAAGAAATAAGAACAAGGAGCCATCACAATACAACCAAATTTATTATGGACAAAGATGGAAACCTGATAGGTGACGATGAGGAAAAAATAAAAAGGTGGAAAGAGTATTTCCAAGAAATCTTAAATGAGACAACAGCAAGTCAGGGCGAAGACTTAAAGAAGAGGAAATTGAAGAGAATGAAAATGAGACGAAACCAAAAAAAGAAGAGATAGTTAATATGATGAAAAATAACAAAAGACCAGGAATAAATGGAATTACTAAAGAGAATCTAAAATATGGGGGAAAGAAACTCGAGAATGAAATTTACGAATTAATATATCAAGTCTGGGAAATAGAAAAAATGCCGGAGGCAAAGCAATATTAATAGAAAAGGAATACTATTCAACAGAAGTCATCAAAGTTTAGCATACGCCGACGATATTGCGTCAATAGCAAGAAGTATAAGAGAGCTGAAAGAAATAACATACCAACTCATAAGATTAGCAGAGACGATATGATTACAAATAAATATAAGTATAAATATATGGAGATAAAGGATAAACATGGAAGTCGAAGTATGACAAATCTTCAAATACGTAAACAAGATAGAACTACGTTAGAATTCGAAGAAGTTGAGAGTTTCATGTACCTAGGAGTCCTAATAGACAATAAATGCCAAGAAGAAAACGAAATAGATCTACGAATTGCTAAGAGTAACAATTGTACAGGAAGCCTAAGAAGAGCTCTAAAAAGTAAAGAAATTTCCAGAAAAACAGAAAGATCAGAATCTATAAAACAATGATAAGACCCACACTAACCTATGTTTGCGAAACATGGATAATGACAAACAAAACAACACAACGTTTGGAGACTTGGGAAAGAAAAATTTTAAGACGGATCTTTGGAGGAAGAAAAACGGATATAGGATGGGAAAGAAGATCAAATGGCGAATTATACGAAATATTAAAAGAGGCTCCTGTCAGCAAATTTGTAAAAAAAAGAAGATTGCAGTGGCTAGGTCATCTACACAGAATGGACGATAACAGAGCTTTAAAAACAATAGCTTGGAAAATTCAAGAAGGGACGAGAAAACGAGGCAGACCTAGAAGATATGGGCCTAAAAGGCCTGCATAAAGCTTCTTATATTATATATAATATATTATATATAATAATTAATTCACCTGTTAATCCGGTAGTAAATAATTTTTTTATGTAGTAGAGAATTCGGTTTTCTAAACGAGTGAAAGACTAGCTATATGTATTCTAAAATATTTTCTTCTCAAAGCAGTCTAAAGTAAATAGATAATAAGGTCTAAAAACACATTTAAAAATATGAAATTATTAATTTTAGATCTGAGTCACAACCTCTAAATCAGGAATAGATTACTCCCATTGGATTTATTCTGCATAGGAAAGAAACAAAAACCTGCTAAAAATCATGCATATAAAAACCCTTATAAGGTTAGAGGTGACAAAAAAAGTGAACCAAAAAATAATTCCTTAAGAGATTCGAGCAATTAAGGCTAAAAACAAGTAAGAAGATGAAATAGACGAAAGAATGAGATTATATAGAAAGATATCCTTTTGTTTTCTTTGTACTACATTTATGACATATATTTTGAATAAAAAATAATGTTTAGGAATAGAGAAATGCTTATCTTTGGTAATATTTTTTATTTTTAAATCGGAATTGTTCTATCATTTATTACAGAAACATTTCTACAGTTCGGTAATTTAAATTACAATCTCGTAGGTATATAATTTGTAATGGACTGGGAAAGTGTGACGTCAAAATTTGTGTTCTATGCTGTTGAACTGGGAAATGTCAACGAAATGATTCCAAACGGTAACATTATAAATCCCCAGAAATAACTTTTGTTTGTGTTATTTTGTGATTATTATACTTTAAAATATAACGCAGGTATCATAATTAAGTAAATATAAGTAAAATCTTTTCAAATTCAATTTTAAAGAACCATTTTAGTAAATGTTCTTAATTTACACAACTTTGAAGCTTATGTTATAATATTTTTACGGAAATTGTTCATTTATCTACATTAGTGATATGTAAAACATATGAATGAACACTTACCAATAAAAAAACAATCATTAACTCCCAAAAATCAAGAAAATACAATAAAATGGTCAATAACACCTATAAAACATACCATAAAAAAAGTTGTTTGGAATCATTTGGTTTGACACTTACGTCATTACTTTCCCAGTCCATTGGTAAATGTAAAAATACTGAAGTATATAATAATTTGTTTGTTGTTTGAAGAAGAGAATCATACTAAAAAATTATTTGTCACAGGATAACCCATCTATAAATATTCTGAATACTATTCAAGAAATTTTGCTTCAATAATTGAAAGTAAGAAGCTATTAATAAAAGAAGAACAATTGAGAACACACAGCTATTTATAATCAATTAACTTTTTGGTTAATGACAAGTCAAATGAACAATAATTTTCAAATTGATCTATTTCGAAGAATAAATTTCATTAAAGAACAAGTTTTGTTATATTATTCCCGTTAGTAAGAGAGTAATTAAGATGAGTAAAAAACATATCCAATCTTTAAAGATTTTCTAAACTAATAACTTACTCAACCTCAGATAAACTAATTAAAAATCAATAATTAAGAACTTAAAGCATGTAGCCAATTATGGAACTTAGTAAATTAGGTACTTGCAACTGGATATGAAGTCCTAATCTAAAAAAGGTATTTCCTATACTTCCATAAGAATTGTTTATGTAGCAACAAGAGAAAATTATTTTAATTACATCAATATTATCAAATATTTTTTTTACTATTATTTGTGGTATTTGGAAAAATCATTGAAAAAGTAAAAAAAAGCGCAGAATTATTAAAACAAATTTATTTATTAGTAAAATGTTAAATAACGTTTTATGAGGTTTATAACATGGACATGTTTTAAATTCACAATTTTTGTATTTTAAGTTTACTTTAAAACGTTCCACTGTTGTTTACAATTAAAAAGGATAAAAATTAATAAAAAATGTAGTCAACAAAATAAAAACAATGCGTCTAATACATAATAGTGATTGATATAATATGTACATTAATACAAAATATAGACTGAGAATTTTAATAATTAAAAAATTAAGTATTTACGTACTTGTCACATTTTTAGCGTGAGTTTTATAACAGTTAACTATTTACATTAAATAATTATTAAAAATGTGTATAATTGTCATGAGAGATCACTTCCTAAAAATCTAGTATCTCACATCAGATCACTAATATTCCTAAAACGTGACTGTTCTTTTGATACGCAAGTAATTGTTTATTATTACACATAATTATCACAATTTTATTTATTTTATAACTACACTTAGTTCTGTATCTACGTTTCAGGTTTAGTAGATTACTTCGTAAACTGTTGCTTTCTTATCCCCAGATCCAGTAACTATATATTTGTCATCCGCGGATATGTCGCAGCTCAGAACACTGGATGATTCCTTGGACTGAAAAGAAATATCACTATTAGATATTATTCTTAAAAAAACTAATTTTGTACTTTTTTAAAGACTTTTTAAAGTTATTTCAAAGCAATAAGCAAAAAATTAAGAATATATACAATAAAGTATTTTAAATATGTATTGAGGTCAATCCATAGTGGTTTTGGTAAATAAAGGTCATACTCTGCACTTCTAAGAGGGTAGTTATGAGATGGTCTGTCTGAGACTTCAGGTAAATGTTTCCGAATTAAGGAAATGGATTCAAAGATAAATAGGGATGGAAGTGTTAATATTTTATGTTTTTTAAAGAATTTCCTACAGTGAGTTTTACTGCTTAGTTTCAGCGTATACCGAACAGCTCTCTTTTGTAATTTAAAAATACGTTCAAATTGAATCACACAACATGTACCCCAAAAAGGAAGTGCATATCGGAGATGTGACTCGAAGAGTGTAAAATAGACTGTTTTGGAAGCTGACAGGTGAAGCTCCCTAGATATTGTTTTCAGCTCGTAACAAGAAGAGCTTAGTTTTTTTGACAAAGCATCAATGTGTACATCCCATTTTAGACAAGTCCCAAAAATCTCACAGAGTCAACGACCTCTATAGAGGAATTATTCAACATAATAGGTTGAATTGCAGATGTGTAAGGTAAAACTTTCGTCTTAGAAACGTTCAAACACATATGGTTAGAATCACACATGATTTGATGATGGTTAAGTCATGTGAAACTATTCTATGCAGTTCGGTGATATCCGGGTGATTCCAAGAAAGGCTAGTGTCGTCTGCGAATAAACAAATTTTTCCGCCGATGCTTAAGTTAGCAATTTCATTGATAAATAGCAAAAACAATATAGGACCCAATAACGAACCTTGTGGAACCCCATATTCTATCTGCTTGCATGAAGACCTTAAATTCATCAACTCGTACAAGCTGCAGTCTATCACTAAGAAAAGACTCCAACCACCTGATCGAGGTGCCTCTAAATCCATAGTACTGCAATTTTTTAAGTAGTATTTTATGATCCACGCAATCGAAAGCTTTTGAGAAATCACAAAATATTGTAGCTGTAGAGTGTTGATTGTTTAAGCTGGAGTAGACATTATTAAAAAGAGAAAACATTGCATCATTTGTGCATTTTGCACTTAAAAATCCAAATTGATTTTTAGCTGGAATATAGTATTTAACCACAAATGAAAGAAGCCTTTTTTACCAACCTTTCAATAATCTTGGCTAACGTAGGAAGAAGCACGATTGGGCGATAGTTAGAAACTTGATCTTTATCACCTCCTTTATGCAAAGGAATGATTATGGCTGTCTTAAGGCAAGTAGGAAAAATACCAATTTGGAACGACTCATTAATCAAATTAGAAGATCTAATACACGGTCCGGTAGATTTGCGAACATTTTGAGGTAAGCCCATCTACTTCAGATGCGAATTTGTTTTTAATGTGTCGAATTGTACTACGAAGCTCTTCTGTTACCACAGGTGAAAAAAAGAAACTGTCTAAGTTTTCATTAACATTCGGTAAATAAGAAAGTGGATCAATAGTGGAAGTTATAGAATTAGTTAAGTTTGTGGCAACATTTATGAAGTAATTATTTAGGCTCTCAGGTGAAGTAGGATAGTGCTGGGCGAGGAAACTTTATTTCTTAAATAATTAACTATGGACCATGTTTCCTTAGTAATATTTTTGGATCCACTCAGTCTCCTATTATAGTGGATGTCCTTTGCAGCTTTTATAGTTTTATGATAAACTTTTTTATATATTTTCACGTATTCATAAAGAAATATACTGTCAGTAAATTTTTTTATGTAAGAGAGACAACGCAAATTTTTTGAGGATGTACGCAAGCCCTTGGTAGTCCAGGTCTTCTGCAGTTTGTTTTTGATAGGCCTAGAGGAAATGATTTGACAGCTAAATTAGACAATATTTTAATAAAAGATGCAAAGGCGGTATCGACATCAAGAGAAAAACAATCCCAAACAGTTGTTTTATAAAGATTACTGAAGTTAAGAAAATTTTTATCCGTAAAAATTCGACAGAATTTGCGTGGAGCAATTTTTGTTTTAGAATTTACTAAAAAGTTAGTTAATACTGCCTCATGGTCTGAGAAACCCGAACTAACAGGTCGGCTGAAAAGTCCCCGGTGTGACCTATAGATGACGACACTAGAATTAAATCCATTTCATTTTTAGATAGTATCAACCTTCAAAAGATTCGTGTAAAAATTTGACAGCTGTCGAACTATTAGTTTGTGAGATATTGCATTTTTAGTGAAGCAACTTTTGTTATTTTCTAAAAGATGGAAAAAAAGAATTTCGTGTGCTTATTAAATATTGTTATTTGAAAGGAAAAAATACAGTTGAAGCAAAAGCTTGGCTTGATAATGAGTTTCCGGACTCTGCGCCAGGAAAATCAACAATCATTGACTGGTACGCAAAATTCAAGCGTGGTGAAATGAGCACCGAAGACGGTGAACGCAGTGGACGCCCAAAAGAGGTGGTTACCGACGAAAATATCAAAAAAATCCACAAAATGATTTTGAGTGACTGTAAAGTGAATATGATCGAGATAGCTGACACTCTAAAGATATCTAAGGAACGTGTTGGACGTATCGTTCACGAATATTTGGGTATGCGGAAGCTCTGTGCGAAATGGGTGCCGCGCGTGCTCACAATCGACCAAAAACAGCAACGAATTGATGATTCTGAGCAGTGTTTGCAGCTGTTAAGTCGTAATAAACTTGATTTTTTGCGTCGATATGTGACTATGGATGAAACTTGGCTCCATCACTACACGCCTAAGTCCAATTGACAGTCAGCTGAGTGGACTGCGGCCGGTGAACCGCCATCAAAGCGTGGAAAGTCTCAACAGTCAGCTGGCAAAGTTATGGCCTCAGTTTTTTGGGATACACACGTATATTGTTCATCGACTATTTGGAAAAGGGAAAAACAATCAACAGCGACTATTACTGTGCATTATTGGAGCGATTGAAGACCGAAATCGCGAAAAAACGGCCCCATATGAAGAAGAAAAAAGTGTTGTTTCATCAAGACAATGCACCGTGTCACAAATCATCGAAAACGATGGCAAAATTGCATGAATTGGGCTTCGAATTGCTTACTCACCCACCGTATTCTCCAGATCTAGCCCCCGGCGACTTTTTCCTTTTCTCTGACCTGAAGAGAATGCTCGCGGGAAAAAAATTTGGCTCTGATACTGAGGTAATCGCTGAAACTGAAGCCTATTTTGAGGACAAACCGAAGGAGTACTACAAAAATGGTATCGAAAAGTTGGAAGGTCGCTATAATCGCTGTATCGCCCTTGAAGGCAACTGTGTTGAATAAAAAAATGAATTTTGTCAAAATATTGTGTTTTACTATGGTAGACCGGGGACTTTTCAGCCGACGGAACAGTCTACAAAACTCGATTCAAATGACGATACAACATGGTCAATAGTACTAGAACTAGTTTTGGTTATTCTGGTAGGAGAGTTGATATAAATGTTAATACCAAAAGAGTCAAATATAGATCGAATTGTTTCCTGAGCAGCACACACACTGGAAAAGTCAATGTTAAAATCTCTACATTAAATTAATCCGCTTTTTGCAGGCAAGGATTCAAGTAAGCCTAGTAAATTTTGACAGAATATATGCACGTTAGCGTCTGTTCTATAAATACAAATAATATCAAGGTTATAAATTTTACTAAAAACGATGGAAAATTCAAATATTTTTCCCGATAAAAGGTTATCGAAATTGGTAACTGCTGAAAAGTTATTGTAATTAGACATTATTAAAGTACCTCCATGAGATAAATTACCCCAACTAAAGCGAGCTATAGTTGTGTAATTTTTTACAAATACAGGCTCACCAATATTTAGCCAGTGTTCCGTTAAGGCAACTATTTCTTTCTTACCTGGAATATGCTAGCCCCATAAGGCGTTCTCCATGCATTCAAAAGATTATCTTTTCCTGTAGAAACAAACCATTTGCCACAAGCTGCAAATCTTAAACTAAGTACACAACTTTCGTGTAGATGGAGTTGGTACTTGTCAGGTTTGTTGGCATGCAGAACTTCTACATTCGAATTTTCCATACCCACTGCTAACCATTCTCCCATTGGACAATACCCCAAAGAAAATATCTGCGAGCTAAAAATGTTGTTTAAATTATTTACCATAGCTAATTGTATTCAAAAAAAATATTTACAAAAATAAGATGATTTTTTTATCTGTATCTTAAAAGGAATTTTAATAAATTACCTAAAGTCGTGCTGTTGCAGCTGCCGACCTTCTCGTAAATCCCAACTCCTTACTGTATTATCTAATCCACCTGTCCATAGTTTGGTTCCTTCTGATGATATATCTATACACGAAGCACCATCCGTATGTCCTTGGAATTGTCTCACTAAAGTTTGGTTGTGAAGATCCCACACAGCAATATGTCCTAAAAAATTCAAACAATCATTAAACTGTACGAAGTGAAGAAAAGTTAAAATTTATACTGCAGTCTAGATCAATTATTAAAAGTAATTTAAGAAAAATATGGTATTGTTTACAATAATCCTTTTAATTGTATTACCTAACTTAATATTAAGAAAAACATTAATACAGAGCAGCATCTATGAACAAAATCTATTACTACACATCCTATCTATAAAATCTAAACAGGCATATGATTTATTAACCAAAATATGTTGTATGATGCTGTGGGAGCTTTAGGAATTCCAGGAAAATTAAATAGATCAGTGAAAATGACATCCAAAATGCAGTTAAGGGTAGGTTGGGATAGAAGAAAGTTTCTTAAGGCAATTCACTGCAAATAAAGGACTAAAATAGGGTGATCCAATATCCACCGACCTTTTTAACTTAATATCAGAGCAACACAGATGGTACTAATGTCAATAACAAACAACAGTGGAAAAAAAATATTCTAAAATTTGGAGGGGGCAAAAAGATACTATAAATCAGGTAAAAACTAACTATAAGAAATTAAAATAAATCTGAGGAAAGTCAATAAACATATTAAAATGAAAGGAAAATAAACTACAATTTTCAGGGAGTAGAGGATTTCAATTAACTGGGACTAACCATAACAAATACTACAAGGGAAGACAAAGATATTGATAAGAGATTATTGTAGAGAAGTAAAACATGGATACTGGAACAACAAGAAGACAGAAAGAACATTTTTGAACCGACACAAACAGCAGGAATAACAAGAGAAAATAAGATCTCAAAGACCAAGGTGGCTAGGCCATAAAAGATTGGAAAGAGAGAGCAAGGGCCCAAAAGAAGTAGAGAAAAACTACCAGAACTTTAGAAGTCTATGACTTTTAAGGTTTGTAGTTAGACCTAATATCTACTTATAATTCAAAATGTAAATGCTTTTGAATTTATTTAGTATTAACAAAGATTTGTAGATTTTGGTTAGATAAGAATTGACAAAATTGGACTTACCATCTGAACAACAACTAAAACAAACTTTAGAGTCTGGACTGATTGCTAAAGCATAACATGCCGGTGCACTAGATGTTAATTCAGCCTTTATTCGAGGTGTTGGACTCGCCAAATCCCAAATAGACAAATTACTTGCTTCACCTCCTACTATAAGTGTTCTACCATCTGGTAAAAGTTTGACAGATCTGATGTAATTATCTCGTTGCTGTAACAAAAATATTTTAATTTTTATTTCGTTTTCTGCAACTCTTTATTATTAATTATTGTATAGAAAATTGGCCGTTCACTAAAATATACAGTAAATAAAATTGTTTATGAAGTAAAATTAAACAATTAAATTGAAATAAGACTTAATCAACTTACTAAACAGTCTAACTGAGAGACAGGACTCTTGGAACCAGGTTGGCTAATGTCCCAAACCTTGACACAGCCTTTTCCTCCAGTATATACATATTTGGTTGGATTGGAAATGGTGACTGCGCATACAACTTCTCCATGACTTAAGGTATTAATCTGTCGAGCATGTCTTGGAATCCCTGGTCCTACCAGGGCATCTGGCGGAAAGGGCACCGGTTGCATTTGTCCTTCAGCACTTACATGAAAGGAATAAGCTCTAAAATAATAAATATGCAATTATTTTTATTATTATAAAACTAAACGATCTAATAGTTTACTATTTGGGCGATTTCCGATAAATTTGCAGTTAAAGTGGGTCAGAAATTTCTGGGACACTCGGTATTACGAAAAAACATATCTAGAGCTTTAGTACTTTATTATTTACATAGTTTTAAGTATTTTTATTTTTGCTTTTGATTACTACTATTTGTAATGGATACTTACGGCTTTCCCCCTGGTATACCACCAAGACCTGGTACTACTGGTGCTCTCATCTGAGAGTGTGGATCGTAACCAACTTGAAGAGGAGGTCTTGGATAATTGTTTAGAGCTGGTGGTATATTGTTATGCAATGCTGCGTATGATCCCGCAGCTTGTAGATCATGAGGTGCTGCACCTAAAATATATTTACGTTTTTAAAAGTTTCACAAAATATTACGATTAAACTATAAAAGTAGAAACTAACCATTTGGTATCGCCAAATAAGGTGGATATTGACCTAAACCTTGTTGTTTAATGGGTTTTAAACCTCCAGACGCGCTTCCCGAAGAAGATCCTGCTGCAGATGTTGGCGTTACCGATTTCGATATCGGTGTCGTCGGTTTTTCTTCCATTTTCTTTGTAGATGGCGTTGAAGCGTTACTGGACGTACCCGATCTAGGGCTGTGAGGTCCTGGATGTTCTTTCTTAGGCAGTTTGTCGATACCATTTTCTCTGGGTGATGTTGTTCCGTTGGGAGGTGATACTGGATCTTCGGATGCGTCATCCACTACGAGGTCTTGATCACTTTTTTCGCCGTCACTGTGCTATATATGTAAACAAATAAATTAGATAAAAAGGAACAGTTAAGTAATATATATTGAATCAATGTAAGTACATTATCTTTAATTACAATTAGAAGAGCAAACTGTTTGAAGGGATAAAAAATATACTAAAAAATAAACGAGAATGTTTAACAATGTTGAAATAAAAAATATTTTTTTCTACTCTTGTGTCTAAATTACTATTACTATTTTAATAGGTCTAGAGTAATTGCTTTGTTACAACAGGGCTTTGGTCAAAGTGATATCGCGAATATTGTTGGTGTTACTCAGGGTGCTGTATCAAATATTTAAAAAAAATTCCAAGACACAAAAGATGTGAAGGATCGTCCCAGAAGTGGCAGAAGTCGATGTACAACAGCAGCACAAGACCGGCAGATAACATTGATAGCTCGAAGAAATCGACAGGAATCTACAAGTGGTATATCCAGATAAATTGCTAGACTTGAAGGACTGAATATCTCAAGGAAAACAATTACACGAAGATTAAATGCAGGAAATTTGTATCGCAGAAGACCTCTACGTGTTCCCAAACTAAACTATCAACAAAAAATTGTAAGGTTGCAATGGGTTCAAGAAATGTTACACCATGGTCCTAACTAGAATTACGTGATGTTCTCTGATGAATCAACAATTAGCTTGGTTTCCAAACTTTTGGACATATATGTGTATTTTTATCACTGTCGAAAAGAAGCCCAATGCTAAATAAATCAACAAAAACATAATTTTAGTTCGTTCTATCAGAAAACAAATTGCTGTGGCGATTATTACAATTTAAAATTAGCTCAATAACTCTGCTCTACCAAAACTAAAAGCAAAAGGGCTTTACAATGGTGGAATTTTACATAACAATAAAGTGTTGTAGATATGAAGCGAGTCTTTATTTACGAAAATTGAGTAAAACTGCATGTCAGTTGTCACATACGTACACGTTTATATGAAACAGAAAAATGTGAATGCGGCAATTTGTTGTACGTTTTAATAAAATCCAGGCGTATTTTTGCATTCAACAGGAAGTGGCGCTTGCGATAAAATGTTGTAATTTTTGTACAATCAGCACAATAGTGGATTTTCATCGGATATTCATTGTAACAGCCGATAAAATTATAAATTTTAATTTGTTTTAATCAAATCAAATCTAATATCATGTTAAATACTGAAACTATATTTACAAAAAGAACTTACATTTTCTTTTACTACTAACATCTAGATAGATAGATAGATGTTTAAGAGGTGGCCAGAAGCCTATTCCACTGCGACCTTTTCAGATCTATTGTGGTCCTCGAATAACTAGATTACATCCCCCAGTCCGACTCTATTAACGAAGTCTATAACCTTTGAGACTGTAACCTTCATGTAGTTCCTTGCCAATGGATATTCTTCTCCTAAAGTCAGGAACTACATATTTACCAGTCCGTCGCACTGACATAAGATGTGCTCTGGTGTTTCCTCTTCTAGGTGACAGAATCTGCACAGATCCGTCTCTGTCAACCCCATCAGCTTAAGATGCCTGTTTAGCTTACAGTAACCTTGCTACGATCCCCCAGAGTATTCAGAGCATGCACACAGTCCCATACTAGCCTAGAATTGACCTCTACAGAATCTAGTGCCCTTAGCACCGCCTGACTGTCTGTGAAGATAGCTATTGAACGGTACGTCCTATCCAGCCTTTTAATTTCTTTTAAACAGGTGTGAATTGCCGTAATTTCTGCTTGAAAAATCGTGGCATTTTGGGATAGACTTACTGGGAATGTTATCCCTTGTTTCCTTCCGACTACGCCGGCTAACACCTAAATTACACCATTTGAAATATTTCCTGGACAATTTCGTCCTATTGCCAAATGGAGCTTGTTCAAAGTTATATTATTCAGGTTTAAGTTATGCACTGCTGGTTTTGGATGCAAAAAGTTAACATGACCTTATTAAAAGTTTGTTGGGGAGAATTTACTGGATGGTTCAAAATAACACCAAGATTCGTGGCCAGCAGTTATTAAAAAAAATTCATTACCAAAGCGATTAACTAATTTTTGTTGTAGCCTAGTTTGTGTACGATAATTTGAATAGATCCTGTGGTTAGACATTTCCTATAATGGTCTTGATTCAAATTATTTGAATCAAATTATTTGAATCTGCCATTCACACTTGCCACATTTTTGTAGTGAATGTAACAGGTCGGCTGAAAATTCCCTGGTCTACCATAGTAAAACACAATATTTTGATAAAATTCATTTTTTTTATTCAACATAGTTGCCTTCAAGGGCGATACAGCGATTATAGCGACCTTCCAACTTTTCGATACCATTTTTGTAGTACTGCTTCGGTTTGTCCTCAAAATAGGCTTCAGTTTCGGCGATTACCTCAGTATCAGAGCCAAATTTTTTTCCCGCGAGCATTCTCTTCAGGTCAGAGAAAGGGAAAAAGTCGCTGGGGGCTAGATCTGGAGAATACGGTGGGTGAGGGAGCAATTCGAAGCCCAAATCATGCAATTTTGCCATCGTTTTCGATGATTTGTGACACGGTGCATTGTCTTGATGAAACAACACTTTTTTCTTCTTCATATGAGGCCGTTTTTTCGCGATTTCGGTCTTCAATCGCTCCAATAATGCACAGTAATAGTTGCTGTTGATTGTTTTTCCCTTTTCCAAATAGTCGATGAACAATATACCGTGTGTATCCCAAAAAACTGAGGCCATAACTTTGCCAGCTGACTGTTGAGTCTTTCCACGCTTTGGTGGCGGTTCACCGGCCGCAGTCCACTCAGCTGACTGTCGATTGGACTCAGGCGTGTAGTGATGGAGCCAAGTTTCATCCATAGTCACATATCGACGCAAAAAATCGGATTTATTACGACTTAACAGCTGCAAACACTGCTCAGAATCATCAATTCGTTGCTGTTTTTGGTCGATTGTGAGCACGCGCGGCACCCATTTCGCACAGAGCTTCCGCATACCCAAATATTCGTGAACGATATGTCCAACACGTTCCTTAGATATCTTTAGAGTGTCAGCTATCTCGATCATATTCACTTTACGGTCACTCAAAATCATTTTGTGGATTTTTTTAAAATTTTCGTTGGTAACCACCTCTTTTGGGCGTCCACTGCGTTCACCGTCTTCGGTGCTCATTTCACCACGCTTGAATTTTGAGTACCAGTCAATGATTGTTGATTTTCCTGGCGCAGAGTCCGGAAACTCATTATCAAGCCAAGCTTTTGCTTCAACTGTATTTTTTCCTTTCAAATAACAATATTTAATATACACACGAAATTCTTTTTTTTCCATCTTTTTGAAAATAACAAAAGTTGCTTCACTAAAAATGCAATATCTCACAAACTAATAGTCCAACAGCTGTCAAATTTGTACACGAATCTTTTGAAGGTTGATACTATCTAAAAATGAAATGGATTTAATTCTAGTGTCGTCATCTACAGGTCAGACCGGGGACTTTTCAGCCGACCTGTTAGAACTCCTTCCACTATTTCCTACAGAGTTTCTTAAAAGATGAATAACATGAATAAGAGGGAAATGTATTCTTCATTCCGGGATTATATTGGGTGGGTTGTTTTAAAAAAATGCGATTTTCACCCCAGATAATTATTGAGTATGGTCCGGTCTATGCTTTCATTTTTGACATTTATTTGCAAATACTGCTTTGACCGTATACTGTAAACATAAAAAATGCGTCATACAAGGACCTTCAAGATGGCCGACTTCCGTCGCAAATTTTCCTTAAAGTTAATACTTGACAGACTCTTTCCTGTTTCTCTTTGTTCTAAGGTGACTAGGGTTACAATTTCGGTGCTGTAAATTAGGGGTCATCTTATATTATCCACGTCAAAGACATTTGTATTTTATTTTTAAAGAACTTTTAGTTTTGTATTTGTGATTATCTGTAACAATCTTAAATATATAACAAGTACAGAATTATTTTACTAACCGTACTTTAGCAAAATAAATAATGAATTTCGCTACTATATTGTAATAAATTACAATTAATAATGAATGTAAGATTATATAAATATTGTTTAAATTGTTATAATTGTTGTTTTTGTTGTTTTTATAATTTGAAATTTTTATTTTTTTTTAAAGTTTTGTGGGGCTATAATTTATGTTTAAATTTATTTCAATTTTTATTTAATCTTTATTCAATTTAAAACACCTTAAAATTTCTTTATTTTATTGATCCTTTTCTGCTTGTAAAAAAAATTATGTTATTAAAGTTAAAATATGTAATTTTATTTATTATTTATTATTAAATTTAGTATATCTAAATCAATTACTTAGCATTTGAGACTCATAACCTCAGTAGTCAGTTCATAATGTAAAATTTAACAATATTATTATTTATTTATTTTGCTTTACCTAAAAGAATTAATGTACCCTTAACCTATTCAATGATACGGCTATGGCAAATTAGTGCGCATGAACCCCCATATAGAGGTACACCTGATCCTCAACGGTTATTTCTGGGGTAAAGAATGTCGAGAAGCGTGTGTTTATTAGTCGTTAAAAAGTTTCTTAATAATATAATGTTCTCAGATCAAGATTATAAAAATTGCTTAACGATACTGAAATATATTACTCACAATGTTTTATAGGAGTTATGAAAGTGATATAAGTGAATAAAGTCAAAAACATACCCTAAATCACTTGTTGTTGACGGTGAAGGATGGAAACTTTTCGTGGCGGCTTCCCAGACTCAGCTTCTTACCAGTGAATAATTTACACCACGTGCAAATGCCTCCTTGGACGGATACCAAACAGTTTTTATTATTGTTACAGGTTAGTCAAAAAATTTAATTTTCTTCTTAGGATTTAATATTTATTATTCGGTACACAATTTCCATTTACAATTTTTCCAATAGGTTTGTTTGAAAATACATTATATAATTGATCATATTAATTTTCAGCCATCTTTTATTTTTAACAGTCATCGGCCATTGTTTTTATGATAATTTTAAAATTGACTGGCGTGGATTGGCCTTTTGATGAATTTAGAGTGACCTCGATTTTCCTTTTTCCTGGGCTTATATACCCTCGCCCAAAAAATCGAATAATGGCCGCCTTTTCGAGCGTATTTTGTTTTTTATAACCCCACTTACATCAAATTTTTGAAAAATTGACTTTTTAATTAGACATTTTCTGACCTTATAATTGTTACAAATCAATTCTGTATCACTTATTTGATTATAAAATAACATTTTTAGAATTTTAAAATCGAATCTTCCCTATAAAAATTGCTGACTTTATGGAGTAAACAATGTCGGCCATTTTGACAATTATCAATATTAAATTTAACAATTATGAGCTAATATCTCATCTTGGCCATTAATTTTAACAAAAACTGAAAATTTATATATCCTGATATAATCATATAACCTTATTTCTTAATGACACCGCTTACTTTAGTTTTTATTAACATTTTAAATTTACTGTGTCGTAACGATTCAAATACAAAATTTATCAAATAAACTAATTAATAACATTCAAAATCATCAAAGAACAACCTAAAATTAATTATCTTACAACAACATATAATAATAACAAATAGTACCATCAATTAATCCTCTAATATTAAGTTTATGTCTTTCCACTACAAGCACATCTTTTAAGTTTATAATCCGCAAGTTTTTTATCATCACTTCACTATTTACAGTGTTTTTCATTGACTTTATCATTCATAATGTCCTTGATTAAGCTTTTATTAAACAGTCTTAGCTTGTAAACAAAAAACATCACTTTCTTACAGATGCGTTCTTACATGTAATATATTTCAACATCTTTCTTTATTTTTTAGATTTAGTCTCAAGCATTGCATTTTATCAAAACTGAGATGTACCAGAATATAGGAATTACTGGACTTGTACTGTCATCCGATACATTATAATACAGGACTCATCACTTGATGCTTAATTGAATTAGAAAATATTGTTCAGGTAAGTAAAATTTATTTATCAAATTATAATCATTTTCTATGATTTATTTATTTTGCTCTAACAGCTAAAATTAGTTTGTTCAGGTTTAAATTTTGTACCTTATATTACTAACTGAATACAGTTGAATAATCTCTATTTTATATGATAAATTTAAATAACCTAAACCTACTTGTTCTCATTTTATAGCTACCTATAAAAAATTATTGAACTTATTATTATTTTTAACATTAATTATAACTTATTTGTATTTTAATCTACTAATAATCTTTAATACTTTAATACTACTTTAATCTTACTAATATTGTATTCTTATGATTCATTATTAACATATTTTAATACTTATTTATTTTTTTTATTTTTAGCTTAAACAAAATAGTATTTTGGACTTTGATTCTTGGATCGACTACTGGTGTTAGTGCTCATTCTTATGAACTCATTTTATCAAGATAGTTTTGTGTTCTTGTGTGAATTAAGATTTACTGGATTGGCTCAAATAAAGAAATTTTTGGTGTATTGATCATTTAATGAAAAGTTTTGAAAATAACATCCATGACTAGTAATTTATTTCAACTCAAGTTATTTATTTGGTAAGTTATATTTATTATTATTTTAAAACATTACAATATACAGGGTGTTTCAAAAAAAGGTAACACCGTCTCTAGGATAGGTAAAAAACTGAAAAATAATTGGGGTTTGCTTAGTAAAATTTTTTTCTAACGCCATCCGTTTCCAAGATAAAGGGCGTTGAAGAAAATAAAAAATTACACATTTCTTACGATTTTGCCGAAACTACTGGCACCATTGCAATGAAATTTTATACGAATATGTTTTGGAAGCTGATATATCCCATGAATTTGTTTTTATAACTAACTCTCATAGAGGGTGCTAGTTACACGATTCATACAACTTATTATTCAACATAACTTTTTTTAGGGTAGAATTATTAGTCAAAACTCCAAGTGAACATAAACATCGTTTAATTCTACACCAAAAAGGTACTCTTGGTAAAACTCGATATTATGTACCGTTTTCGGAATATTTTGATTTTAAAATTATGAAGTAATAATCGCTCCTGGTATAAACTAATGATAAAGTTCGCTTTTCTCTAAGTTTGCCATGTAAAATTGACATTTATTGATTGTTATGACAATAAGTAAACAATCAAAATATTCCGAAAACGGTACATAATATCGAGTTTTACCAAGAGTACCTTTTTGGTGTAGAATTAAACGATGTTTATGTTCACTTGGAGTTTTGACTAATAATTCTACCCTAAAAAAAGTTATGTTGAATAATACGTTGTATGAATCGTGTAACTAGCGCCCTCTATGAGAGTTAGTTATAAAAACAAATTCATAGGATATATCAGCTTCCAAAACATATTCGTATAAAATTTCATTGCAATGGTGCCAGTAGTTTCGGCAAAATCTTAAGAAATGTGTAATTTTTTATTTTCTTCAACGCCCTTTATCTTGAAAACGGATGGCGTTAGAAAAAAATTTTACTAAGCAAACCCCAATTATTTTTCAGTTTTTTACCTATCCTAGAGACGGTGTTACCTTTTTTTGAAACACCCTGTATATTTATTCTGATGACCTCTTAATCTTTATTATTTTTAAAGTGAAAGTCGTGTTCAACATTCATAATAGTTCTTTGAATCAAAAATAAAAATACACTTATACTTGATGTTATCACAAATCCCACATGATATCTTGTATACCGACAAGACACGGTTGAAACATGCAACTGATTTGCGATGGCCAGATAGAGACTTGTGTCCAAGGTGGCCTTACCTTTCTTGACTTCAACATTCGATCGAACAGGATCGTCTCAAGATTTGCCAATTTACCCAGAACAGCTAATTATGTACGTCTTAGTTGACAGAATCAAGTGGATTTATTATAAGTTATAGTGCATTTAGTCCAGGTACCAAAAAAATAAAAAATACGGAATATCTGAGACCTGGAATGTAACAGTTGAAGGTGGTAAAGGGGCTTATAACACATGAAAAAAAATACATTAACTATTTCAATTATGATCATAAACTTTTTAGGGGTGAAAAAGGGTTAAAAAACTGAAATATTGCTGTTTGCGGCTAAATTGAGGTCAAAATGAAAAGTGCCCAGTAGAAAAGTTGTAGATCATGTAAAAATCTAAAACTTTTTTCCTGGTAATTTTCTCACATAACCTCAATTTTTCGAGGAAAATGGAAAAAAAACGATTTTTCGTTCTTAATTTTTAATTTTCCAACGGATTCGTCAATCTTGGTGAAACTTGGTGAAAACTTACCTTTTTATGTCCAAAATAACCTCGAATTTTCTCAACCTTGTAACATAATATTTTTCCGAGAAATTTGATTTTTTTGGAAAAATTTCTTTTTTTTTCAACTGTAAAGTTTGCTCGGAAAATATTATTGGAAAAGGTTTTCCTGGGGCTCATTTTTTTCGTTTTTACGTCTACTTTCACATGAAATAGAAAAAAAATACACCTCTCATTTAAAAATGTGCTCAAAAATGAATTAAAAGCAAAAAATAAATTTTGCAACAGCTAAATTTGCATTAATTGTTAAATTTTTGTTATAAAATATTAAAATATGCAAAAGCCGACTGTTGCATTACATTCTACGGGAAAAATTACCAAAGAAAATGTATTTCATTATTTAGTCGGATTTTTATTTCATTTGCAATATTATTATAAACACTCAAGTCTATTAATGAAGTTAATAATCCGAGCGGGGATTTCATGGTTTTTACTATTGTTGTATGCTGATTTGTTTATATTATAACGTTTTTCATGAGATAAATCGATTTGTTGATAATTACAAGGCCCAAATACCCTTCCATCAGAACCCTATAGCCCAATTTTCATCAAAATTTCAATTTTCTTTGATTTTTTGGAATAATTTATTTATTCTTAATATAATAATCGTTCGATTTTAAGTAATTCGTAATTGTAATTAAAAAATATATTGAAAAGACAATATTTTGTTTGTTACGAATGATAGTATATTTTGTATAGGTACTGAAATGTTGCAAGGTCAAAGAGAAAACAAGTTAGAGTTGTCATGTCTACACTTTGTCACTTATGAAAGGTGGCTATAGGGCTCTGATGGAAGGGTATTTGGGCCTTGTAATATCAACAAATCGATATATCTCATGAAAAACCTTATAATATAAACAAATCAGCATACAACAATAGTAAAAACCATGAAATCCCCGCTCGGATTATTAACTTAATTAATAGACTTGAGTGTTTATAATAATATTGCAAATGAAATAAAAATCCGACTAAATAATGAAATACATTTTTTTTTGTAATTTTTCCCGTAGAATTTAATGCAAGAGTCGGCTTTTGCATATTTTAATATTTTATAACAAAAATCTAAAAATTATTGCAAGTTTAGATGTTGCAAAACTTAATTTTTGCTTTTTATTCATTTTTGAGCACATTTTTAAATGAGAGGTGTATTTTTTTTATTTCATGTGAAAGTAGACGTAAAAACGAAAAAAATGAGCAGCAGGAAAACCTTTTCCAATAATATTTTCCGAGCAAACTTTACAGTTGAAAAAAAAAGAAATTTTTCCAAAAAAATCAAATTTCTCGGAAAAATATTATGTTACAAGGTTGAGAAAATTCGAGGTTATTTTGGACATAAAAAGGTAAGTTTTCACCAAGTTTCATCAAGATTGACGAATCCGTTGGAAAATTAAAAATTAAAAACGAAAAATCGTTCTTTTACCATTTTCCCCGAAAAATTAAGGTTATGTGAGAAAATTACCGAAAGAAAAGTTTTAGATTTTTACATGATCTACAACTTTTCTATTGGACACTTTTCATTTTGACGTCAATTTTAGCCGCAAACAGCAACACTTCAGTTTTTTATCCCCTTTTCACCCTTTTTCACCCCTAAATGGTTTATGATCATAATTGAAATAGTTAATGTATTTTTTTTTTTCATGTGCTATAAGCCCCTTTACCACCTCCAACTGTTACATTCCAGGTATCAGCACTCCTGGACTAATTATAAAAGAGTAATAATAAGTAATTTAATTCTGATAAGACAGTATTTTTAAAATAAAAAATGATGAGACAAAATTTTTGAAATTCGTAGTATTTTAGATGTTAAACGATTAAGAGCATCACTGAGTAAAATTGACGGTCTAAAATCATATTTCATTTTCTGCCAGACAATGCTCTAGGTCAGAAGTTCTCAACCATTTAGCAACCACGTACCATTTGAAATTTTCAGATATTTTAACGTACCACCTTATATTTATATATATTTTTATTTTTATAAATAATACCACTCATGGGTGTACAGTTTTTGTCCCCATCTAAAAGTCTATTAAAGATTTTTCTTCCATTGAGCTGTCACTTGTGAGTTCGATGAAACACTCTTTTGAGTGATTAGGAAATTCCCCTGAAAATGGATTTCTAATCCACTCATATTTGGAAAAATCTTAGATAATGTCTCTAAAATTGAACATATTTTAATTTAATAAAATTGACAATATTAGTAAAACCACTCACAGAATAAATTGATAGATACGTCAGTAAAACTTCCTTATTGATGTAAAACTTATAACGAAGCAGTAGAAAGAAAAAAATTTGGATACGTTCCTGTTATATTAAGTAACAAATAATCAATAAATAATTTCTGATAGCCAGCGTTATCTGCTCCTAAGATCGGCTCTGATTTGATCTCTCATAACGACGAGGTCCCCCAGGGACAAGTAGCGTAGGCTACTTTGCGACAACTATGGTCTATTTACCATATAATGGGCCGTTTACGGTGTCGCTTGATATCTTGATATCACGCCACGATCATAAATCGTATTAGCCGTAGACGAGAGAATTTTCTTCTTTATATTGCCACTAGTGTATATAGTTTTTAATAGAATGCAAGCCTAGACAAAGAACCAATGATATTTCTTCAATTTCTTAAAATAAACCAATTAACGATCATTTTTAATGATTATTTCTTTCAGCTGTCAAAATATCACAGTTTTGTGATTTCGTCCAATAAAAATACTTAATCTTCAATGTTCTGTGCTAAATGCTAGCCAATCATTTCGTTTTATACAGACAAAACCACTAGTATTTTACCAGTATTGATAAAATCATGGAACTGTCAAAAATTTCAATAACAATATTAAACAATATTAATTTACTTTCTTACAAGTAATTATAAATAAATATTTATTTATATTATCTAAATATTCTAAAATATATTTTATTAATATTATCAGAGTTCAATTAATCTAAACAACAATCAAAATTCCTCTTTGACATGCTCTTTGGTTGGTAACCCTTCCTGATTTAGGTTGGTACTAAACAATTTCCTATTACTTTCCTACTTTAAAAATCCCTTTTTTTTCATACGTATAAAGTTCTTATTCAAGTGCACTTGTACAGTATTCAACTAGATTCCGAGTATACTTAATGCATATACTTAGAATCTGGTAGACATTAATAAGTATTTTTTTCGACGATCGTTAAAAAAAGTCCACTTTTTTTCACAGTTATTAGTTCATAAAGTACCACTTTTTTTCACGTGTTAAAAAAAGTTACTTTTTTTAACATGTTAAAAAAAGTAAAATGACAGCTTACAGTCTAGTTATAAGAAGTTTTGTCATCAATTTAGTGGTCTGTCACGATAGCGTATGAGCAAGCACAAGGTCCTACTAAGCAAGAGGTCGTCGGTTCGAATCCCGCGTCGGAACTATTTTTTTTATTTATTAAATACTTATACCTATCCAGGGCTAGGTTATCAAAACTGGGAAGTATTTAAAATTATTCCTGTTAACCAAATTATAGAAAATTTCATTATAAAACACATAGAATCGGCCAATCACGTCACCTATGGAAAACCAAATAAGAGTTGACATTTTAGAAACGCTAAGTAATTTGTTTGTGATTTGACAGTTAGTATTTCGTGTACTGAGTAAAATGGAAGAAAATAATTCGAATTTCGAGGAAGAAACATATATTTGTTATATTTGTTCTCTCTGTTTATTTATCTACAAATTAATAGGCTACATTCTGTTACTAATTCTGCAACAAAACGGAAAATAAAGTAAGTATGGGACAAAATTTCTTACGATCGTCGAAAAAATATTGTATGCAACACATGCATAAAGTGCCTTTTTTTCACTCTTGGGATTGCGGCACTCACCTTCGGTTCGTGCGCGCAAATTTCCCAATCGTGAAAAAAAGTACCACTTTATGCACTTGTTGCATAAATTACTATTTCGCGTTGTCTTATTGAGTTTTCAGGAACTGAAAAGTAAAGTGGCTGTATAATAAAAAAACAACAAATAAAAGAATCTTATTTTATGGTTAATAAACCTGTAAAAATTTGTTTAAACATATGGCGTTTCTAAAGCACTTTCAAACAAGATTAAATGAATATTTTTTATCCCATTCAACCTAAATACATTATTTAGTGACTATTACAGAAGATTTTTGTTAAAACTAAGTAACTATCTACGTCAAAAGAATTTGTTGAATTAAAGCTACGTACTTAAATACTTACGTGGCCAAGATCTTTTTCTTCTTTTTTAGGTTTCTTTAATTCTGGTTCTTGTGGTGTTCGAGGTCTGTACTTTTCAGCGGGTGATATCGAATTTCTCTGTAACAAAAATAACAATAAATTATCAAATAAAACATTTTAATAGTATTATTTTATAGTTTATTTTGCTCTTGAAAAACGTGAAATGATAGAATGAGGATTTTAAACAAATAATGTTATAAATACTTATTCCCAAAGTAGTAATATAAATAATAATAATATTCATATATAATTATAATATATAATAATTATAATATATAATTTCATATAAACATTTATATATACAACATATATACGAGGGTTGTCTGAAAAGTTTCCGACCTAACAAAGATACTAGACATTTTTTATTCAAATTAATTTTTATTTTTATACATAGTCTCCTTGTGAGTCTATACACTTCTCCCAGCGATGCTCCCATCTCTTCAACCCGTCCAAATAGTACTCGGCGATGGCCTCCTTATTCGACGAAAATCTCTGTCCTACGAGCGCAACTTTTAGCTTAGGAAACAAAAAAAAGTCGCTTGTGGCTAGATCTGGTGAGTAAGGAGGGTGGTCAAGCAGTTCAAACCGTAATTCGTAGATTTTCGCCATGGCAAACGCTGAGGTGTGAGACGGCGCATTGTCTTGGTGAAACAAAATTCTTTTTTTCTGCAAATGTGGCAGTTTTTCCGCAATTTCTGCTTTCAGCTTGTCAAGTATTGATGCGTAGTATGCTCCTGTAATGGTTTTACTTTTTTGAAGATAATCTTGAGAACTTGAGCGATATTATCGTCAGTGGTTGCAGTTTTTGGACGTCCCAAACGTTCATCGTCACCCAAGCTGGTACGGCCACGTTTAAATTCAGCAGCCCAAAATTTCACGGTGATAAATGATGGTGCAGAGTCCCCTTACACAGCGTCCAACTGGTCTTTGATTTGCGTAGGCGTATTGCCTTTCAAAAACAAATATTTAATGACAGCTTGATACTCGATTTTTTCTTAGAAACATTATCGGGAATATTATTTTAAAAGAAAGTAGGTACATTAAATCAGTACTTAGTATTAGTTCTTTGAGTAAAGTTGTATGAAGTTGTATGGTTTTCATAATTTTGTAAACAGTTGGAATATATTTAAAACATTTGTTGAATGTTAATTGTGCAAGTACCAAACAATGTCGATAAGCCAAGGACCATCTAAACGACCAAAAACAGGTCCATTATCTTTAAATGAAAAAACTCTGATATTGAATTGTTATATATCATTGAAAAACAAGGATCCAAATGCAAGTGTTGATGATATTGTGGAATTAACGGCTGCTATGTTGTGTGTTGCTAAATCAACAATTTATAGATTACTAAAAGAAAGCTAGAATGGAAATCTTCAACCCCCTAAAACTCCTTCAGGGCGAAAACCAATTGAGATCGATGAGTCATTAAAACAAAGACTATGGCGTAAAGTCCATGGATTTTACTTACGAAAGGAAATTCCAATACTTGACAAAATTATGACATCAGTGCAAAAAGATACGGACTATACAAAATTCTCCAGAATGACATTATGCAAACATTTGAAAGATGTGGGTTTCAGATATACGAAACATAATAGAAAATCTCTCTTGATAGATAAACCGGAAATAGTTTTCTGGAGAAGAGACTATTTAAGAAGCATTCGACATGCCAGAGAACAAAATTTGAAAATCTTCTACTTAGACGAAACATGGATAAATGCTGGATATACAGTTTCCAAATCTTGGCAAGATGAAAACATTAAAAGCGGAAGGCAGGCATTCGTGGAAGGTTTGTCGTTAGGTTTGCAGCCACCATCTGGAAAAAGAAAAAGACTTATCATTGTCCATGTTGGAAGTTCTGAAGGTTTTGTTAATGGTGGATTATTAACTTTTATTTCAAAACGCACGGGGAACTATCACGAAGATATGAATGGGGATGTCTTCGAGGAATGGTTTGTTCAAATTTTGGATCTAATTCCAAAAGGGGCTGTTATTATTATGGACAACGCAAGTTACCATTCACGGTTATGAGAAGCATTGCCCACAAGTCGTTGGCGTAAAGCAGAGCTTTTGGAGTGGCTTATTTCGAAAAATATTAAGTTTCTTAAAGTTCCACTAAAGAAAGAACTTTACAGAATTGCAAAAATTAACAAGAATAAATACAAAACCCACATTGTAGAAGAAATGGCTTCTTCTCGTGGTATATCAGTTCTTCGACTTCCCCCTTATCATTGTGAACTAAATCCCATAGAATTAATATAGGCTCAGGTAAAGGGGGAAGTTGGAAAAAAATACTACTTTTAAAATAAACGATGTTGTGAAATTGTTTGAGAGTGCTGTAAGTCATGTTAGTAAGGAAAATTGGACAAACTGTATCGAGCATGTTATCAAAGTAGAGACAAATATGTGGAAAATTGACAATATTTGTGATGATTTAATCGACCCTATTATTATTAATGTCAACAACGATTCTTCCTCTTCCGAGTCGGATATAGAATAAAATGTAAGTAATAAATGTATTCCAATAATTATTTCTTTTCATTTTTGATTATATTATAATTTAAAACGTATTTTTTTCCCAAAATACACACCACTGCATTGCGTTATTGCTTACCTGTTAATCCTTTAACAATGAAGAAACCCTAAACTTTGCTACAACTGAAACAAAAACTGGGTCGATCTACCTGGTTTTTAGATTTACGGAAGAAATGTAAGTTAAAGTAAGAGATTTATCAAAAATTACATGGTGCTTCCTGTAAAGGTTTTGCATACTTAATTAGGGTTTATTACTCCTCGTACTTTTTGTATATACTATAGTCCACTGCAACTCTTCCTGTAAGTAGTTTACATGATATTTACTTTTACCTGTTATTTCATGACAAATACGTCCACATACATTTTGATTTATTGCATAGTGAGTAATTCTAGTTTTATGAAAATATTTTTGTCTTGTACCAACGTAATATGTACCTACCTACATTTCCTTTAATATTTCTAACACAAACAACCGGCAGCATCCAGCAATATCGTTGTACATACATACATCTTCTTAAATCATCGTAAAATACAAGTACACGGTGCTACGCAAAGATCGACTCGAATAATATGCATGTATGTCAAGTCAAACGTGTAAGCCGAACTGGTACAAGACAAGAATGTATCGGTAATACATACCGTAGTTATAATTTATAACGCTTTATGTGCGATGTCTTATTCATCATGAATATCCAGGATGTCTTTCTTTACGACAGTGGCGTAGCAATTTTTATATTTGTGATAAAATATACTTTAGAATAATTAGTTAAAAGAAAACCGTGTTAACCTAACCTAAACCACTGAATCTCTAGAGGCTTCACGGCAATAGTAACGGTCGGAGATGCTTTAGTAGATCGTTGTGACCACCGGTAGTGGTGGCAGAAATCGGAACTAAACAACAAAGCGGGAAATTTAACCGCAACAGCTTAATCATTAAAACTTTTTCTAAATCATTTACTATTATAAATCAAATACTTTATTTCTGATAATTATAAAATTATGTAGTCAGATTACTAACCAAATGGATCTTTACTACGGCTACAATATTCATTTTTGGATTGTTAGTGGATTTCAAAAAAAGCAGTATAAAAACCGGAATCTTAAACTGATCAGGCTGAAAATTTAATTAATGGACTAGTTTAGTGATTTTTTTTATATTTGCATCTTATAAAATAGGTTTTTAGTGGTTCAACTGTACTAATAAAATTTTTATAAAATTAATCCTCTAGCCATAATCGGCTTTTGAAATTTAAATTTAATGGTTACATACGTCATAAGTGGTAAGTGACGTGTTTCAATAAGATTGGTAGAAAATTTGCGATGTTGTCGATATGCTTTAATATTAACCGAGAAACTTATCTCTCTCTCTCTTATTTGTTGTCATTAAAAAGAGATAAATATATCGATATTTTTGTTCTCTGATTGACACTTTATCAAATAAGAAGTAAAACACTAAACAAAATATTCTGTCATTTTCGTTAGTTTAATTTGTTGTTTGGTTGTGTTTGGTTTATGAAAGAAATTACTTCTATACTATTTTTGGTTCGAAAATAAAAATCCCTAACACCTGCTCTTGGTGTTATAGCGGTTCCTTCAAAAATAACCAATAGAAGTAATTGTTCTCTCGGGGAGCAACCCTTCTATCGGAACAGTGAGAGAACGAATTTCAAGAATACCGTTTTGGCACCACACCCACTTTCTATTGGCTGTTCTATTCTATCACCGTCAAGAATAGGGGTCTTGTTTCACAGAACGTTTTGTGCCAGTTCTTTGAGAATACTTGAAACGAACGTAGCTAAAATGTGACAACGTTGACTTTTAAACACACTTCATTATTGGTTATTAGTTGGCGCTACGTTTAAAACTTACTAATTATTTATTGCTAAATTTTACGAAATGAGAAAAATTAATTGCAAAATGAATACCAATATAAGTAAGTAGGTATCTTATCCTAAATATATATTGCTATCATTTTGATTAATATGATCCTACTAAACTAGTCCATTGCTTATTTCTTAAAATAAGTCAATTCACCAAATTTTATTAAAATAAAATAGTTTAAACTGGGTGTTTGGATTTTTATGTCAGTATATATAATAATACAAAAATTTAATTGGACCTTTAACCTGAGTTTTTTTTATTTGAAATAAAATATAACAGATTTTATATTTTGTTATTTTGTGTACACTTTCTTAATTTTTAGGAAAGATTAAATACAAAATTTGTTAGACTTTTTTCCAAAAGTGTCTCCTCTCGAATGAAGTCCTAATATTTATGTATGATAACAAAAATATACAAATTTTGTGAAGCAGATATTAAAACCAGTACGAATCTGTTTTTCTCGTCAATAAAACCGTTTCTGTTGCAGTTTAACATGACGTTTAAATATCAGAATTAGGTTTTTTAATTTATTCATTGAACTTTTTTTCGCATTGTTGTTACGCTATTTACGTAGTTTTACGGAAACACGCACCAAACTGATATTACAGAGAGATATTACACTTGGGCGTTTCGCTGTGATTTTTATTCATTCTATTTTAATTTGCGTTTTATGTTGTGAAGAGAAAAAACAGTAATCGGCATTATAAAGCCGTCGATTCGTGTCTATATGATAAATGAAAAATTTATGAATAAAATGTATTTTTCGAAAACAAAGTTAAGCTTTAGCTGGAAATTAGGGAAATTATTTTGTCGATTTTTCATTACAAAACGAATAATTTTAAAAAAGTTTTAATATAAAGTTTTGGATTCCAGAGTATTAAGTTCAAGAGAAAAAGAAATTTTAGTTAAACTATCGTCAACTTTAGCTATGAACCCACAGTAAGTATACTAACTTATACTAATAATATTATAATTAAATTGATTGTACTAACCCTTACTTTTTGGAAGTCCATCTTATTAAGAATAATGAAAAACTCTTCATCTTACCAAAATTTCCAATATTTATTTAAAAAATTGCTTTATTAACTTTAATGACAGCCATTTCGCTAGACTTAGCATCGTCAGGTACCTAGCTACAAACAAACAAAATGTAACTTCAATATGTCAATCTGACGACTAAGTCTAGCGAAACGGCTGTCATTAAAGTTAAGAAAGCAATTTTTTAAATAAATATTGGAAGTTTTGGTAAAACGAAGAGTTTTGCATTATTCTTAATAATATTATAGGTAATATGTGATTGTAACATGTTTTTGTTCAAGGAGTATTACATTATTGCAAAAATCAAAACATCTGGAAGACTATATCGTCGGTATACTGCGAAAAGTGACCAAGTCATGTTTTCTTAAATTCGACTTATTGTTACCAAATGACTTCAAAAAATCATATCTTTGTCAAGAAATATTGACCAAGTCCAATTTTAATAAATAATATGTATTAATATGTATTAAAATTTGATTTTGGTAAATTTTCTTGATCAAGATATAATCTTTTCAAGTAATTTGGTAACAATAAGTTGAATTTAAAAAAACGTAACTTGGTCACTTTTCGCAGTATACCCACGATATAATAGATTTAGTTTTCAAGCATTCTCTTTTAAACGGTCTGGATTATTCACACAAACAATAATTTTGAGGACTAACCGTTGGTTACTTACAGTAGAACCTTGCACAAAATTTCAGACAACTTAAATATTGGAAAATTTACCAAATGATCCTAGTGAGTTTTATATCATTGAATCTTTTTCTTGTCGAATGTTTTATTTAATTATATATTTATATTTTAAACAAATTAAGTTTATGCAATAATTATAAGATTATACTTTTAAATCGAAATATATTTTGCTTAGCTAGAAAACAGGAAACAACAACGCAACAAGCCGGGGCTTAAACTTGAATTTATAGGATTTTTATTATGAAAATTTTATTAATTGAATTCTTACTTGCAAACTTAAGGGCTTTTATTACAATTTGAATTTTTAAGGAAATAATATGAATAATATGGTTATATACAATATACATTAATTACATTACTACATACCTTATTGTACCTATACCTACCTGAATGTTTTAAAAAGGAGTTTGGGTATATATGTGCCCTTAGAACAGTAAATGGCAGTATTTTTCAAAATGTGGCGAACGTGGAGTGAATCTGACGATGAAGCAAGCTACAACGAGCAAGCAAGTAGTAGAGCAAGCAGCAAGCAAGTAGTACAGCAAGCAGCAAGAGAAAGCATCTTTCTGTTGATGCTAAAGAAATTGTAAAGAATGTATATTCAACTTTAAGAAACGATGTTTCCATACAAGCAAGATAGACAAAAAACAGGTGCTGATGGAATCGCAAAGACTTCGGAAATGGAGATTAGAATATCTTACGAAAATAGATATTTATAGAAGTCAAGGAAGGTCGATCATTTACTTGGACGAAACGTGGTACGATACCCATGACACCCCATCAAAAGGTTGGGACGATTCAAGTGGTAAATGTAACACAAAAGCACCATCCAACAGAGGTAAACGGATAACAATTATAATGCGGGATCAAAAGACGGATGGGTTCCAAATGCTTTATCACTGAGTGCAAAAAATATAAAAGATTCTTCTCTTGACTACCATGACGACACAACTGCATATTTATTTGAAGACTGGTTTAAAAATAAGTTAATTCCCAATATTCCTCCTCAAAGTAGATAACGCTAGCTATAATATAGAACATATTTGGCATAAATTGAAATCGCAAGTTAGACGTAACACCGACTTTAAATAGTTTTGTATTAGGCATTATCACCAGGGAAATAGATAAAATACCAGTAAATAATTGGAGCAACAGTGTAGATCACGTAATTAAAGTTGAACAATCATATATCACACTTTCAAGTAATGTTAAGGAGTTAATTATACAGTTAGGGGATGATAGTGATAGTGACACTGATTTAATTGAATAGGTCGTAATAATAATTATAAGTTGTAATATTTTTAAATACTTTTCATTTTATATTGTATATAATTTTTAAAAACTTTTTATTTAAGTATATATTTTTTTAAATTACTAAGTAGGTATGATTTATTTTTTTAAACATTGCCATCACGTGACTTTTTGACGCAACGATCAACGACAAGTATTAAACGACAATGTTTAAAAAAATAATTTATAGTATCCCTAGGTATGTAATAAAATATGTGATTATCAATGTGTTTCTATTTTTTCCTATAAAAAAAGTAAATTCCACCCTGTTTTGTACAAATTTTATAGCAGGTAACACCTGGCTAAAACGCCGGCCGACAATAGGGAACAAAAGGATCATTTATTGGTCTTAGGAAGTCAGAACGGTATAAGTATGAATGTACTATATCAATCGTGCAAAAAACGTTATAAGCATGTCGAACGTTAAGGGTAAACGATCTCAGACGATAATTGGAGGTGTCCTCATACTTAATATACTATTTTTGTTTATAATTTGTTTCTAGTACTTTAATTATAGTGTAAGAGCAATTTCGAAGCTAACAGTGTACCTGCAATTTTTAAAGTGTAGCTGTAAAAAATATTGTATACAAGAGATAGATTCGTTTCAAGATTCTTTTAAATTTCAAACAGAAAACTTTTCTTTTAATAAATATTTTAGCACATCTTGACATTGTTTCAATTTGATTGATTTCCATTTCAATGATTTTAACACTCGAAAAGTTTTGTTCAATCGAAAAGGTCGACTTTGCAGAATGACGTGACTTTATAGCCGTGTGGTTAATAGCGCGTAAAAACGTTATAGATTGGAACTAAAGATATTAATAAACATTTTAAACGTGCCTTTTGTTCGTTTAGTTAAAAATAAAGATTAATATTAAGATAAACCGATTTTTTCTCAAAATAGTGTAAAAGATTGGAAATACAACAATTCTATAAACACATTGGATTTTATTGTTTATTAGGCAATCACGCCTATTCGTTCATGATTGTAAGTTCAATTTTTTTAATTTTTGCTTTAAGTTTTAAAAAGTGACAGACACACACATATTTTCCTCCCTAAATAGATTGGTTTTTATTATACAGTGCGTCCATACAGGAGGAGAGGATCAAATAGTATACATATTACAACTAATAAAAGTTCCTGCTTTTTGTGCAAGTTTATCATTATTTCTTTTTGTTATGATATAATTTAAGTTACCACTTAAGTATCATTATATACTTACTTTGCTGTTTTTACAAGTTGGAATTGTTTATGAAAAATATTTTCACCATGATTGCGTAGACTTGGGGACTTACCTTAAAATATAATCAATTCTAAAATCTTAATACAGTCGACAGAAGCAAACATGGTCCGTGGAAAATATGCCAACTAATTTCAAGGTTATCACAATCAGCCAATCACGAGCCAATGTTAACGATAATATCAATTTTAGTGGCTGCATAAGTGAGATGAAAATACAACTACAGCGACAAGGACACGCCCACCCAGGGTTCATGTTTGCTTTTGTCAACTGTATATGCTAATTACAGTAAGTGACAATTTATTTTTTGCATTGTCAAATAGACTATTACTTGAATTTGTCGATTATCGAAAATATTTTAAAGCTAATCAATTTATGCTTAAAGACCGTAGCTTCTTTATTTTGTTTTATTTATGAATAATATTCAAAAATACTAACTAGTATTTTCATAGATTTAGCAGCAGATCATAATAATTTCTGATTTACATTATGAGCAATATTAATAATTGATAATTGATAAATGCATACTTTATTTAGTAACATTCATTATATTTGCTTAATAATTATAGATTAATAATTTATTTAAAGAAATTCTTAGGGTAGAATAAAAATTCATTATGTGTTTACAAAAACCTATATTTATATAAAATCAGATTTTATAATAGGTATACTATGTATACCTATTATATTATATTATTGAGACATTGGAGCTAGAATCGTATATTCCATTTATTTCTAATTTTGTGTTTAATAACAGTTTGACTTTTATTAATGGTGTTATTATTAGTTTTTTATATTATTGCCATTAAGTTCAACGTCAATCACGGAATTATTTACGGCCTTACTGTAGCTTTTCTTCAGTTTATTTTCTTCCTTTGGTTTGAACCAACATTTCTCTTCTGGGTGGAACCTAACACCTTTGTTTAAATTCTCGCAGGTGTAACACGGCTTTATTTTCTCAGTCTTTTCTTTATTGTCATAAATATTTCGTTTATATTTGTTAAAATTTTTCTTGATACCCGAATTTTCATGTTTCCCGATTTCTTTGTAGAGGTTTGCAGTTGTCTTTACAGTTTCCTTATCTATTTTATCTATTAGATAATCTGGTAGTCCTATTACTATAAGATTTATCATTGTCTTAACATCAATGTTTTTGTTCACTTCTAATAACAATCTTTCCTTCTTTGTGGCATATTCCAACAAGGATCTCGTTTGAAATCGAAATGTAAAAGCATATTTTACTTGAGACCACCCCTTACTTCCATAAGTCTCGCAAAAATTTTCTTTCCAGTCCGCCCATTCAGAATTCACCGTCAACTTTATTAACATACTACCATACCAATCAAGACATTGTTTTTCCAACATATGTTTTAATATTTCAATTTTTTCCTTGTCGTTTATAACTTATCCATTGGTTAGCATTCAATGTTTTATTTGTAAATTTCTCAATCACAAATTTTTCAGCGGTTTTTCCTATATTCTTTTTCTCTTGGACATAATTATTATTGTTATTTTGTGATGGAAAAGTAGATTCAGTTGAAATTTCTTTTAAATATTGGTCACCAAACTGTACATTCTCGCCTTCATCTAAATATATTTCCCTTAATTCGGTATTTAAGGGAATCCATACTGCACGGAATTGGTGCCTTTTTTTAAGTGAATTACTGATTTTCGCAAATACTTCTGAAGCTATTATGGCATCGTGCTTTCTGGTACGTTTCAATTCGTCTGGAACTTCAGAAATACGGCCGTCCGGTGTTTCAATAGACGTTATATATATGATGTTTGTTTTCCCATCTGAGAAACCTTGGACCACAAATTTAAATCGTAATTTCTCCATTTTGTGTGATATATTAACTAAAATTGTCGTTTTATAAGACAATAACTATTATTCTACAATTGGAATTTTCATGCAATAGAATTTATTGTGTTGCTCTAAAATAACAAAGTATTTATTAAACATACATTTATCAAACAGTAGTTTATAAGTTAACCAAAAGTTAGCCTACCTAAAATAACAAAGAAACGACAATTAAAGTCTATTGTCCATTTCCCTTTTAATAAATTATTACAACATAAATGAAATTATTATATTTGTCAAATTGACAGTTCTATTTCCTTCATAACACTTAGCTCCATCTAGCGAGTAACAAACAACAACAATTTTCAAACTATTTCACCAGCAAGGGTAGATGAACAAATAATATGTAAGAAACATAATTTTCTTTACATATAAATAAATAATATTTAACAAATTAGTGTATAATTTTCGAATTGATACATTTATTGCCTTCTTAGTACAAACCTCCAAGCATCTTCAATACTGACTTTTCCACCTTTTTCTTAATGATTTTTCGTCCTGTTAGTTTTACAAGTACTTCTAGGACTTTTATTAACTTAAAAGCCCTTAAGTCTGCAAGTAAGAATTCAATTAATAAAATGTTTTTAATAAAAATCCTATAAATTCAAGTTTAAGCCCCAGCTTGTTGCATTGTTGTTCCGTGTTTTCTAGCTAAGAAACTTTTGTTGAAGTGCTACATCACAGCCACACGTGATTAAAGAAAACTCTGTAAATTCATTAACAACTCCATTAATACATATTGCTGACAACAGCAGTTTTACAAATAATGTCAATCTTCAAAAACTAGAATAAAACCTTAGTTTATGTTAATTCACATTATTTCAAACAACATTGGGAGAATTTAATTTATATTATTAAAGTTTTTGATTATACTGCTTATTTTAATTATATGAAGTTTTATTTCCACTAATTTTTTTGTTCCATAGTCATCAATGTTTCTTTATACATGTACGCGTTTTTAAAAATTTGGTGAACACAATATCAAATATTTGGTGGCTGCACAAATTCATCCAGCAAAATTTAAAAAATGACTGCTTCCAAACGCTTTATACGGGTGGGTGAAACTAGCACCGCCACAATGAAAAAAATAAAAAAAAATATGCCAGAATTATGTGTTATTTAAGTGCTAATTTTGGCTGGCTCCCGGACAGCTAGCACCGCCAATCAAAAGTGTCGATATTTCCGCCGCTAAAAAAGCCCAAAATTTTTTATTGTCGCCCAAAATTAGCACATAAATAGCACATAATTCTGGCATATTTTTTTTTCTTTTTTTCATTGTGGTGGTACTAGCTTCACCCACCCGCTTGATACAATAAGTACTTTAAATATTAAATACAATATAATGTTATCAAAACCAACACTATAATTTTTTGTGAATTTCCGCATTATTTTTGCAAATTTGGTTAAAACTGTTTTTTTTATTGAATGTGGATTTAAGATTTATAAAATTGGGAGCGCAGCGGTATACGTGCTTGCCTCTCACGCAGAGGCCTTGGGTACGAATCTCAACCAACAATATTTTTTTAATTTAGCCTGGATAAATACAGTTGTGTATTAAACGTGCCAATATACTATTTATTTTTGCCCACCCTGTAGTCATTTTTAATGATTTTTAAAAAAAATGTTCATTTAGTTAGTATAATTTGGGAAAACCTATATAAGTATAAACATTATTTTGTAAATATGTAATTTAAATAGATTCCACCACTGTATAAAGAAGCATCAATAAACAAAGAAAGAAAATCGAACGTGGAAAGCCTTTGGAGTTTTACAATCCGTCTCGGCATGTTCCGAGTAATTTCTCCGACACGACTCGATGAAGCTTTTATTTCCTCCAGGGAATTTGTCCAAGTCGAGAAATGAAACTATACGGAACCGAAACACGTATTTTGTCACCAGAATGTCGGCATCTGACAAAAAATAAAAGAGCAATTTCCTGCTATTGCTGCTACTCCAACTACTGCGGAATACTTTTCATGGCCACATGCTACTACTACACTGTCTTCCATTTGTTACTACCGACATGGGCGTTACGCCATCATTTTAAGTTCAAAAAATATTCGATATTTTGTCAAAAATATATAGAGTTTAGAAATCAAAAGTCCAAGTCAAAGTCACAAAGTTTTATTAAGGGTAAGTAAGTAAAGTCGTTAACAGCTACTAGTTTCGGCTTTTAGAAAAGCCATCATCAGGCTAAAATACAAACAAGTTTTACAATATAAGAATAGAAATCATAATAATAACAAGGTTCATATATGTAGTTCAGGTATGAACCTTGTTATTATTATGATTTCTATTCTTATATTGTAAAACTTGTTTGTATTTTAGCCTGATGATGGCTTTTCTAAAAGCCGAAACTAGTAGCTGTTAACGACTTTACTTACTTACCCTTAATAAAACTTTGTGACATTGACTTGGACTTTTGATTTCTATATCGTAGTCACATTTGAGCTATGGATGATTTACTTCATTTTTTATTTAGAGTTTAATTAGTTTTTTACTTTAATAGATTCCTATAAACCAGAAAAGGATTATACAGTACTAGCTGACCCTGTGAACTTCGTATCACCAGAAAAATTTTTTTTACAACTTTTGATTCGTGATTATCAACCAATCCTATCATAGGATGACAGAAATGGAAACTTTGACAACGAAGTACAATGGCACACCCTTTCTTTCAAACGATCTAATGTAATTTTTACTGTCAAATGTCATTTTAGCTGTCAACTGTCATTTTTCCGCTACCAACTGTAATTTTTCAGCTGTCAACTGTCATTTTTGACATTCGAATATCATTTATAACTGTCTTTTGTCAATTTTTACTCTTAAATGTGTTTTTTAACTGTCTTATGTAATTTTTTTACTCTCAAAGGTCATTTTTTAGTTGCCAACTGTCATTTTTAGCTGTCAACTGTCATTTTTAATTTTAAAAATCATTTTTCAACTATCAATTGTTAAAAGTTATATTTAACTGTCAAATCTCATTGTCAGCAATTAATGGTAGATGTAATGAAATTTAAAAATGGTATACTTTGTATGTATTTTGTTTCTGCGAACCTCGCTGCGCTCGGCACGCAGTGATGGGTTTTTAAAATATAGTCTGTTTTCACAATGATGTAGTTGATAAAACTATGTAAGTTACTGTAAATTTAGTGAAAAAATAATAGTGTATCATTCATTTTTAAAAATTTGTGAATTTTAAAATTTTTTAACCTTTAACTATTTAAAAAAAAGTATTTAAAAATAAATTTGGAAAATGTGACTATTAAATATTATTTCTATTGATGACATGAGTAATAAGATAGTAAAGATTATTCTTAATTTACATAATATTTATAATATACTTAATACTCATAATACTATATAAATAATTATAAAAAACTTATTCACACTTTAAAACAAATTTTGACAATGTCACACCCTTTCCTTCAAACGATCTAATGATGTTTATAAATGGCTTTGTTCATTTGTTATTGAATCGGCCAATGAAAATACCATGCGCATAAAACATTTTTTAACGATTTAACCAATCATATCATAGGATGACAAAAATGAAAACTTTGACAACGAAGTACAATGACACACCCTTTCCTTCAAACAATATAATTTTTAATATCAAATGTCATTTTAGATGTCAACTGTCATTTTTCCGCTACCAACTATAATTTTTCAGCTGTCAACTGTCATTCGAATATCATTTATAACTGTCTTATGTCAATTTTTACTCTTAAATATAAACAATTAGTTTTTTTAGCTGAATTTTCGGGTTTTCCAAAAGTTTTTTTTTCTAAACCATCCCTAAACTATAGCAAAAAAAACAAAAAAACAATTTTGAAAATCGGTCTTGCCGTTTTTGAGTTTTTGCGAGTCTAACGCACAGCAATTCATTTTTATATATATAGATTTTACTTGATATATCCTAAATAATTGTAGGTATAGTAGTTTTCACAATAAATGGTATTGACTGAAGGATTATAATAAAGCCAATTAGACCCTTAAGTTGTAAAATCCGAGATGCACATCATAAATGTAAAAGGACCTGATTCAGGTAATTTTGTTTCTCAGAGAGGGATTTTAGAGGATTACAGCTTACAATTCTTGTTCATTTTAGTCTTTGTATTTCATTATAAAAAATGTGTATAGTTTCTTACTTCAGCAAGGTTATAACGCGGGTGCTGCAGCAAGAGTAACCAGTAATTTGACGAAGGTGCCTCTTACTTCAATTAGACGAATTGTTGAAAGTTCCATATGGAGTCAAGAAAAAAGCGTAAAGATTCCGGTGTCACAAAAAGTCTAGACGACTGGGAAAAAGATTTGATAAGGAGAAAAATCTACACTATGTACGATGAGCAGCATGTCCCTACAATCAAAAGTCTGAAACAGCCGCTCATCAATGACGAAACTCACATCAACTGTTGCCTCACTACTCTTTGGCAAGCTCTGTCTGCAATGGGCTTTAAATATCGCAAAATTGACAAGAGACAAGTAATAATGGAATCCACACCTTTAATAAACTGGCGTTCTGAATATATAACTTCAATAAGAAAATACCGGTTTGAAAATCGGCCAATACTCTTTCCAAAAGATGGTCTGATTCGTCTGATAAACAAAAGCACCATCAAATAAAGGGAAGAGAAACACAATATTACACGTAGGATCAGAAAATGGTTGCATCCCAAACGCTATGTGGCTTTCTGCCAAAAATATTAAGGACTCTTGTATTGATTATCACGAAGATACGATAGCAGAGCTTTTTGAAGATTGTTTTAAAAGTTGTCTGTTACCCAACATTCCGCCAAACAGCGTTATAGTAATGGACAACGCAAGCTATCATAGTCGACAATTGCAAAAAATTCCTGGCTCAAAGAATACGAAATTGGAGATTCAAAACTTCATGGCTGCAAATGACATATATTTTGAGGAAAATTATATAAAAAAAGAACTTTTACAAGTGCTTCAGTCATTTTCTTTAAAAAAAAAACTTATGTTTGTGATACAATTGCAGAAGAATTGGTATTACGACTACCTCCCTTCTACTGCGTGTTCAATCACATAGAGCTTATGTGGTACCAACTTAAATCGAGTGTGCGTGGAAAAAATACTTCTTCGATTTTAAGTGGTAGTATGGTAGAATTAATTAGGAACTGTATGAATGACATTCCTACCGAGAGTTGGAAAAGTTCTGTTAGTCATGTTATAAATGTTGAAAACTCGTATGTTTCTGTAAAATCAATTGCGCCAATTATAATTAATTTAGATGAGGATAGCGATAGAGACACTGAACTAAATATAGAATAGAATTGTAACATTTAAATAAATTACTTGTATATCTCTTATATTATGCAAAATTCAAATTTCTTAAGTTCAACCCTGTAGCACATTTGCATCTCTTACCTGATGATTTTCTACACAATGAGATTAAATCGGGTAGTTCATTGCAGTTATTGCTGTTTCGCTAAAAACTAGCTGTAATTGCATTTTAAAACGTATTTTTGAAACAAATAGTGGAAGTTCAGTTCAACCGTTCAGTTATTTATTGTTCTTCCTAAATATTTAGTTTTAAATGTACCCTAAGAAACGCCGGATATGTTTTACTCTTTATCTTTTAAGTTGTCATTGTTACGCGAAAATAAATGGGTTTTATTGTGTGGAAGTTCTTACGACATCTGGTTCTGAGTTTCAGCTTAATTTTTTGTTCTTTTAGATTTAGAAAGATTAAGAGGGGTTCTTCATTGAATCGAGATGTTTTTCTAAAACAAAAAGATAATCGAACTTTTGTCGATAAAAAGCAATGCCGCTTATTGAATACTGGATGAAATAACTATTTTCAACTTAGTTTAAAAAATGGCATCCTTTTAAGAGGATTTGAAGACGTAAACTGCGAAATTCCAAATTTCTTTATTATTGCAAGTGAAAAAAAATCGTCAAAAATAATAATTAACTACAGTTTTCGGCAAACGTTATATTTTTTATCCTGTCCGCTCATTCCATAAATTTATATTTTTATAAAAATAAATAAAATATAAATTTTGAAAAAAAAGTTATTTGAACAAATTTATTTGGAAATATAATTTCAAATAACAGGTCGGCTGAAAAGTCCCCGGTCTGACCTATAGATGACGACACTAGAATTAAATCCATTTCATTTTTAGGTAGTATCAACCTTTAAAAGATTCGTGTAAAAATTTGACAGCTGTCGGACTATTAGTTTGTGAGATATTGCATTTTTAGTGAAGCAACTTTTGTTATTTTCAAAAAGATGGAAAAAAAAGAATTTCGTGTGCTTATTAAATATTGTTATTTGAAAGGAAAAAATACAGTTGAAGCAAAAGCTTGGCTTGATAATGAGTTTCCGGACTCTGCGCCAGGAAAATCAACAATCATTGACTGGTACGCAAAATTCAAGCGTGTGAAATGAGCACCAAAGACGGTGAACGCAGTGGACGCCCAAAAGAGGTGGTTACCGACGAAAATATCAAAAAAATCCACAAAATGATTTTGAGTGACCGTAAAGTGAATATGATCGAGATAGCTGACACTCTAAAGATATTTAAGGAACGTGTTGGACATATCGTTCACGAATATTTGGGTATGCGGAAGCTCTGTGCGAAATGGGTGCCGCGCGTGCTCACAATCGACCAAAAACAGCAACGAATTGATGATTCTGAGCAGTGTTTGCAGCTGTTAAGTCGTAATAAACCCGATTTTTTGCGGCGATATGTGATTATGGATGAAACTTGGCTCCATCACTACACGCCTGAGTCCAATCGACAGTCAGCTGAGTGGACTGCGGCCGGTGAACCGCCACCAAATCGTGGAAAGACTCAACAGTCAGCTGACAAAGTTATGGCCTCATTTTTTTGGGATACACACGGTATATTGTTCATCGACTATTTGGAAAAGGGAAAAACAATCAACAGCGACTATTACTGTGCATTATTGGAGCGATTGAAGACCGAAATCGCGAAAAAACGGCCCCATATGAAGAAGAAAAAAGTGTTGTTTTATCAAGACAATGCACCGTGTCACAAATCATCGAAAACGATGGCAAAATTGCATGAATTGGGCTTCGAATTGCTTCCTCACCCACCGTATTCTGCATATCTAGCCCCCAGCGACTTTTTCCTTTTCTCTGACCTGAAAAGAATGCTCGCGGGAAAAAAATTTGGCTCTGATACTGAGGTAATCGCCGAAACTATTTTGAAGACAAACCGAAGGAGTACTACAAAAATGGTATCGAAAAGTTGGAAGGTCCCTATAATCGCTGTATCGCTCTTGAAGGCAACTATGTTGAATAAAAAAAAAGAATTTTGTCAAAATATCGTGTTTTACTATGGTAGACCGGGGACTTTTCAGCCGACCTGTTACTTGGTTAAAAACATGAGATAAATAACATAATTTGGTGTTTTGCGAAAGAAACTCTGGCAAAATGGTATCTTTAATTGAAATTGATTACTTAAATTGTTTTTAAATTGTTGAATGGTAGATACATATAAGAAGTTTGATTTTTACGGCACTTCAAAAATGGCAGAGCACATAAAAGCCACAGGTCATATTAATTTAATTAATTTAAAGCATGTCGACTTCTTCACTTCCATACAATAAAAAAAGTCAAAGGATCGGAAGAGTTAAAGTTTTTTATTTCTTTTTAGCATTCTTTATTAAATGTTTTTAAGGAAAATAATAGTAATTTATGCAACAAGTGCATAAAGTGTGATACTTTTTTTCACGAATGGAAAAGTTGTCCGCACGAGCCGCCAGGCGAGTGCGGAAATTCCATGAGTGAAAAAAAGACACTTTATGCATATGTTGCATACAATATTTTTTCTACAGCCCTATACAAATAATAAAATCAAAATAGAAATTTGAAATAATTTAATTAAACTCCTTCAGTAAATTACAACTAATGAATGCAGAATGAATTGGAAAAAGTGCACAATAATTAAGAAAAATTAACAACTACATATTGTATTTTAGTATTATTTCGCAATGTGAATATTGAAAACGCAATTGTTTGGTTGATTAATGTGAATTTTTGATCCAGTCACATTTGTTTCCGTTTGATTCATTGATAAAGTTTTACTATGGTAGACCGGGGACTTTTCAGCCGACCTGTTAGCTTAAAGCTAACTTAAAGTTTTGTTAAAAAAAGTTCTATTTTTAATGTTCTTAGTAAGATGGACTTCTACAAAGTAAAGGTTACAATCAATTTCATCTTCTGTCATTTTATTTTGTGTTGTGTGTTTCTATCGATTTTATCGTCGTTATTAGGTGTCATTATCTTTTACTTTAATAATTTCTTAAGGACCTAGGAATTGAATTTTTAACTTTAATCTTGATCCTAGTTGAGTTCGCTAGGGGTTTTATTCACTATAACTCAAATTACTTTTAACAAAATGATATAATAAAACATTTAAACGTCGTTCGTCGTCCATCTTCAATCTCTTGTCAAAATCTTCTTCTTCTAATAATAAGAATAAACCGAACAATCGAAATATAGAAAAGTAGCGAAAGCACAGTAAATACTTAAAAGCAGTAACAACAGTTTTAAAACACATTTAAAACTGATTTGCTCTTGATTCTTTATCAGAATCAACAATAAAAATTTTTGAAATTAACTAGTTAAAATATGAAACTGGTCTATCGATACTAGAACTGATCCATGGTCCTTCTGTCAATTGATCAGCATTTTATTCTGTATCAGAAACAGCAATAAAATTTTTTTGGAATTTTTGACCCAGACCAATCAAAACTTGCAAGCTTTCGCTACTTTATTACTTGGACTAGTCTTAATACTACTTAATCAACATCAGATAGCTCTCATAAAGAAAAATGTAATTTAATATGTCAATCTATCGATAAAATGGTATTTCCAAACAGCTGTCATTGACTAAATGACCAAATGAATCTAAACTAATTTTAAAATTCTTAGTTATAATTAATTTGGTGCTGCGAACCTTGCTTCGCTCGGCACGCAGTGATTTCTTCTTAATACCAAATTTAAACATAGTTGAGTTATAATAGCAATCGCAATGTCCCTAATTTTATGAGCCATTACCCTTGTTTTTTTACTTCCTTAATAACCAAGATTTCCATTTTGGCATGTTTGTGCTGCGTCATTATTTGTTTGTCCTACTTTCTTGCTTTTTCGTCTTCCGCTTTTCTAATCGACAGTTTCGAGGCTTTGGTTTCTATGTTTTAGGTTTGGAAAGTTTAATTTTTGAATAAAGTAGTGGATGGAAATTTTGTTACAAAGTTATTTGTTTCGTGGTCATTCCAAACAATCCTGATTAATCATGTAATCACAATAATCGCCAATGTATTAAAAATAGTTATTTTTGTATCTAGTTAGATATTCTTGACTATCATTGCTTTCTTATTGTTTTAAAAAAATACAATACAAAATAGCCTATAATTATGTTGTATTAAATAGGAGGATGGTAATTAAATAGATTTTTTTATTTCTTCATTTTATTTAACAATCTGGGAACAATCAGTTAAACTTATGACTTAAAAATAGGACATGTAGGTAAGAATTCCAATGAAAACTTTGTTCTAAACTAGGTATTATCTAAAGTATAAATAGTACCTAATAAAATAAGATAATTTAATATTTATAATAGCTGCTAAAATCTACTTGATAAGTCAGTTGATTTATAACGAAAATTTGAAAAAATAATAATAAATAAAGTTTCCACAGATTCATTGATTACAATTAGCTGCGTATTTATTCTAAAATGAGTTTCTGGACTCTCTTCAGTAATTTTCTAATTGCAAATAAAAATTAACATCAACAATTAGATGATAAAATTAGGCCAATATAATAAATTTAACAATCTATGTGTGTGTATGAGTTAGGGGTGATAATTACACTGCGACCTATAGTATCTATTGTGTCCCCCCTTACTTGCCATGTTCTGATATTTTCTCAGACCTATAGCAGCTCTTCGAGTCCTATTTTCCTGAGAAAGTTTAGGACATCGTCGGTCTTCAAATCAGGTAGATCCCCCTCTTCTATTTCATGTGCTCCTAGGTATCTAGCCCTAGAATTTTGCAAGGCAGGGCATTTTGAGAGTATGTGTATTGATTCCTCACAGAATCTGCACTTTGCTTCATCGGCTAACCTTAGTTTTTTCATGTGGCTTCTTAACCGGCAATGCCCGGTTAATATTCCCGTTAGAATTCGGAGCCTTTTTTACTGAGGTTGAGGCAGCTAAGAGATCTCTTCTGGTCATAGTTCCTCAGTAGTATCTTAGATTGCCTCAGTCCTTCCAGCTGATTTCAGTACTTGGATTTTTCCTTCTCCATTTCTTCCCTTAGTTTTCCTAAGATTACTCTACTACTGATCCCACAAGATGGTTCTGGTCCCAAATGTGGGGTTTCAGCTCCTTTTTTGCCAGCTTATCTGCTGTTTCATTCCCCTCTATTCCTATGTGTCCCGGGACCCATAGGAGGGTGACAGTGTTCTTCTGGCCTAGTTCATTTAGTTTGCCTAGACATTCCCAAACCATCTTCGAACTGATTATATTTGAGCTCAGCGCTTTGATGGCTGCTTGACTAAATAACAATAAATAACAATCTATCAAATCGATAAGAAATTTGACACTCGCCCTCAATACCAAATGCAGTCGATTGACACTGCACCACTGCGGTTTTTAACTGCACCATTGTCAGGTTTGCTCCCAGTGTCCTTTTTTCCTAATGAAATACGCTATAAGCTTCTATTAATAAATAATTTGCTTTAACTTAAGTTTATTAACAATTAAAGCGTCTATTTTTGCAACTACCGAGCTTCTTCAAAATCTTAAATAGTAAAAAAAACTGTAGCATCTGCTTTTGTGCGTTTAATCTTTACTAACGTTTAGATCTTTTGCATCCAAAATCCCATGAAATTTTGATGAACCTCTAATTGAATAAGCTTTTTTCTTGGGATAAATGTAAAACTTGTTAAAAAGGCTTTTCCAGTTCCAAAGTACACTAATAAATACCGCTGCTAACAACGCACTCTATCCTACTCTTTACTACCTTCAGTGTTCTTCACTTTGCACTCAACTCTCGTTCGCTCGATATTCGCCTACAAATTGAGTGGTTTCAGTTTTCGAGTTCTGCAAACAAAACAGACCTAAGTGTAAATGTTTCAACTAAGTTTTAATTGAGAAAGACGCCCGTTACCGCTCGGTTGCCGCCGCTTTTACCGCACGCTATGGTAGGTATTCTCTAAATCCATTATGTGGTCAAAACACAGAATTGCACAGTGGCGCAGTTAAAACACACGTAATTGCACACAAAATAACGTATGTAAAAAGAAACAAACGTCCCGATGTACCTTACTTAAAAATTTTTATTATTAGCTATAATGTTACTCTTGAGAAATTCAGATGTATAAATTCCTTATTCATACAAGAAAGGAGGTAAAATCTCAAAGCAATAATTACAGGTAAAAGTGAATTTAGCTAAGAAAGGTGCCCAGTACCCGATACTGGCGTTAAGGGTTAGGGGTTTAACTTCATGTAGGGAGGGAGGACGAAAAAAACTTTAATGAATAAATTATCGTTTTTTATCAACAGTAAATACACAACAGCTTTTTTTTTACCGGAAAATTTTTCGAAGCATCGAAAGATTTTGCCAATCAGTGAGATGAAGAGAAAAATTTATCCATTAAAAAAAAGATCGCGTGTATTTTGCTAAGATAAATTAACGACTAATTATATAAAGAAACAATAAAATTTATTCATTCTAAAACAATTAAACTAGTTAAAAGAACAGTTGTTAAAAATACAATTATTAAATATTGGTTGGGGAGTACTGATTTTAATGTTTTCTTCTCGTGTTTCTACGTATGTTGAATATTCTGTTTCCGAGGGTCTCAAATTATTTATAAGTTGTTCATGGTGTTCGGGGTCAATTTAGAGGTATGGTTTAATCGATTGTGATGACGAGTGTCCTGTTATCTTAATAAGCTGTTGATCGCTAACTCCTGCTTTGGCTAATTGGGAAACTGCGCTGGCACGATTTGAATGGTTAGTAACTTTATTATTGATTATGTCCAATCCAATTTTTGCAGCAGAATTTTTTGTCCAAACAGATATGGTATTAATACCTAAAGGAACATTTTTGTACCAACCTTTAGAATTTTTATTTTTCCAAAAAGGATTTGGAGTTAAAAATAATCGGTCAGAAGTAATATGTTCATTTCTTTTTTCTACTAGCAAATGGAATAGTTTTACAGGGCAAATACTTTCGTCACTTTCATTACTAGTCAACCATTTGCTGTCTGTTAACTTTTTCGAGCCGCCTTGTGCCGTTTTCGAAAATATGGTGTTATATTCAATCCTACCCGTAGGAAGACCATTTTGGTTCTTTTCTACTTTAAAATAATAAATTTTGCAATTAACAGCTTCTCCTCCTCTCCAAGCCAATTCGTAAGAAGCTATATGAAAGAATCTTTTGTGCAGCCCTTCAGGTTCATTTATATTCCATAGTGTTGCCATTTTTATTATATTTTCTTTGTCTATTGCTGAAGAACACGTCTTTCTTTTTGTTGGAATCAATTGAAGTTGTTTTCTTTTGGCATTTCTAGCATCCGGAGCTTCTTTAAAAGTTATGTCTGTAAAAGGATCAAATTTCAAACCATATTCGTTAAAATATTTCTGTTGTAACATTTTAGCAGTCGTGTTCCATATTGTTTTGACCGCAAATTCTTTGTAATCTTCTCCATTCTTTTTTTTCATATTGAAAGCCCAATCTTTTAATATTTTTGCTAGATCTTGTATTGTAGTATTCTCTTCCAATTTATAATTTCGGCTTTGACAAAACTCCATGAATTGTTTCCATATTGATGACTTCGTATTTTTTGTTGACTTCGGTATTGACTCTTCAATATTTTTTGTAATTTGTTCATGTGAAACCTCTCCAAATCGGTTCATACTTTATGTTTTTTGCAAAGAAAAGGTAGTATTGTTTTATATTGTTAAATTTGACAATTAAATACCTGTCAACAATAATGCAAAATTGATACACACCTACTAGAATGAGGAACATGCGATAAAAAAAAGCGATAAAAAAGGATGCACCTTTTTTATCGATGTCAAAATGACAAAATAGTTTGTAGGTATATGACATTTTAACATTGGAGTTAATTTATCATAACAAAATTTTTTTGTAAAAATGAAACGCGAGGAAAAGTGTGATTTTTGTCAAAAAAAAATGTTAAATTTTTTAGTTTTTTTTTTTAATTTTACCGAAAATCAGGGAATTTTACGAAAATATTTATTTTCAGGTGCAATAAAAAGTTTCCAACAAATATTTTTAAGGTTTAACAGAGCAGGCACAAAAATTGTGCTCTAAATTCTCTATCTTAAGAATTTTGGCGGATTGTGATGCATCGTTGGAAAGCTTATCAAAAATACTATCGGAAAAAAATACTACATCAAAATCGGATTAGGGTTGTAAATTTAAGGATAGTTTTTTAATTTTCGAAAATGAAAAGTGATCTAGGAAAAAAATTTCTCCAGCAAAACTGTGTAAGGGATGAAAAAGTTTGAGGGGTGCATTTTGTACAGAATTTAATAAGGAATCGATTGGTGGTGGTCCGGTTTCGATCGGATCAATAGTTTAGCCATCATCAGTATCCAAAGTTGAAAAATGATGTAAAAAATAAAGGTCCAAATTTTGCAATTTTTAAATTGTTTTTATTATAGAGGGGGTAAGATTAAAAAATTTTTCAAAAAAAATCACATCATCCGAAAGCTTGTTTAATTACCAAGAAATCCTTTTAGATTTCATTAAATTGTAGTTCTTCGTTTTCGTACAGGACCGGATTAAGTAAAAAAATAAAAATTTTTCAACATTCACGACGATACCAAAAAGGCCTTGTTTCAAAAAAAATAAGTAAAGGCAGTTTCTAATAGATCTCGATGAGCCGAAAACAACAGTTTTTGTTTCATTTCGATATCTTGTATGGTGCACATTTTACAACACGTTGTCTGATTTGATAAAACAGTGCAAAACATGGGGGTTAAAAAAATGGAATATTTCCATAAGGGATGATGATATCGAAAAATTTCAACTACAGTGTTTTTTGAAATTAAACCCCGAATCTAACGATATGCAAAATTTTAAATTTCGTTAAAAATTGACCGAGCTAGGGTGAAAAAAGGGATTTTTCTTCGAAAAATCATCCTTTCGTTAGGGGTGGTCCGATCAAGAAAAAAAAAAGTCAAAATACACATTTCAACCATCTCTACATCCCTACAAACACTCCTTATAGTATTCTTAACGTCATAAGCATCTAAAAAACCAAAGAAAACAATACAAATGGAGTAGATGAGTATATTTATTCACAAAAAAAGCTAATGTTTGAACGCAACTCGAAAATTCAAAATTACATTTAATAAGAAACACCAGCGAGTTATGATTGTTTAGTATCTCGTAATACCTCCTCTAGCACTGATTACAGCTTGGATGCGTCTTTGCATGCTGTTGATTAAAATACAGAAGTAATCTTAAGGTATATTCTCCCACTCTTCTTGAAGTGCAATGCGAAGTTCTTGTAGCGAAGTTGCTGACACCGGTCGACTCCTTACGCGTTTATCCAACATATCCCAAGCATGCTCTATTGGATTCATGTCCGGCCAGCATGCTGGCCAATCCATGGGGGTTATTCGAACTTCAGATATTGATTTACAATTCTTGCAACATGTGGTCTTGCATTGTCATGCATGAGGATGAAATCATCTCCAATAAATGGAGCAAATGGAACAACATAGTCTTGCAGAATGTCGTTAATGTATTCATGTGCTGTCAAAGCCCTCTCTTCTACAGAGACAAGGTCCTTACCAAACCATTTCTTTGCATAGCGAAAAGCACTGCCAATACACCAATACACCAATAAATAGGGTAAGATGACTCCAATCTCAATATTTCAGCTTGTATTAAGCTAAATGAATGTTGAAAAATGTTATTTCACGAATAATGAATGTCAACAGATTTCAATCTATTAAAATTTAATTAATTGTATTTTTTCTTCAAGCGTATCTATAATAAAAACTGTATTATGTTCTTCAACACAAACAGTAGAAATAGCCTATTCTTTTACTAGTACAATAATGAACTCTCATTATTATACTAGTAACAAAATAATAAGAAAAGGTAGCAACGTCTTATGGGTGTTATAATCAAGAAGGCAGGAACTGTCAATTTCCTTATTTAATTTTGATGTTTTGTTAGTTTTGAAAAGTGTCAGACTTTGAAAGTGTTCCTACCTAATTCAAACTGCAAAAATGTCTCAAGACTTACAATGTACGCCTCCGGAATTAGTTGAAATATCTAATTCCAGTATTGAAACTCTAATTCCAACGAAGTCGCGTAAACTGTATGATTTTGCAGACGAAAAATTTCTAAAATGGTGCAATGAATATAATGTACAGCAATACACGGAAAACGTTATGCTTGCATACTTCACGAATTTGTCCAGAAAGTTTAAAAGTTCTACTCTATGGGCACAATATTCAATGATTAAAAGTCAATTAAACATTAAACATAATGTTAAAATAGAAAAATATAGCAAATTAATTGCATTTATAAAGCGCCAAGGGGAAAATTAAACACCGAAAAAATCAAAAGTATTAACAAAAGATCAATTTGATAAATTTCTCAAGGATGCACCGAATAATGTTTATTTAGCAACAAAGGTAGGTACTTTCTTATTTCTTTTTAATCATTATTACGTTTATTAAACCATTGACAGTGATATCTACTCGCAGATCAACTTGACAGCAAATATTACCTTATTTCCTACTTATAACATTTAATGACGGTAGCTCAGTGGCAGAGCTTTTGTCTTCGGTCGCGAAGGTCAGCGGTTCTAATCCCAGTGCTACCAGTTTTTTTTTATTTATTTCAACGTTTGTTTTAGGTTATATAAATATTTGGAGTCACAGGAGCCCTTAGATGCGATGAACTTGTTAATTTAAAGTCTAGCGAAATCCAACATTTTGGAAATTTAATTTTGGTTAAAATCATAAACACAAAAAACAACGGTCGTTTACTATAATTGGCGATTTTTATTTGAATTTGGTAAGACAGTATACGGCTCTTCATCCGGATAATATTGGCCTGCAGCGATTTTTTATTAAATACCAGAATGGTAAATGTCACCGTGTGGTAATGGGTATCCACAAAATATCAAACGTACCAAAAGACGTTGCTACGTTTTTGAAATTAACAAATCCTCATGAATATACAGGACATCGCCTTCGGAGGACTTCCGCAACTATTTTAGTTTACAACGGAGGTGATATTACCGCTTTAAAGCGGCGTGGTGGATGTAAATCCACCAGTGTTGCTGAAGGGTACTTAGATGATTCCATTTCCAGTAAAACACAAACTGCACAAAAAATACTTAATTGGCAAGAACAACCAAGTAATAGTTCTGGAATCGCTGACATAATAATCGACAATCAACTTACTAATAATATGATGTATACCAATGACAAAATTGTAAATGTCGAAGCTGAAAGCGGTGGCAGTGGCTTAAATTTAAACAACTGCAGTATACATTTAATATTACTGTTAATAAATAGGTAACACTTTATGTAATTTTTCGTTTGTATTAATTAAATAGTTGAGATATAAACAAAGCCTTCTATATTTTTTATAAAATGCATATTATTATTACGCTTGAAGAAAAAATAGTATATGTTACTCGGAGCAGAAGGCCTCGGCAGTGCAAGAACCTGGGCTCAACAATAATGTTGGCCTTCTACTCCTAGTAACATAATATACTATTATTATTCAGGTACTCTTCAAGGACGAGAACTGTAAGAAACTCCACGTTTTTTTTTTGAAAAATTATATCTTTTTAAGTTCAATATACTTTCCTTATTTAATGTTCTTAAGTAAATATTCCAATTTTATATTACAAAAGTAGCAGATACAATTATGATTTCCCTTTATTAGACGAGGGTTGCCTCTTCTATTTCGGGATTTGGCAACCCTGATGTTGCAATCTGGCAACTGACAGGTCTGTCGTAAATTTGGACATTTTTGAGGTTATACGTACTCAGAACGTTTTGACATAAGAGCGCTATTTGCATGCAAAAGTGTAGATATAGAGTTTCGATGATTAATTTTTGTTTTTGTTCTCTAATCCCAAAAGGTAGGTACTTTCATCTTCTCTCGAATGAAAACAAACTAAAATTTTCTTCTTCATTTTCAAAATATATTTTTAAAATAACTCGAATTCTTGCTGCTAAAGTAAACCGTTAAATCTCGACATTTTATTTATTCATAGGACGTATATTTTAATCTTAGTTAGAATACTCCGCTCTCTGCATTATCATTGTCATCTTCCTGCTCCGGATAAAGTGGAAATAGATGGATGGGGTGTCTAGAACTTTGTGGAAATGCTTCGGGGATATTAAGTAGAGGTGGGAAACAATGTGGTTTCTCTAATTCGGGATATATAATTCAGTTTGTCATTTAAAGCAGTAGGATTATATGGAGATGTTTTTGCTTTCGAGTAATTTCATTGTGTGCGCGTTTAAATTAGTAATTATGTTAACACTGAAAACAAGTGAATCGTTTGACACCCTGCTATGAAAATAAATAAGTGGCTATTTTATTAGAAGAAAATTTCTAAAAATACAATTTGCATACCCCGTAAAAAGTTCTTAAACCTTTTGATCCTCCTAATAAAACTGGAAAAGGTCGAGGTGTGCCAAGGCTCGTAATGGTTATTTGCCCCTAAAAACAGAAATTGGTCCAGAGGCATATTTTTTTAGTTACATTAAATGACTTAATTTGCAACTTCAAGGAAGAGAGTTTATCAAAAAGCTTGAGTGTGGAACAAAACTTAACTTAGAGCGATACCAAACACTTTAATATTCATTTAGAAAATATGTCTTAGTCTCTAACTTGAAGGATAACTTCAAAATAAAACCGTTTTAAGAATTTCAAGGAAAATGTTTTAGTGGCGATATTTGTTATTCCGCTCGATGTTGTGCAGAATTGTAATAAAGACATTACCTAACAGAAATGGAAGTGATTGCATTTCAAAATTATTTAGCTTTAAAATCATTGGTTTCAAATACAAAAATGTATCTTGCTTTTATTCAGTTCTACCTATTTGTGTGAATCTTATATACTGACGCAAAGGTTAAAATAAAAAATAACAGCAATGGAAATGAAAATACTGTGTACAACAAAATGTATAAGAAAAAAAAATAAACAAATTATGAAATTGATTGTGTTAACCTCTACTTTTTGGAAGTTCATCTTACTAAGAACAATAAATAACTGAACGGTTGAATTAAACTTCCACTATTTATTCGAAAAATTCGCTTTAAAATTCAATTACAGCTGTTTCGCTATAACTAGCATCGTCAGATTGACATATTGAAATTACATGTTGTTTGTTTGTAACTTGATGTTGATAAGGAGTTAAGGCTAGACCAAGTAAGGAAGTAATAAGACATAACAATATTAAAGCCTAGATGTTATTAGCCCTAAGGGATTATCCTGGATGTATTTCCCTCTAAGATCAGTATAACTGTGCAATGATATAGAAAAACCAGGAAAAAACTATATCATGCTGATCTTTACAATAGGTAACTTAATATATTTATGTTACAATAATGTCTTATCTATGTATAAAATGAATACTCAATCAAAGTAAACAGTTTAATAGTGGAGAACTTCCAAGATTATTTGTTCATTAACTACTTTAAACTGTTGATCTGCTAGATGTCTTTTAATTTCAAGTTCTTCTAGAAAATCTAAATTTTGTTTTTTATCACAAATGTGTAGTATATGAATGTCATTTGTGTGTATAAGTGAGTTTGGATGTTCCAGTAGGTGTTTTGCATAGTTCGACTTATCTGGTTGTTGTAATCTATATGCTCTTAAGTGTTCATTAAATCTTACTTCAAAATTTCTTTGTGTTTGACCTATATATACTGCATTACATTTTGGACAATTAATTTTGTAAACACCAGATTTTTTAATTTTGGTAATTTTGTTTTCACATTTAACAATTTTGTTCCAATACTATTTTGTGTTTTAAATTATATTAATGCTGATGTTACCGAAGATATTATATTTGAAATTGCATTGGAAATATTTCCACAATATGTAATACTTTTATAGCTTTTAATTTCTTTAGTTTGTTTTGGAAATATTAGTTCAAGTGACACTTTTTGTTCTTTCTTATTAATTAATTTATTTATCAAATGTATTGGATAGCCATTAGATGTAGCTATTTGTTTTATGATCTCAATTTCTTTAGTATCCGAAAACGTTTTAACAGCATATTTTAAACAATTATCAACAGAATTTAAGCCCTTTTCTCTCTGGACAACACATTCAATGCTAAAAACAATGATAAATATAAAAAATAACATTGACATATCGTCTTATCCTAAGTTACGAAGCTTTTTAAAATTACAATCTTCCAATTATAAATGGAAAAAGTCAAAAATACTAACGCCAGAACAAATAAAAGAATTTCATTTAAAAGCTCCGGATGAAGTATATTTATTTACAAAAGTTAGTTAAAATTCCAGTAAGTACCAAATACAAATTTTTAATTTTTCTTCAAATTTTAGATAGTACTAATATTTGGTATATCTGGTGGGTACAGACGTCAAGAATTACAAAATTTAAACATAAATCATGTAAGAGACTTGGGAGATGAATATCAAGTAAAATTAGTGGACACAAA